>LS488693.1:131690-248763 GCA_900490705.1 Pristionchus arcanus | reverse complement strand
CATCTGAATTGTTATAAATATTTTAAATTTATTTTTTAAAATTTTTTAAAAAATATATTAGTAATCATAGGCATAGATCTCCCGATTGTTTCGCTCATTCAATGCATGGATTGTCGGGCTTTGAGGCCGCAAAAATAAAGTGCCAAACCCATTCTGAATCGAATGCTATGATCAAACAACGATACCTAACTGCCGCCGCATATTGTATTGTAGCTACTGGTCTCTGTCGGAAGCTACCCGAATAGAGTTGGAATGTGCAGAGGACTATCTTCACTTTGCACTACTCTCTATGGCCAGGCAGTACAATAGAGCATGTCAGTCCATCGCTTCTTTTGGCAGAGAGATAAATGGGATCGGCGAGGGAGTAGAATGCTCACACGCTGTTTCGCTTTCTCTAGCCGCTTAGAGATCGGGCGAAATGGGGAGAGTTGCCCGTCGCTTCACGAGAGGGAGCGGTTATGGGGCAGATAATCGATGTAATCTGTGTGTGAGGCGGGATTGTGCAGAGCGTGGTTTAGAGGAGGCAGAGCGTGGAACGGATATCGATTTGGAATGGTTTCGTTGTTAGGGTTGTCAGAATTTTAATTTCATCTTTATGAGAAGGTGCACAAAATGAAGAGATTTGCATTCTTCATCTACTTTTCATCGACGTTTCACATGAATTCTGATTCCTATGGGAAGCATGCTCTAAATTTCATACCTTCTCTTTCACAAAATCTCCCCAAATTAACACTGCTTGTTGAAAGGTTACTTATTCTCCTATATCTCTATTTTTCTTTATCTTTCTGATTACTTTATCTTTCTGGAAACTCATCCGAAATTCATCAGTGAACCTTCTATTTGCCCACTATCATTTTCATCCGAATCGAACAAACTTGCGAGCATTGCGCATCTTGAAACTCTCTCAAATAACAACTGAGAGAGGCACAGTGTGATTGCCAATTTTGAGAATGATTCATCTAGAAATAGAGTTTATTGCCATCTCTTTATTTCACGTGCTCTCTCATCGGTCTGAGAGCGTCGAAAGTGTGCCAAAAGAAGAGACGATTACCCGCATTTCAAAAACAAATTTAGAGCCACTCAAGGGACTTGTACTTATCACGGATTTCCTGTAAGAGTGTAGGAAAAAGAGCTCTCTTTTCCACTAGGAAAAAAACTTTGGGTCTCCGATTTCCATGAAAGTTGGTTGGTGGGTACCCTTAGGGGTCAGGAGGAGGTTCATCTACTTGGTTTGGTCAATTATCGATTTTATCGATTTTTCGTCTCCAAACTTTAAATGACCACAACTAGCTTCAATTTCATCGCACAGCGAGCTAATTTTTCGCGATGAATTCGTCTCGGAATTCTCTAAAACAAAGTCGAAGTAACACAATATGAAAAAAGTCGATCTTCCGCCTCAAAAATCGATAAAACCGATTATTTGACCATAAAACTAAGTTTTTCTCGAAAATTTCCTGAAAACCCAAAAGATTTTATTTTTTCAATCGATTCTACGGACCCGTTTTAGGGTCACCCTGTATTTCGTTTTGCATATCTCTGTCCCTTAAACATAGATTACTACGTGAGTGCGGACATAGCCGACTTTTTGTTGAAAACACACTTTTCGTCATAACTGGCTTGAAAGTGATTTAATCAAAAATTTGCACAAAACCTTTCTTTTTCGTCTCCTCGAGAGCTACATTTTTAGTCTTAGTGATTTTTTTGATTAAATCACTTTCAAGCCAGTTATGACGAAAAGTGTGTTTTCCACAAAAAGTCGGCTATGTCCGCACTCACGTAGTAATCTATGTTTAAGGGACAGAGATATGCAAAACGAAATACAGGGTGACCCTAAAACGGGTCCGTAGAATCGATTGAAAAAATAAAATCTTTTGGGTTTTCAGGAAATTTTCGAGAAAAACTTAGTTTTATGGTCAAAAAATCGGTTTTATCGATTTTGAGGCGGAAGATCAACTTTTTTCATATTGTGTGACTTCGACTTTGTTGTAGAGAATTCCGAGACGAATTCATCGCGAAAAATTAGCTCGCTGTGCGATGAAATTGAAGCTAGTTATGGCCATTTAAAGTTTAGAGACGAAAAAATCGATAAAATCGATAATTGACCAAACCAAGTAGATGAACCTCCTCCTGACCCCTAAGGGTACCCACCAACCAACTTTCATGGAAATCGGAGACCCAAAGTTTTTTCCTAGTGGATGGCATTCCTACACTCTTACAAGAAACCTGTGTTATAAGAGGAATGTGCATGATTACTCATCACTATAATGTCTCAAGATATTGTTCTGCTCTGGGGACCTTTTCAAAATATTCGCATAAAAGACGTTACAGGGTTGTGAAAACATCGCGCGCTATCGTAAACAGGCATCAGTGACAATAGAAGAAGACGGAAAAGAGGAAGACGGGGTGATTTGAGAAGGCAATAAGGGAAGAATGAGGCAAAACAAGAAAAAAGTTTTAAAAAAAGAAAACTCACTCTCGAAACAGTGTTCTTGACCGAGGTTCCTCGACAGAATGCGCTTGGGCATTCCTTTGACCTGAAAAGAAATCAGTTTGTGATTGAAAGCCGTTGTGCGCCTACCGTAACCAGGTCCGGATCGCCGACATTGCACGTGATCGGCTCCTCGTACACGCTCTGATCGTAGAGGCGCACGTCGATCTGGTGTTCGCCTGGGAAACGTCGACCGTGCACACCACCATGAGGGATTTGCGAAGAAAGTGAAAGGAGTTTGGGGGAAAAAGATCACCCATACTTTCAGAGTCAAGAATCCATCTCCTCACTCCTAGGAATCCTAGGAATGAAGAGACCGAGTATTTATCATGACAGCTTCTCGATGTTTGAATTAGGTATGAAAAAACTCATTCCCAGGGTCTGCCCCACACAAATAGCTCATCAATTCAACCCAATAAACACCTAGGAAAAAATTACCAAAAAGTCGAGAGAATTTTCCAAACCTGCTTCAACTGCTTTCCACTCTGCACGGAACGTTTCCGGATCAATCTGCGAGATTCTCGCCAGCTTTTGCTTGCCGGAAGGAGCTAAAACACGGCGATAGAAGAAGGGCGGAAAAAAGGAGTTTCGAAAATCGAGCAATGGTCTCTCTATAAATGGCCAAAAAATCCATGGAAAAACATGTTTCTGAGACCATTCCACGATTTTTGAAACTCTAAAAACACAAAAATAAAGACGCCTGCTGCTACAAGCCAAACCCTGGTCGGAACGAAGACGGACTGCTGTGAATGACGACGACGCTGTGTGTGAAGTGAAGCGAAACACAAAGTAGTACATTCAGGCTGTGAACGAGCATTATGCACTCTTCTGATCTTTGATCTTTGATCTTTAGCTCTCTCACGGGACATTGGACATTGTGCGTGGTATGGGTGCTTCGGACCAGCCCCAAAATTAGTGGTGATTTTCAAAAAATAAAATTCAAAGCGCGAACAAAAATTAGTGAAGCCAAACGAGGCGGAAATAAGACACGGAAAGCAACAATTGTTTCCCATTTTCACACGCTATCTCGCTGGTCAGAGCAGGCGAGAGAGCATGTGAAATGGAGAGAGCACAGACATCTCTGGTTTCTCCGACCCATTGGGCACAAATTACCTCACCCACTGGGTGAGGTTATGGGTACCCAGTGGGTGGTAGAAACCAGAGATCAATGGACACGGACATACAGTGAAACGTGCACATGTAAACTCTCCTGAGACCTACCTGAGATGGAGACGGTAATGTCCTTCACTGAGGCATTTACGGCATGAATGATGAAGGAAGAGAGCTTGTCGACCGAGGCGACTCTTCAAATACAACCAATTAATCAATATTTATCATAAGCATTCACACCCTCAACTCTCAGACGAACAATATTTGATCTTGCAATATTTGATCGTCCGAAATCCGGTCTAAATCGACTAAATTTTGTACTGCTGAATCTAGTTGGAGAAATTTTTTAAAAAAAGTAAAAAGTGTAAGTAATGATATACTTGAGATTGTCTCCATAGACGGAGACGGAGGAGGCGTCCGCGATATCCAGGATGAAGGGAGAGCCTAAAAATTTATATATTAAAATAATTTCAAGAATTTGGCTGGAGCCTTTATGCAAGGGAGACAAATGTGTGCACCATTTAATGAAAGACAACAGCGAAAACGCTGAAGATCTAATTAATATTGTTCAATGACAGAATTTGCCCAAAAATGAGAGAATTCAAGTCAGGAATGTTTCGCAATGAATGATAACAACAAAGCAAACACTGAAACAAATCTAAGCACAATAGAAAACGCGCGCAACTGCAATGCGGGGGTGTCCCCTTGTTTTCTTCTCGCGTACAGTGTTAATCCCACGGATCGCCTCTGAATAAGGCCGAGAATATCGCAATCATTTGCAACACCTAAACCATTCTACACATAGAGCATAGAGCAACCATCATCGGCGATGCGGGGGTGTTGTTTTCAATGGACAAAAGTGTTAATCCCACGGACCGCAGAGCAGATTACGAGCTTGGAAATACTACAGGGCCGGTGGTGAGGGGATAGTGGGTTGACCGGGAGAACGAGATGGAATGAGATCTTCATGAGTGGAAAAGAGCAGGCAAAATGGAGAGACGAGAAGGGTGGTGGAGGTATGGAGATGGTAGGAATGAGATACGGGAGGAAGGAAGGTTCGGAAGGAGAGAAAGGGAGTGAGGAGGAACAGTGAAAGGAGTGGAGGAATGTGTGGCACACCTTGCGATCAATTATGGAACTGAGAAGGAGGAGAGGGATCAGGATGGGTTTCCATCTCTGTCCCTCGAGTATGTACTGGCAATTAGGAAAGAACATTTGCTCGCAGGGTAACTATGAATGCTCAAAAAAGATGTGAATATGGCTTGCAGATTGTGCCTTATGCAAGATCAGCTTGCGAAACAACGCTCCGAATTGAGAATGAAAGACTCGGCAATACCGAAATGTAGCAGTATGGAATAACGAAATTGTGATTCTAGTAGAACAAAGCTTTACATTGAAATATTCCTGATTCGCAGCAGGAAAAGGCCGAAAAGAGAGCAACCGCTTAAATTCCCGAGATAATCGCCGAAAAACAGCGGCAATTGACGACTAATCAAGGGCGTTGCTGCCAATGAATGAGAGGGAAGAGGGGGACATATCATTCCACCCCCCAACCAATTCATTTACGATTCGAGTTTTGTCTCGGTATCGATATTGAGAAAGAGATAGAGCAACAAGAGTGATGCGGGGGCAAAACTGCTAATGGTCACGAAGTTTGGGATCCTTTAGAAAGGAGGGGTAATTAAGTGAACGAAGAGCATTCAAAATAACACTGTGTGAAAGTTTGACCTGTGGCTATTGATACTATTTTATGCTAGACAAACTTCGTACAAACGTGTTGTATAATATTTATTATGCTTCACTGCGAAATCAATCACATTGATTGAGCAGTGCAGTATAATAGTCTCTCATGTCTTCAAGAATTCTGATGGTTATCTATTCAAACAAATATAACAATATTGTGTTAATTAAAATGTTGAAACGTACCCTTGACTTGCATCTTGTTGAATAGCACGTGGATGTTGTACTGACCGGCGCCCTCGGGGGTGAATGATACTGAATTTTTAAATTTAAATTATTATTTTTTGATTATCCTAAGGTTTAACAACATGGCAAATAAGAGGCCGTTTGCGATAGAGTCGGACAATGTTTGGCACAGCTCAAAAATCTCGATTCTCTGAAAATATGTGAATTGGGGTTCTTGAGGGTGCTGATGACGATGGACATATTCATTTTGCATGTCGACCTCCCGTTGGCTCCAGATGCCGTGACGTCAAAAACAGTTTTTCGAGATTTAATTGGTCTCAAGAAAAGCTAAAATTAAGCGAGTTTGGCTCCCGCGGTAGAATTGCATGCCGATCACAGCTGACTACTTCATTTTTCATTATTTTCAAAAATAATTTTGTTAAATGAAAATTTTCGCAGAGTTAATTACCTATCCCGAAAGAAGCGTAGATCGGACCGGAATGATGTAACGATTCCAAATATGTATCTCACGTCTTATTTAAGCGTGCAAGTAAGGTTTTACTTTAAAGATAGTGTACCTTCTTGTAAGTAAATTTTGCCATCTTTCCACTTGTTTACGGCCCTTGATCTACCTCGAGTCTCTCCTTCCATTGATCACTTCCGTCCTCCCTTTACGACTAGTCCTCTAGCGAGAGATAAGGGGAAAGGAAGAGAGTGCAAAGATCGGAGGGGCAGAGGAAGAGACTGTCTGGGAGGAAGGAAGCGATAGATGGGAAGGGCCGTAAAAAAAGCGAGAGGATGTCGAAATTTACTTACAAGAAGGTACACTATCTTTAACGTAAAACCTTACTTGCACGCTTAAATAAGACGTGAGATACATATTTGGAATCGTTGCATCATTCCGGTCCGACCTATGCTTCTTTCGGGATAGGTAATTAACTCTACGAAAATTTTCATTTAACAAAATTATTTTTGAAAATAATGAAAAATGAAGTAGTCAGCCGTGATCGGCATGCAATTCTACCTCGAGAGCCAAACTCGCTTATTTTTTAGTTTTTCTTGAGATTGAATAAATCTCGAAAAACTGTTTTTGACGTCACGGCATCTGGAGCCAACGGGAGGTCGACATGCAAAATGAATATCCCCATCGTCATCAGCACCCTCGAGAACCCCGATTCACATATTTTCAGAGAATCGAGATTTTTGATGTGTGCCAAACCCCTCCAGATTTGTCCGATTCTTAGGCGAACGGCCTCATAAATAAATATACCAGTATAAATGCCGCTGGACTTGTCGCCCTGGTGCTGGACTTCGGACGGGATCACTTGCCCGAGACGGACCACGGAGACCTGTTAATTGATTTATGGTTATTAGAGGCGATTACGAAGCTTCTGAAGTGTTATTAATTTTTATAGGAATCTGGAATCCTCGACCGCAAGAGCAATAACGATGAAACAAAAGCTGATTTCGCGCTCCCCTCTTCGAAAATTTTCATTTGTACAACCAGAACCCAATTACATTCCTGCCTCTGCTCTCAAGATAAAATGAATGCTTGCAAATGTGTTATACACCCAAGGCCATCATGTTCCGATAGAACTCCTGTCGGGTATTCCGAACAACGGAGAAAGTGAGAGCTCTTCTCGCACAGATTGTGTCCGATCTCTCCCCTTTCTTGACCCGAGAGGCGGGGGAGATAGGGATCGGAGGCAGGGATGGGTTTGGGGGAATGAGTTGGATAGTAAGGGGATTTAATGTACAGCATTCCTTTCATGAATTTCGGGACATATTTATATGATATCACAACTTCTGTAGACTAATATAGAGAGGGGAGATAGGGATCGGAGGCAGGAAGGGTTTGGGGATCTACTAGTGGATCATACTCATTTCCTTGTCTGAACTGTTCAGAGCCATCTTGAAAATTAATTTTTCCATGAGATTTATTCCATTTTGCTTGATATCTCATGCATAAAGCCGTTTATTTTGTCACTATCCGAGCTTCTATCACACCACCTCCTTCTGGAATCAGATCACCCAAGTTATCGTGCGTTTGAAATGCTCAGCAAACTCAATGTGCTGGCTAGCGAGCTATGGGAGAGAGGAAGGGAGGAGGAGGACAGTTGATCTACCGCCTCCACCCGGCCTCTTCCCTTCTCCGCCTCTTCGAACGTTCGTCAAAGGTCAGATACGAGTGGAATGGAAAATAATCTCACGATACCTCCAGATCTCCCACACCCGCTTGGGCGGTGTTCACGGAGAACTTCAATTGCTGTCCGACCAGTCCGACGTTGAGGCCGTAAACGTTGACTTGACTGGCGTCGAAGACCTGAATTGTCATTATAATAAATCACATATAATATAACGCGTTTCGGGTCGGCGCGGGTCGGCTTGCGCCCGCAGGCGAGCTGACTGCAGCCGCAGGCTGCATGCCACCCGCAGGGTCTAGCCTCCGAAGGAGGCTAGTCACATATAATGTAACGCGTTTCGATATTTCTCGGCGACAAAATCTGGCGCAGTTAATCCTATTCGAGATAGTCGAGCCCATTCATTATTCGCCCCGCGCGTCTAGCGAAGCGGTCGGCGAGCCATGTCATTATTTAGGAATTTTCTGAACATTCCGATTCTGATTGCATGATATTGGTATGTATATGATCAAAGAAGGTGTATAAATGATACAAGCGTAATTTTTGCGATGCAAAAATGTTGACTAAACACTGAAACAATAAATGTAATTCAATTGCGTACCAAAACGAATAACGAACCTTGCAGTCAAACGGAGACTCGTTGATGTGTTCATTGTCGTAGAGGATACCGATCTTCCATGAGCCTGAAATTATATATGAATTATTTATTCGCTATTCCTCTATAATACAACAACGATCTCTCTAATGGCGTCTAAAAAGGTCAGAAAAGATCAAAGATCAAGAGTTACCACTGACCGACTTCGTGGGGAGTGAAAGTAGCTGTATAATGCGTGTTCGAGTGGCGAACCGAGCATTTCTGCTTTCTGAATTATCATATGACAACATTCACAATGTCTCCATTAGCAGGTTGAGTTTTAGATAAGTTTTGGATAAGTTTTTAGGTTTTAGATACAGCAGATAAGTTTTAGATAAGCTGAGCAGGATATTTTGAGAAATTGTAAGCATTTTGAGATATCAAGGAACTATGTACTACTCGCCTTCCCGAAGGAGACACAGCCTCGACCTGTACTGCTCCCGCCGCGGCCTCACCGTGCGCGTTAATCTGATACAATAAATTGTATTTATTTTATTTTCGAAATGATAACTATTCAATCCTCCCTTGATTAACAATCTAGAACACTGTACAACGCAGACTTTGTAGGTTCAGTAGATCTGCTATTAGTGATAAATTCGTTTCGTAGGATTATCAATCGTAGATCGGAGATGAAAGAATGACGCACAACAACTTCAACAATGCTGCCCACCGGACAGGGCTCGGCCAGTCCGGAGAAGGACACCAGACCGGATGGAGGCATGGCTGGAAAGGTTGACATCCATGCGATGAGCATTTCTAGATATTCCGATACTTCTCGTTAATTAATTCAATTTCTATGATATTTGGACAGTGATGATCATTTCCTGACTCCCCTTGAACAGTTCGTCAGTGAATGAATTGTTTGACATTCTCATTGTTGTTGCCCTGCACAACAAATTCCTCTGACTCGTCTTCATACTCAGTGTTGCTGACTCATAATCGATCGATACGAAACACCTACCGTAATCGATCTCGGCGGGTTCCCTGTGGGATCCGGCGAGTGGTGGAGGAGGCGGAGGACTGGTCGGTTTCTGGATTGGAGCTGAGGCCGTTGCAAATTCCCTCGCGGGTCGGAGCACTTGCGGCTGGGGAGGCTGGAATTTGGATAATTAAAACATATTCAGGGTTCTAACACATCACATCATGAGGCTAAAACTACATTCAGAAGGAAAGTACGGTCCTGTCGCGCTTATTCATTACACGATTGGGAACACTATGGACCAAATGAATAGAATCACTCATTGTTTGCTTTGATAGGATCCTATTTTTGCGCCCGGAAATGTTAACAATGGAAAAATCGACAATGCACTTCTGTGGAACACCACGTGTCTCACCAAATTATTGGCAGTCGCCCTTATTATCTAATGCCCTGGGCGCGTGAGGTGAGTAATGGAACCAAAAACAGGGTGATCAACTTATGTTTTTCCCCTTGAACACATTGTCCACAACAAATAAAATATGAGAGGGCAACAAATAAAATATGAGAGCATCAAGTAATGAAAAAATCATACCTCTAGCTTCTGAAGGATAGCCGCGCGTCTCTCGGCAAACGATAGGTTGTTCTCGTCGATCTGTAATGCAAATGTAACATTAATTTTACGTTTTATGACATCACTACATTTATAATTTGAAGAGTAATGAGTATAAAAAGCATACCGATGGCGATGGAAGAGCAGTGGATGCTAATGACTCGGCCTCTCGTCTGGATGTGCTCGATTCGACTGTTAGAGTGGGCGCACTCGCGGGTAGCGGTAACACCTGAAAAAAATAAATTGTTAATCAGAATTACACCTTTGTTAAATTTGGAGAGTCTGTTTCGATTGTATCATATTCTATTTCGTGATCAATTGGTGTTACACGATATTTTCACTGAATGAAATAATGCTGACCCTGACCAAGTGACCAAGCATAAAAGAATTTCACGGCAAGTTACGCAAGAGGGAAATGAATCTGAAACACACGCGTCGCATGGCCGCTTTCCCGCGCATTTTTCATTCAAATTTTCGTGCCAAGGTTACTTAACAAGAAATCGACGAATTCGCCTTTCGTTTCAACTTGGCGAGAGAACTGGACGAATTTCAGTAATTTTATTTAGCACACATTGTGGAATGACCATTGGGGAGTTCATTGGTGAGTCGTTTACGTTGATTTGAACTGCTCTGTGAAAGTTTTACAAGGTTGTACACGACATACAAAGTTTCCAATTTTGACTTTGACTTCGTTTTTCGAATTCGCTGGGGATTTATTTCAATTTTCCGATAGCAGGTGTTGTAGTCCTCGAGATAGTGTTTCTAATGAACCACAGTTACCCGAAATTTGTCAACTTCTTTAAGAAGTTATACAGCTTTCTGTGTTTTCTCGCCTATAGCTGCTCTCGATTTGTATCTTCTTCGACCTAATTTTGGCCACGTATTCATTTCCCATAGTAGAAACAATCACCAAATGTTTTGGACGAATAGTGAATTGCTAGGCAATGAACTAAGGGCTGGGTTAAAATAGGCGAAAGCGAAAAGGGGCGGAGTCAGCGAGTAAAGCGTCGCGTTTCAGTTGCGTCGCGGTCGCGCGTCGCGTGTGTTTCAGATTCACTGGTAACGTGCCGTGATTTGTGTACTTTTTTTCATGGGCGTTCCATCTCATTCTCATTCCACTCATTCCATCTATTCAGCTGATTCTGCACGGTCAGGCTAGGAAACTTCAGGCTAGGAAACGTGAACCAAAAGCCACAAATAATTACCTGTAACGCGACGGGACTCGAGGGTAGCTCCTCGCCTTGGCAGAAGATTCGGACCTGCAAATTAAGTTATTTATTTATTTTTAAAATTTATTTTCAAAAATACAATCGTTTGCAAACAGTACTACTGGAAATCAATCAGTATTGGGCAAAGACCGGGGAGTGATAGTGAATTACTCCTCGTCACGGCCTTTCGCGTTCCCATCGTTTAATCTGACTGACGAGAGAGCGTGCGAAATGGAGAGACGACACCCGTTCCCCTCGATCTCTTGCTCTATACACATTCCTTCGCGTATCAGTGCGCAACCGCAGCGTTTTAATCTCACTCGCTCGCGCAAGGAACTTCCGCTTTAGAAATAGATCAATGGA
Source organism: Pristionchus arcanus (assembly GCA_900490705.1). Classification (NCBI taxonomy): domain Eukaryota; kingdom Metazoa; phylum Nematoda; class Chromadorea; order Rhabditida; family Neodiplogasteridae; genus Pristionchus; species Pristionchus arcanus. The sequence continues at coordinate 237,385 of LS488693.1, read as the reverse complement.
TGCTTTAGGAAGAGAAGAGGGGATGGTTTAGCTCGAAAGTAGAGATTCGACAACAAGTAAACAGCTGAAATTACTATTATGAGAGTATAATTATTTTGAAATCAGCACTCAATTCGGATAGAAAAAAGAAAGAAAAAGGGGTTTATCTAGCAAGAGCTTTGCGATAAATTAGTAAACAGCATAAATCAAAATTGTAACAGAAACAGTTTAATTATTTTCGAAACTCGTGCGATCAATTCGGGTAAATCGCGCGGGGTCACTCAGCCCGGGAGGCGCAAACCAGTGATAAGATCTGCGAAGGTCAATGGAGGCGAGTAGTGATTTAGGAGTAGACGAAATCGATCTGCGATTTGCATCCAAGGTAGGTTTACACTGCGGATTCGATGTTCTAGTAGCACAAGTGTTTGAGTGGCAGCTTGATCCGATTTGGATAAATAAAAAAAAGGAACAGAACACGAATTACGGAAAAAAGGTTTTCCATTGCACGAGCTCTCTAGCCGATAAGACGGTGTGAATTGAAAAGACGATAACTCGTAATTCGTACTCTCTTTAGTTTAATTATCAAGACAAAATTAGCAATGCCAGACGGCGGTGATTGGAAAACCGAAACAACTTGCAGTAGGGGGCACGGACAGGGCAAAAGAAGTCACATTTTGTTTACGTGATTGGGCACACACTCGCAAGAATGGAATGAGAATTGACCGGTAAGAGAGAGAGAGGAGAGAGGATGAGGTAATTTATTGGTCGTCTAATCAGTGACCAATTCAAGAGAGAATGGTGAGAGCTAGGCGATTATCGATGAATCCACGTATACGTATTGTGAGACTAGTGCAACTGCATCGTTTGGAGCGCAAGATAACATAAAATAGAAGGAAAAATACGCGAGCATCATCAAAGGGCTCTTACAAAGAGCTTTCTGAAAAAAGCTTTTCTGTTAATTTTTCCACGCAAAAGATTGAATCCTAAAACGCTTGATCTGTTATTTCATGAAAAAAGAAACGGGAGAGAGCGAGGAGTCCGATCTTAAAATGTATGATAAATATTATTGCTTCTTTTTTTAAATTACAACAAAAAACATTGAAATATGCCTAGAATACAACGTAAGAAGCGGTCAGAAATACGGGCGGGTGTTTGATTTGATACTATGATGAACAGAATCTTTAGTTGCGTGTATTTGCTACGGTTTTCGAAGAACTGAGTCTATAATTAGCCAGAAACGGTCAGAAATACGGGCGGGTGTCACTAAGCGATTGCGCGAGCCCGCATGCCCAAGCACAACACTCTACTAAAAGGACTGACCTTGGGGCGGCTGAACGATCTCCCTTTCAGTCTCTACCTACTGCCTCCCTACCTCTAGCCCTTGCCTGTCCCTCCCGTCCCCCAAAGGTCTCTCGTTGCTCTGACGGCCGAAGGATAGATAGGCCCCACAAGCTCCGCCCACTTTGCTCTGACACGATTTCGCGAAAAAGCGAGAAACCAAAGTCACAAGGTTCATTCTAAACCAAATCACTCATTCGAGAGTGCGTTGGATAGCTACTGGCATCCCCTTTCGATTTAGCACTGTCCGAGAAATGCATAACATCACTAAGTAGGTCAAAATTGGACTTAAACGTAGGGAATAGGGTCGATTCGCGACGAAATGAGCTTTTTCTAAGGTTTCCAGTGTGACAATTCTGCTCGGACAAAGTTTTTCTGACTCATTGGAATATTTTACGATTTTTAGAGAAAAAAATTAGAATTTTAGAATGTCTCCCTGGCTTGTGACTCCTTTATTTATGAAGGACGTGCGAGAGGCGGGCGGAGGGGAGCGAGAGAGGCGGGGAGAGGGAGAGAGACACACGCAAATTAGGCTCCGCCCTCTTCCCTCTCGTCTCGCCTTTCCCTCCTCTTCCCCAGTGACTTGCGCGCATACTTCTTGGGCTCTATCTCGGCTCAAAGACAAGATATCAACAAACGGCAAAAAGCATGATGTTATTGGGACCATGATAGATAGTTTGAACACACTTTTGGCCTCATTGTGAGAAATCGGCTATCTGCGTTGTGGCCCCTAAGGATAGAGCGAAATGCAGAGACGCGAACCTCAGATCAGAGCCTATTTCCATGCGCCGCGCACGCAACTCTCCTACTATAGTAGTAAGGGCCACCGCTGGGATTGAATGTGCTGAATGGTGACCATCAAATGTGCACCCCCGTTGCAATGCACCCTGTTGAGAGCTGTACTGATCCGAAACGGTAGTTAGCACTGATAGAATAAGGCCAGGGTAGTGGCAGGTTGCGGTAAGGTGACAGCAGTGAGTCATTGCTAATCGTCTAGTGTCAAAAACGAGATTTAGTCCTGAATCCGCTATTTTTGTTCGGTTTGCGGTCAAAATGAGAAGCGGTGTTGAAATCGGGCCAAAAGCATGCGATATTAGGTCGAATGAATGAGCACTAGAGGATAGGGAAAGGGCCCAGAGATATCGCTGAACTGAGCAATAATCAGGAAATTGAGCAGAGCCGGATTAGGCCGCAGTTTGGTTCAGGAATGCACAATGATCTAGTCTATCACACTCTTTCAATTTGATACACTCTCGTTCGCTCTGATTCATGAGAGAGCGAGGGATTTGAGAGAGCGGACATGAATGGATAAGGAAAAAAAGGCGATTGACTGCAGTGAATGGAGCTATTGCATGCACGGATGGCTTTTGCGAAGAAGGAGATTTTCTTAGGGTAGTATTTTGGACATTTCCGGATCGAATAATAATATGGAAATCGTACAAATGGGTTGAATGAGTTCAACATGAGACAAGAAGTTATCCAAAGGAAATATAATCAAAATGTGAACACATATTTGCTATCCAGTGATAAAATAAATTATCTAATTATATCAATTGAATCTCGATACCTGGTGCGGTCCGACTTCGGTCGGAATGAGCGACAGAACGACTCCCGCTCTCGTTCTGGCTTTGTGCAGGGAGATATCGGCATGGGAAACGAATGTGGAGGAAGGGCCGAGGACTGAAGAGCTTTTTTTCGATGCCAGAAAATAACGAATACAGGCGCTGAAGAAGGCTGCTTCATTGCAATGCAAAATTTTCAAGAAAACGTAGTTCTTACAATTAGGAAAATAAAGCAGAATATGAACTCACCCTCCACAGTAAGGTCATCGACGCGCACCTCCTCGCCTTCGCCGAACGCGAGGTCGATGTTGACCTATGATAATTAGTTGATCTTTGATCTTTAACCGAAGAGGCCCTCCTGACACCTTGAACACTCAAGTCTATAGATTACTAGGGTGATTTTACCTTATTTACCACTGTTCTGTTAGGTTCCTGATCTATGGATAGTTTGATGATTTTGTTCGAATCGGCGATGAATTACGCATAGATTAGGGAAAAAATTTAAACCTGCTGATTCTGGAAGCTCTGAGTGACGGGAAAGACAGCATTGCCGTTGAGTGAGCACAGAGCGGCCACAAGGGACATCACACCTGAAATCAAAGACATTTCATTCCTTATAAGGTCACATTTTAATTACAGAAATCGTTGTAGGGGGTCTAGCCCTATCAAAATCTAGCAAAAAACCCATAGTGCAATATTTGATTGTACCGAAAAGCACAGTAATTTTGCAATTCTTAGGCAAACGCACTGTTATTCCTCCAATTTCTATAAATTATAAAGACTTTCATAGAAATATTTATATGGCCCAACATAAATAATACATTTCTACAGTTTCATAGAACATAATTTGAAGCAATACGTTTGAAATGCTCAGCAAATGACATGTGCTGGTTAGCGAGCTATCGTTTGTCTGGGAGAGAGGAAGGAGGAAGGTTAGTCAAACGTCAGATATGTGTGGAATGGTAATTAATCACACGATAACAAACCCAGATGATCGGTCGGCCGCCCATCAACGATGTCCTCTGCACTGACCAGTGATCGAATGCCGAGTTGCTCAGAGGCAGCGAGGGCTAAACATATTATATACTTTAAAACAACAATTTGAATGACATACTATTAAAATTGTTAAAAGTATGAAGTAGAATCATAAAATATGGAAAGCATGCTATTCAATGTGTTACTGCCACGCATTGTGCAGTACCCATAAACACTTGAAGCGATGCCTAATCGAATGAAGCATCAAGAATTTAAGGAAATGGGTGGCTAGTGCGCATGATAAGACGTAGCGATGGTATTTTTTTATTGTTTAGCTCCAAAAAATAAATAATATAAATAAATAAATATTTAATCCTTACCGCCCTCCACATTCTGCACCCAGTCGGCGCGTGTGTCGAAGCGCATCTCATGTGGGATAGTGCCGCCTGGAAATTTTTAATTATTACTTTGACTTGAAACAATGCGGTACGTATCACTATAATGTTCTACTTGATTGTGCTTGCAAGATGCGTTATGAATCATTGGTCCTTATATTTATTGTTGAAAATATTCAGTTTTTGTCCGACCCAAATTTTATGATGCTATTTTATGAAAATAATATGCCAACAGTCTCGCTCATGAGACTCGGAGGAGTAAGTCATCGTTCATTTATTTTATGAGAGGTAAAATCTAATGAAAAAGACGCTCACCAACGCTCTCGACGAGCAGACTGAGTTGGTATCCGTCGGCCCACGATGTGGACAGGTCAGGGATGTGGAGGTCGCCCAGTAACTGCAATTAATTTGAATAATACAATAACAATAACAAAAACAAAAATAAAAACAATAACACGCTAATGCATCTCCATAATCCAAGCATGGGCATGATAACGAATCGGTTTCTAAAGCTACGAAACCCTAAAGTATTGCGAAAACGCTGAAGCATGAACGGGTGCGATGTGGCAGAAAAGATTTCAGTGAATTTGCCCGATCGGGGGAGGGAGCGAGAGATGCTGTGATTGGAAGAGGGCGAGGAGGCAGAGGGAGACAGTTTGAATGGAGGCGAGGACGCATGTTGTGTCAATAAAGCCGCCCATATGGAGCGATATGCAATGTGGAGGAGCACGCTGTTTACTGTCGCACATTTCGCCATAAATGCGATCGGGCCTGCTTTGATATGTGGTTGTGTTCGGCGCATTTCAAAAAATGAATGATAAGGTTGAGACCAAGGCGGTCACGATCAAGAATTTGTATCTTCATTTCACATCACGTCTGACCCGGTGAGATGGCGCGAAAACCAAGAGAATGATTTATCTGAGAGCCAAGTATTCCAGAGTTGCGAATGCAGATACATTCTAGCTTGGATTATGGGGAAAAGCGGCATGATCGACTCTGTAATCTGTGGAAATAACTCACATCCTGCGCGCGTGCAAGCGTTGCAGCGTAGCCAGGACCATAGACGCGGACAAAATACCTAAAATGTAAAATTTCTTTGTGACCAAATGAATTTCTTCATCGTCCTGATCTAGTTGCACATAATTAACGTGTTTTAAAGAGGAATTGGCATACGCCAAATAAGTCAGCAACGACTGTTCATCCAATTGATCATCGTGCAGGTCCCTCGAGGAGAGAATGCGAGGCACATCGAGGTATCGATCAGCGAGGTCGAGAGCACGATCGCAGTTGAGGAGGCTGGAATGACTTATTTGTTTGAGTTAATATCGAATCAAATCCGAATATCTGTCGAAATTTAGCATAAGACTATGTAAAAGACATCGAGCAGCTGTGAAAACCATCTAAAAAAAGTCTAAAAAAAGCGGCAGTTTCCTCCACAAGTTCGGCTGTTAGAATTCAAGTGAAAAACAGGTACAAAATAGCTATCAGTCTAATAAAATTCTGCATTCGCGATAACGTTATCACAATCACCAAATCTTGTCTCACCCTTCCTGCGGCGGCAGTCGCCTCCTCCAGTGGATGGTATAATTCTAGTATTAACTCTCACCCGGGAAGCATAACCATAAACTTTTTATTAATGCAATATTCAAAACCGTCAGGAACTTACCCTTCCTGCGGCGGCAGCCCTCTCCACTCAGGGCACAGACCCGGCTGGCAGTACTCTAGCAGAGTATAGGGGGACATTTAATTTTTTTCGCCCCTACTATCAGTCCCGGAGGATATCTCACCCTTCCTGCGGCGGCAGTCCTCTCCACTCGGGGCACAGTCCCGGCTGGCAGTACTCTAGCAGAGCAGAGAGTGCTCGGCCATCGTTCCATGCCGAGCGGAAGTTAGTGATGGTGAGGTCGGGTAGGGCGGACTGAAATGAAGGGATTTGAGAAGGCGACAGATGTGACATTTTTACGCAAACGACTGAGAAACGACGCCTAAAAGCATATAGTAATTGCTATAAAAGGCATAGTGATTTGTAAACCAAGGCACTTGCGTACTCTGCGATCATTTTTAGAACCTGAATCTACATACACTTCAAGACACTAAGTTCAGCGCCAAGATACGATAGTAATAAAATAATACCTGTATCCACGCCATAATCAACTTCTTCGCTGGGATCTTGGTCCTCGACGCAATGTGATAGCGGGAGATGAGCAACCACACGAGGGAGTGGACCACCTTGATGTCGCCATCGACAATGTCTTTTGCTGCTGAGATGGATGAACAATTAGTGATCTGATTTAAATTTTGAAAAACAAAAAAATGCATGCCTTAAACAATAGGGATCCTCAATAAATCGAGTTTATTAAAATAAAACCAAGGTAAATAGTATTCCTGATGCTATCGTAGAAGAAAATTCTCACCAATATTGACGAGCCGCATTCCATCTTCTCTCAGTGCATCGAGAGCCATCTGTACGTTCATCGTGCACTGCAGCTCAGATGGAGAGGAGGTGTAGATCTGGAATGGAAGCGGTCAAAAGAATCACAATAACCAATAATAAGAACAATAACAATAACTTGGACTTCTCTAATGAAGCCAATCTAGTTATTTTGACAAGGACCATACCTTTCCCGTGCATCGCTTCTTCTGCAATCTTTCAACGACAGCGATCAATCTCTGGCCATCAGCGAGGTCGGCTGTGAGGTCATGGATGAACAGCTCGTCGTCCAACTGAAATGGAAAGAATCAGTTCTATAGTTCAAATTTTTGAGATTTCTCGGTATCCCCGACAGGATCGCTCGTTTGATATGAAAAAGATCTTTTCAAAACATGGAAAACATTTTTTTATGTTGTTATCTAACGACTTCTCCATGTCAGCTCAAGGCGTTTAGCTATTACCAGCAGCTTTTTATCTCAAGGAAATACGGTTCGGATCTACACTTCTTGCCAAATCTACCGATCTAGATTATTGAACACCAAATTAATTCTGATCCTCTATTGCTCTTCGATCGCCATCTTACCACATCGTACAGTTCCCACATCAATTTCTCACATCTCTCGCCCCGTTCTAAGCGCCTTTCGCGAACCCGTCGCGGCCGGCTTTTTGCGCCGTCCCGGCATCCGGGAAATAGCACGGCATTCCGAGAGACGCCGGACGGTGACGAGAGATAAGGGAAAAGTGAGAGGGCCCAGACACGAGAGACGTGGTAGACAGTGCACCTCGGTGAGAGGTGAGTACACACGGGAAGTCCCATTGTTTGAATATGCCCCCTGTCCTCCCTCCCTCGCTACCCCCTGACAGTTCACTCATCGGTCAAGATTCTAATGGACTCTTGTCCGAGGAAAGGATTCCCACGTGTTACTCGAGGAAAGTTTAGTGAATTCGATGCAGAAGAGCATACATTTTGAGTTATTTTGTACAAAATCATCCCACATCGAAATAACGTGTTTCACGAGGTAAGTTTTACGATTTCGAAACAAAAAAAATGCGCATTTCGGTCTATTTTGAGCGATATCAGCTGGCAGTGATTGCTTTTTGATAAGAAAAGTATGGGAATTTGATCAAGCCGGGGAATGCAAAGGGCAAACAAGTGAAGACGTTGCGACGAAGAAATACCAGCATTTTTATAATCGCTTTTTTGGTATCTGCGACACATAATTAAAATCCATGCAGCAATAGAAAGACATACGTTGGAGAAAATTACTTCTCGTGAATCAAGTAGTGTCAAAAACGGAAACGTTTTGAATACGACTTTGCAAAAAAAACGCCTACCTGTAGATTGAGCCAGTTGGTGAAGGTCCTTGTCTGGATTGAATCCGGCATTGCAGCGCACTAATTGGAGTAATTAAGAGTAGATCATTTAGGGGGCTCGCCTCGACTCAAGGGAGGGAACTGTTCCCCTTCCTCGGTAAATAGTATTGAGGGGAAGAGGGGATGGGTGATGAGAGAGAATAAGAGGGGAGGGATCAGAATGGCACAGAGGGAGGAGAGGAGTGCTAAGAGATGAGTCAATAGACAATCCTCTGCAACTTCAGCAATGCTTTATCTTGCGCTATCAGTAGTGGCAGAAGGTGGGTTGTCGTTTGGTATGGTTCGGGGTGCAGAGATTTGTGTCCCTATCAAGGACAAGTGTAATCCATCTCATCTCATTACCATTCAAAGTGCGTTCGAGATCCCTTTACAGTCTGATCTTGTGAATATGCGAATTGAAAACATGACCGAAATTTTTATTTTCCTCATAATATCACAACGGATCACAGGACGAATCGGCGAGAACTGTAGGCTACCCGGCAGAAAGGGGAATACATTGGTCTAGAGGGAGGTCAAAACACGGTTGAAACTCGGTTGAAACTCCTTGAAATATTTTCAAAAGGTGAGTGCCAAAACTGTGTCATCTTGGGAGATACTGCCAGGTCTGTCAAAATAACAAATTCGACTCATTTTTCAAAGTGTCTGAATGAATAGCCGGATTTATCACCCTGGCAGCTCTAGATTTGTCTATTTTAAAAGCACAATAAATTAACGAAATGGTGTGGAGGATATAGCAATTTTGAGCGCATCAGGGACGATTGGGGGGTTTGGTCAGAGCATCTTCCGTGGCACGGTCGGGGTTGGCCGCAGCAATCGGGGCACGCTGTTCCGGATCTTGATCGTGGGCTGAAAAGTTATTTATTATTAACCACAGGGCATTTAAAAAATAGTTTCTGCTTGAATTATTTATAAATGTCTGACTATGCCTAAGATTTGTTTCTATTAGAATCAAATATTTAAAAAAACGCACATTTGAGACATCAATTTTGTAAATACGGAACTTGAAATCAAATCCGATCTCACCACTTCCAAGTATCCATCGTCATCCGGGGAGTCGCCCCCGACGAGGTACACTGTCATTCCGAGCATCATGATGATACTGCAATGATATTTATCATATCAATGATTTATGGACATATTGTCAATCAATCAATCAATCAATTTATCACTTCAAGCAATAGTTTCTAGATGAGGATGGGGCGGAAATCTTCATAGGTTGAATACCACCAGTTGCCAACAGCTAGCCTAGACAAGTCGGTCTAGTTGGGGGGTCCCATGAAGATTGGCTGGTCCCAACTTATTTGACTGGTCCCAAAAATGGGAGTTTACAATTGATCCATAAAACTTGAGTGGTCCCAAAATAATTGAACGGTCCCATAAAAATTGACTGGTCCCATCTTCTGCTCTGTTTGTTATTCAGAAATAAGCATGCTACTGATATACTGTAACTTATCATGGATTTAATGTTTGCAATTGAATACACAACTATTCATACTGAACAGGGATAGCAAATTCGAGTCGAGCCTATCGAGGCCTCGAACATCAGGGCTGATTCGAATTGTCGAGCCCTGAATTGTCGAGCCGCTCGGAAAAGGAATAGGCTCGATCGGGCGGCTCGACTGTGAGAAAGAAGCGCTACTGATAATATTCTTAATTTTGTTTTCACAGATTGAATGTTTGTGATCGAGTGGATGACCACAAATGAGATGGGACCAGTCAATTTCGGAAACTTTGAGAAAAGTTATTTTCGATGGGACCACTCAATTATTATGGGACCACTGAACTTTTATGGGACCACTCAATTTTTATGGGACCTCTCAAATGTAAACTGCCAATTTTGGGACCAGTCAAATAAGTTGGGACCAGCCAAATTTCATGGGACCCCCCAACTGGACTAGAGCCGACAAGTCAATAGCTAGACAGATAGTCTTGATTAGATAATAATGTTGAGAAAAGCAAATGTTCAGGTGAATCTTAAAAATAGCCTGTAAATTAGAAAATCGTGAACGCATTCAATGTCGTGGAGCAATTACGACTTTTCTGCGATGAATCGGTTCAAAAATATTATTTTCAATAGTTACTCACCCAAGTAACGCCAGAATGAATGGTTGGTTGACTCCGAATGCGGAGACAGCACCGCCCATCCGATATCTGAAAATGTTCACATTTATTGTAAATAATATTTTTGTGAGTCATTATTTTCATTGAAATCCTCAAAACGCGATAATGCAACATATACGTGAACACGCAACCAACCTATTTAAAGTTATGCGCGCTGAATATTTGAGGATTTAGTGGAAACCACCGAGATGTCACGTTCAAAACACGCTTCAGCGGTCAGCGAGGAAAGACAAGAGAGTAGGCAGGGCGACAATGACTCTGACGACGCAGGAAGCTATAGAAAGTCTGTCTCTCTAGGGCTCGAGTAAGCGAGAGAGCATGGGAAATGGAGAGAGTCAAAGAACAATAGCTCGTTCGCAGGTCAGATAGAGCTAGAGAGCATGGGTAACGGAGAGAAACAGAGAAAAGTCGGTCGCGAGCTCGTTCGATAGCCATTGGAGCAGGGACGAATGGATGAGGAAGAAGGAGGGGAAAAGGCAGACTTCCTACCAGTCAACACCTCGGATATGTCACAATTACAAGTTACATAAGTGAAAATTCACTTTGTTTCCGGCCTACATGAACGATGAGAATTGATGCAGATTCGGAATAAACCATTGAAGAAAATATGTATTTCGTAAAATGAAACTGAAGAAAATTGGAGAAAATCTAGAAACCATCAAGAATATCGAGAGTGAGGAATCCGGCGGGATCCGAATTTTTTACATAACAAAATATTAATATGAAGCGAAACCCAAGAAAAGTAATGTAAATCTGCGGGAGGGCGAGCAAACCAACTTGATTTCACGCCGAAAAGTCCCATTTCAGAGTAATAAAGAGCGAGAAGAAGAAAATCTGAGGTATCCGACGGGTCAAGCGACTCTTTCTCGGCGGGTAAGCGGCGAGTCTATTGAATTAGCCATCGATTTAGGCTGAGAAGGAGAGGAAAAGAGGGGGACTTGCGACATGCAGGATAGAGAGAGAGGGGGAGAGAGAGAGGTGGGGAGGGAGGGAAGAGGAGAAAGGCCTTCTAGGCTGTTGACTACAGCTAATCTTGCCGCGTCGATTGCTGGGCATATTGCACTTGTACCTTCTTCGATTTCCTACTCTGGGGATCGAAATCGAAATCGCGATAGACAATTTAGAAGAAACATGCAGCGATTCCATCATCCTTATAGCTTGATGCTAAAGTCTAAAGTCTAAAGTCGATTGCACTTTGCAAAGAAGAGAATTCAGGGAAGCATGGGACAAGAGAGAAAGGCAGCAAGCGGTTATGATGTAATATGAGGAGGGAGGGAAAGGGAGGGAGGGAAGGAGGGAAGGAGGGAAGTTCCAGGCTGGCTGACTCTCATGACTCTCATTTCGCGACGAGAGATGAGAGAAGAAAGAATATGAAGAGAGTGAAGACATTCACAGAATATGAAGGAAAACACTCCTCATTTTGAATGGTATCTCGACTGTCGTTGAGACTAGGGCTATCATAATGAAGCATGCACACACGTTATAACATTTAAAATAATATCATTTCATTTATATTATCTAAATAACGCAATATTTACACAAATCATTCCGATCTTGTCACACTGCCCTGTGAGAGCGAACGAGGGGCGAACAGACGGATTCTTTCTCCTGATAGCCCTAGTTGTGGCATAATGAGCGTATGGAAGGCTGTTTTAGGCCGCTAGACTGCCGAGCTCGGAAAGCAGCTTGAATTTCCAAACTGTCTGTTCTCACGCGTCAGTCGGGCAAACAACAGCTTCGTCTGAGGAAATTGCCTATTTTTCTATTTTTCAGTTCTTTGAAAAGCGGATTGAAGTCAACTATCGTAACTCAAATTTTATCATTTTTGGATATAAAATTATTATTAAAATACGATTTACACACAACCTTTATCACAGTCTTCATCGCAATACAGATATGCACGGGGAGGGAACAGAATAATTTAGGAGGCAGAGAGCAGTTCGAAATACGGATAATCATCGCTCCATTTCACGCACGTTCTAACCTGGGAGAGAATGCGTGAAATGAAGAGGAAATTGCCCCCATTTTGAACGCTTATTGGGGCATTGTGTTCAAGCTAAGCCCACGGGGGCCTCACACGAATCACATACTGATGTTGGTACAACTACCCCTCGACCAGGTCATCATCTTAGAAGGAGATGTGGTCGACGAAGATGGCGCCGTTGATCGTCTCGACGAACTCCAGATGCTCGGAGCGGGGAGAAGGAAGGGCTTCCGAGGAGGACGCTGAAGATTAAAATGTGCTGATTAATGACAAAAAAAATGTTTAAAAAATGTAAAAAGGCACAAAAACGATGCAGAAAATGCTCTTGTTGATGTGATGCAAAGTTTTGGTACATCAAGGTAATAATAACTATTATTTAACATACATCGCTTCCATCTCAGCCCTTCCTGCTGCTGCGGACGCGACGAGAGCATGTAGGCGGGACGGCCTGAATTATTATTTATTTAAATAATTATTTTAAATATATTAATAAATATTACCAGCGCAGTGTCTGTACACGACCATGGAGTTCATTCGGTTGATGTCGCGATCTCTCAGGCGTCTTTCGACCTACAATTTTGATCAGGTCATCCAAATTTAAATTTTGATTTTTTGTTATCTTATAGTAGCTGGAGCCTACTTGGCAATTTTTTTATTCGCTAGAGAAATCACTCAAACATACACATTATAAAAATGTCTTTCCATCCAAATTCGAGGGCAAATACTTATTCTAACACTTGGATCTGTACGATCAAAAGGTACCTTGTAATACTGATTGACGACGGGCGAGGGAGGGATGGGCTCGTGCTCGGTCAGATCGTCCTGGAATGAAATTCAGGTCATTCAATATTATATAAAAGATATAATCAAGGCACTTGCATCCTGCGGGAGATCAATCCTCATCCCTAGGCCAGTTACCTCGGCAAGTGATTAGCGATCAAATCACAAAAAAAAAACGATAAATCACTATCATCACCATGTGTCTCTGGACGAAGGCGGGGAAGTGCGAGAAGCGCTTGATGAAGCACCGCCGATTGTTCACGTCCAGAATGGCTGTGAGGTTCTGTCAAAGAATATAATAACTTGAGAAGCATCTCGTAAAAAAAGGAACATGTCTTCCCGTCATCAAGGCCCTTGAGCCCTAAAGGAGATCACAACTGTGTCTCGTATCTGCCTCTTTTGCGTATTTGTTCGTCACCGCAATAGATGACAATGCTCAACGTTATTTTAATATTTGATTTATGATAATACAAATAATTAAGCTAATAAACCTTGTTAAAGTCGTGGACGAACATGGCCGCAATGGGTCGGCCATCGAGCGTGCGCACCTCGGCCTTCTGGGGAGAGGAGAGGGGAGGGGTCTGAAGCATTCAATCAATCTGTTCCTTTATCACCAGGTTGAAATTTGGAATACAATTTTTAAAAAAATAAAAACTGCTTAATGCGTGTGATGCTTAGCTAGCCATTCATTTTAAAAAAAATCTCCGAAAACCGGTTTCAGGGTCAAAATGATTCTAAGAGGCAGATAAAAAGAAATGAGACAAACTCACAGCATCATTGACGACGACGACTTCATCCGTCGTCGAGCGGAAGAGGCTCTTCATGATGGAAGAGTGCACGTACCTGCAATATTCTTCATTATATCTTTAACTGATGTGGCTTCGAGAGGCACAGCCGTGAAAAATTCTGCTACAATTATAATACACGTTCCTGACAATATTATCCCAGATTTATTCAATCTAAAATACTGATAAATATCGAAAAATCATTTATAATGATAAATATCGAATGATAAATAACAAACTGAAATAAAAATAAATAAATATTAATATCTCACGCCCGATAGGTGAATCCGAGCACGAAGGAGAAGAGGATGAGAGCGATGACGACTGCGATGTTGAAGTGACTGCAATAGTAATAATGAAGAGCTTTATGTCAGGTATCGTGAGATTATTTTCCATCCCACTCGTAGTTGACCTTTGACGAACGTTAGAGGGGGCGGAGAAGGGAAGGGGCCGGGAGCAATCAATAGCTTTGAGTTTGCTGAGCATTTCAAACGCACGATAACAATTGCGAAATAGTTTCATAATAAACTATATTTTTTCGAACTAAAAAAATAATCTGACCGACTGATGCGACGTCGCTCGCGCTCCTCTGGTGAGTAACTGCGGGGAGGAGACGGCGTTCTGAATTTTATTTTATTTATTTTTTGGTTTTTTCATTCAAATTCTTGTATTTTGCTAGGGCCTTCATTATGGCTAATGTGTATACTGCAACAGACAGCAAAACATAACATAAAACTATTTATCGCACCGTCAATCGGACGATCGACAGGGGTCCGAAGGAACTCTCTACTATCGAATAAACCCAACCATGCCACCAGCCTATACAGTTGCCCTTCTACATTGTTATAGCGTACAGTGCCTAACATTAGAAAAAATATATTGCCTTTTATAATTATAATCTACAGATATCTACCTGCACAGTGGCGAAGGCGTCAATCGGACGATGGACAGGGGTCCGAAGGAAGAGGATCGCTTCTTTCTAGTGAAGTACTCGTCGTGCGTTTCCTGTCGGTCGAATCTGAAAACATTTTTATATTATTAAAATATGTCTAATCATACTCCTTAATAAAGGAGAGTTGTCTCCCTGTGTGTGTGGATGTGTTTGTTCACTATTGCGAAAGTCACTTAGTCAGGTCATGATATAGTAAACAAGTTCAAATGTGTTGCGCACGCTTTCTACATTGTGAAATGGGTTGAGAGCGAACTGATCAGCGATGAACCTTGCCAGCCGATCAGACCCCGCCGAAGGCGGGCGAAATCGGCTGGTGTTATAATATTTGACAAGTATTTCACAAAATTGAGGTGGAACTGCAGTATTATTGGAGATGAGATATATTTAATTAATTATAAAACTAATTAATCACCGTGCATTCTGCTTGATAATCTCGTTGGCCTGCTCGACGGCGTCGGTGATGATTACCTGTAAATAAATTCTTTAATTCTTTTTTGAGACGTAAAAAGATCTAGATACGATTGTTCTCAAAACACTATGGTTAGTCTACGATCTTACTCGCATATTGAGCGCAATGAGCTGTCATAATCACGAAAATTTTTATACTATTATACTTCGCATGTTCTAATAGAGGGAAAGGTTCGTCATTCTATATGCCTCAATCTTGAATGATCACAGATATCCTTAGAGTATGAACCTTGAGCAGCATTTGGCAAATATTTTTAGAAATAAATAATTTCGTTATCAACTAATAATTTACTTCGCTATCAACTAATCATTAATTTCATTATCAACTAATCATTAATTTCGTTATCAACTAATCATTAATTTCGTTATCAACAAACCTCCGGCGCGCTCGCCTTAACCTCCTTGGCCTTCTCCTCGCCCGGTTCTGTTTTGGTGAAGACTGTCATTCTGGAAGTATAATCTTAATTTTAATACGTATTTTGTATTCATGGGTACTTGAAGAGTACAAAAGTCATGTAATCTGAGATTGCAAAGCTCATTGTGCGTAGGGCTGTCAGGGTGAAGAATCAGTCTCTTCATCCGCGTGCTCTCTCGCAACTCTGACCGGTGAGAGAGCACGCGGAATGAAGAGACAGATTCTTCACCCTGACAGCCCTAATTGTGTGCCGTGAATTGTCCCTAGATCGCGCTTGATTCAGACAGCGTGGTGCAAGTGATGTGAGGCGCGAACGAGAACTATGCAAAATGAAAAACAACGATTCTAGAATACAATGAGCGGTCACTCTGTAGAAACAACCGAGAACAATTAACGGGTGGTCTGTTTGCGCGGTAAGGTGAGGAGAAGGGGAAGGACAGTGGTCTCGTCATCTTTTCTAGAGAGAGAGAGAGAGATCAGGGAGAATGGAGAGAGTTAGAGAAAGGAAGGGTAATGTGATTTCTTCTTCTTTCTCCGATCAGAGAGAAGGAGAGATCACTGAGCATGGAGAGAGGAAGGGTACAGTGGTGACTGGCCCCCGAGGGGGGAGAGGACGACACACTGAAAGAAAAGGGGATGAGAACGCGCAGAAAAAGAGTGGAAGAGTACTGATTTCCGCCCGCTCGAGGCGCCCTACCGGACAAACAAAGGGCCCCTACTATAGCAGTCGGTTTTCCATAGATAGATATATTTGAGGTGGTGAAACAAATGCAAAGTTCACAAGGGAAAGACAAGAGACAAGATATCTCGCATTCGAACTCGCCCTGTGTTTTTCCCAGAGGTGTTATACCGCGCGGTGATCCAGTTCACCCCTCAGGAACGGCGGTATCAAAAAGGGATTAATGCGATCAAAGGGAGACTTCTTGCCAAATAGTGACCGGTGAGAGGAACGATCCAAATGCTGGTTAGACAGTGCGAAACAGTGCGAGAAACGGAGAGAGACAGAGGTTCGTTGGTGGGGGGGGGGGGGGTGATATTTCTGAGAATGGCGAGAATTGAGGGAGCCAGTCCGGTTAGGGAACATCCACCTTCCTTGTCTCTCGACCTGTTCGGAACCCTCGCATGCATGCCTTTATTTGCAAACCGAGCCCCGTACCAAAACGAGCGCTTACGTTTTCCTTGTTGGGCTTGCGCAAGGAACTGCCAAGAAAGAGGCAGTGACCGCAGCAAAACTTAATTCTGATTTGAAACCCAAGAAGTGAAAACAATAAAAATGCGGGAACTAAAATCCAGGATGCATCGATCAGTGCTACTTTCCGGATCAGAACCAAACAAGATGAAATAATTGACGTAAAATCCCAATAATGGTAAAGGACAAATCGCGTATATTGAGCGTCTCCAAAAACAAACGTATTTCCAGTAGATCAGGTCCAATCAAGACAAAGGAGGGGAGTCTGAAGTGACTGAGGGATCTTAGAGGAGCATCCAAAGAGGTTTCGAAGAATGTAATCTCTGTAATTTAAATAGTAAATATCTATAAAACTAAAAATACCCGTATTTTCGTAACATCAGGAGCACTCAAGACAAAGACCCTCGGGGTTTGACTGAGGGATCTTAGGAGCGTTCAAGAAGGGGATTGTGCGATCGGTATACTGAACGATTGTGTGTGCTCTACGAATGGAAATACGACGAAGACGAGGGGGAGTCTAGCAAGGGACGGTTGAGGGGGACAGGGAGGGAGTTTGTTCATCGCCCCACCGCGCCAAGAAAGAGAGCTCCTTTCTCCACTCCCCTTAGGGAGGCGGGGAGCGATCGTCTAGTGAGGGACAATGGTCTCAGCATCCTGATCTTATACAGTCTCTCGGTGTCTCTGCCCGGCGAGAGATAAGGCGAAATGGAGAGAGTATCGTTCGTTTTTTTTCCAGGGTGAATTGTGTGCGCCGGTCACTCACTCACTGTCATCTGTCCATCAAGAAGGCAATTACCGCATTTATACTATTGTAAAGTGACGAGGGTCAAGACCGAGGCTAGGGTCGAATTAATAAAATTCAGGAGGAATCTATTCATTCATTCAGGGATGTCTGTCGATGGATCGATAAATTTAATAGTTTTATTCAATTCGCACACTCTACAGACAATCACAATCGTAGGAATGATCACCAACTGGCATTGTAACTCGTAATAACAGAAATACAGCAAATATCGAGATCACAGCATCGCGTCTAATCGGTTCAAATCTAATTATTGCATCATAAGGGGAGCTGTCCGAAGGAAGAATTCGATTGTTCATTTCACGTACTGTCTATCCCTTCAGAGAGACGAGAGAGCACGCGGAATAAATAGACCGATTCTTCATTCTAACAATCCTAATCATAAACTGAACAATACCGGTGCTTGAAAGGGGCGGGGGAAATGGGTGAAATGATGTGGACCTGAGAGAAATTGATGGGGGTAGATCACCTATCGTTGCAGGAGTATCGATCGTTGGCTGGTAGGGCAGTCACTAACTGATCACTAGAGGCTCATTTCGATGAATTGCATCACAGTTCTGCTTGTTCATTTTTTACTGGAAGCGGCATGAAACGCAAATGTCAAGAGTCCCTGATTCAAATCGATTTGGCGAAATTCGATGAACTAATTACGATTTGACCCCTCCATTAAGCCTCAGTTCGGAAAATAGCGCACAGACCGGCCTATTTCATCACTGGCGGAACGAAGAAATCATCCGATATGATCAGCGTCGATCTCCTTGAGAAGCTCTCGAACTTGGTCATGCTCTTGGAGACGGAGGGCGAGGTCTCGGCCTGTTTGGGCTCAGTGGGATCGGGACAGCCTGTTACTGCCTGGAAAATATATAATAATGAGACACGATTTTAGAGTATTTTTGTCATTATTCATATGACCAATGACTCCCTAATCCTGCCAATTGTTTTATTATCCTAAATCCTATTCATTCTAATTACTTTCTACTACACCGTTTTTCTCCCAGAATATTTTCGAGCAGCGTTCAGAAAATGCACATGTCATATGTGCTTCCGCTGAACTGTACTATACCAGTGAGACAAAGGAATCTCTCTCGAGACATCGCAATACAGATACGTTTCCTTCCGGGCGATGGGTCTGACTCTCTCCTAATCGCACACTCTCTCGCCCTCTCTAACCTCTATTCTGTCGCTCTCTAGAGGGCCAGAAAGCTCGAGATAGTGTGCGAAATGGAGAGAGTCAGAGAGATGTCTGGCCTCTATTCTTTTACGCTCTAGATGGTTATACAGAGCGAGAGAGTATGCGAAATGGAGAGAGCGATGCTCCCTATTTGTGTGGACTCTCAGAGATTTCGGAGGGATGCTAGGCGTTCGTTATCCTCACACGAACGTGATCAATCGTGACTGGGGATTCGAAATGATTAGTCACTTTTGAATGGGTATCTGATCGGGGCGAACATTCGACTGAGGAGTATAGTAAGATTCGAGACAATAGTCACAAACACCAGACCGATTAAAAGTGGTCGGTCGATCACATGAACTTGCACTGATAGCGGTGCGACCTTGGCGCATTGATACTGATCTATTTAGGTGATTTTTCGGAAACTCAAAGCAGCCGAAAATGAATTTTCTGACCTTTTTGTTCTTCACTTCTCGCCTGATGTAGGATGATTGCACGGCAAGCGAGGCTATCTGAAAATGTATTTTAATAATTTAAAATATCACAATTTAAGATTTTATAAATCTATTCAATAGCAAGAAAATATTCGCTCTTTATCATGTGACATGTTCATTCTGTTTGTGGAATTTTTGGTTTTATTTTCTGTCATTTGTCGCCTCCATTTTTCCGATCCTTCCTTTGATCCAAATATAGCTCCTGATTATTGCGCTCTAACGGAAGCGAGCAGAATAACGGCAGCGACTATTCTCGTTGCTTTGATGAAAGAAAGAGAGAAGATGATGTGAGATTGATATCTTCATATATTGCAGCTAGGATGTGTTGCTTGATTTCCTATGATAATGAAAACAATGGATCACGATCTTGTATTTTAAAATGAATTAATCGAATTTGAAACGGAACCAGACCCTAACCCAAACCATAAACCATACTCACCATAAATATCAGCACCAAAATAAGGGCAACGGCAATTCCCACGTGGGCTCCTACTCGGTGGACCACGAAGACGAGACGGACTGAAAAGAATAAACAAATTACTTTATTTGAAATAATCACATCTAGAGTTTATATCATTTCCAATAGTCATTCCCCATACTCTCTCGCAGGCCGAACGGGGCAAGTCCTTTGTTCGCCTTATTGAAAATCCGGGAAAAAATCCCAAAAAGAGAACTCTAATCACAGCCCCCTTTTCAATCTTTACTCAGCTCTTTCACATAGATTGTGCAAAGAATAGGTGTTTTCTCTGGAGCGAGTAAATTAAGGGTTGTCCGATTCGCCTTGCCGCACTATAATCATAGAGGAGAGCCAATGCAATCATTATTTGCAGGCAGTGAGCTGCTTCGTAACTGCTCATTTTCTCGTCACTTTCAAAATTTGGATTTGGAAAGAAACATGCTAATTTTCTCATCTTACGGTCACTGGAACTTTTGTAGATTACACAGGCAATCCCAACAAGAAGAAATTAATATCCCGCAGAATATCTTTCGAATTCTTCAATACTTAATTTTAACTACTTTCTTATTACACTTTTTTTTAAAAAAATTCGAATACTTCTCACCCGCATTCGCAGTCGTCACTCCAACAATCACCGTTCCTATCACGGCCCCTATCAGGAAAGCTTTTCTCCTATTTTACATAGTCTTCTATTTTTTCACAAACTCTATCAGAACCTTCTTTATAACTCCACACACTTATATTTAGTCCGTATTTCCAGGGAATATGAAATGTAAAAATATTCTCACCCGCATTCGCAGTTGTCACTCCAACAATCACCGTTCCGATCACGGCCCCTATCAGAAAGGGCAGACAAAGAAGGGGCGAGGAGAAGAAGACACCGACCAGGGAGAGCAGGCAGAGCGAGAGGAGGAGTAACTGGAACAGAATTTATGAAAAAATCAATTGAATTCACCAAATATAACCTGCTGGCTTCATGCAGTATTACGCAGTTAAATTTTGAGCTAAAAACTTACTAAGAATAGGACAACGGACAGAATGACTGGACGTTCTTTCTAGCCCCTCAGATGACTAGTTACATCGCTCATCAAGCACAAGGCGGGCGACTTCGGGCATTAGTCTACGGGCAAGATTTTTTTAACTCACCAAGAAAAGCACAACGGGCAGAATGACTGGACGAGGCACGACAGCTACCGCGGCGTCATCCGGCATGTCGGAGGACTGGAAATAATCCAATGATTTCAACTTATAATCATGACAATTAATGACATCCATTACTAGAACAGTACCTGGCCACATTCCTTGTTCATTTGTAAAGTAATGGAAATGAATGAATGAACATTTAAGGGCTTTCCCGGATACCTTTCGGCAATGAAACTGTGCATTGATTTTTTCCCTCTTCGCCAAGCATATTCGTTGTGATGTATCAAACTAGGGAAGGGCATTCGCGAAATGTTATATTCTGATTTTTTTATCAATATGAGCGCGGTCTGTGAATGAGGAAGTGTCCGTTCTTATCACTTGGGAATCTTTGGCGTTCTCAATCTTTGGTGAAGGGAAACATCGAATTCGTTCTCACCGTCAGCAACAGTGTGCCCAGCCCAACCGCGCACAGAGCAGCCTGTGCCCCTAAGACGGCGACAATCGTGCGGCCCGGTCGGCGTACGCGCGCGCCGCACGCGGCGGCAAGCCGCCGCGTCCAAGGCGGACGCGCGGACGACGCTGCGCCGGAAGCGACGCGCACCTGGAAATATGGTGTCCAACACTGCTTCAGGTAATATGTACGTATCGCTAAATATACTCTAAATGCAAGTGGGATTCACAATTGCCAAATACATGCACTATACTTCGTCCTCCTTCTACGAAGAACTTTTTGCAAATATAATGTAAAAGACAAATAGCTTACCTCCGTCCCTCCTCCTCCTCCTTCACCCCCATCATCCGCCATCGACCAGTGGGCGGAGGCAGAGTGAGAGGAAGTAGTGAGTGATATGTGCCTGGAGAAACCGTATATTTGTTAATTTAAACTCTTTTGCACTACACGCTGATCAATTATCGACGAAATTGATCACGGAAACAAAAATTTAGCGATGTGTTATTTAAGACATTCAAAACGCAACGTATAATCATTTGAGAATGAAACAGGCACGGAACACAGCGGATATCACACATTTAATGAAGATTTTATACGAAGAGATTTCAACGCTATCGAAACTGCCATAGAAATAATGGAGAGATCACTTCAGTTGAATCAAACAGAGTAATCACTGTCTAATCCCTTCCTCCTACTCCTTAGTAAACAGAAAGCGAACGTGATGATAGAGAGGCCATCGAGACAGAAGGAACGAGAGGGACAATGGCAAAGGGCAACGGTCGATTCACTATTGGTGTACTGACTGGTGAAGATCGACTCGGATTGTTTCTAATTCGAACAAATCATCCACATAAGAATAGAGAGAAATACGGCTGTAGAGGAGAAATCCGGATTGGAAATTAAAGGAGCATGAAAACGCGTTTGAATAGCTGATATTGTTACGGTTGAAAGTAATTAAAAAAGCGGAAAATAAACAAAGCGTAGGCGATAAATAACGGTGATTACTTGCGGAAAATACTCGAGTCAATGTCACCCGAATCTCCAGATAAACATCCCATGATTCATTAGTTTCCGGCATGTGAGAACGCACCGGGGTGTGAATGGGAGAATGACGAATCGGTTTCATCATTACTCTAGAGTCTCAATGATTCAGAAGGTTGGAACATAGCGCAGAATGAAGATATGAGGCGGTTTCCGTTAGGATCAACAAGTGTCGGGAACAGGTAAAAAATCGAGAGTGCTCAAAAGTTGGCCCTAGGGGTCATTTTCGATGCCGAACAACCTGGTATGGTCGATTTCGCAATATGTCCCATTTTCGCTCCAGGGGGGCACCCCCTCATTTGGCCCTAAAACGCGTTTTTCGAGTTTTTCTCTTCAGAAACGCGTCAAAATTGAGTGAAATCTCGCGTTTCCAGACAGAATTTCGAGCTCTATCTCGTGGTTATATTGAAATGTCATGATTATTTTTCGTTGTCGAGAAAAAACCGATTTTTGACCTAATCGAGTGCGGACAAAATCGCTTGGCCAAGTGAAAGAGCATGTCCTGCTGATCATTTTGCGCTATTGGATGAGGTATTTCAGATGACATATTGATATTTTATATAGATTTTTGTGAAAAGATGAAAAATAAATTTTTCTGAATACCACCTTGTTGGTGCTCATTTTGAAGAGCTCGTTGAACTGATCATTTTTTGTGTTGGACATTTTCTTGAAAACATTTCCTTAAGAAGTTACAACTTTTTAAATATGCTTTATGGGCCGTCTCATGAAAATAGCCACTTTGATAGCTTGTAACTTCGGAAGAAAATGTTTTCAAGAAAATGTCCAACACAAAAAATGATCAGTTCAACGAGCTCTTCAAAATGAGCACCAACATGGTGGTATTCAGAAAAATTTATTTTTCCACTTTTTACAATAATAGATATAAAGTTTCATTATGTCACCTCAAATACCTCATCCAATAGCGCAAAATGATCAGCAGAACATGCTCTTTCACTTGGCTAAGCGATTTTGCCCGCACTCGATTAGGTCAAAATTCGGCTTTTTCTCGACAACGAAAAATAATCATGACATTTCAATATAACCACGAGATAGAGCTCGAAATTCTGTCTGGAAACGCGAGATTTCACTCAATTTTGACGCGTTTCTGAAGAGAAAAACTCGAAAAACGCGTTTTAGGGCCAAATGAGGGGGTGCCCCCCTGGAGCGAAAATGGGACATATTGCGAAATCGACCATACCAGGTTGTTCGGCATCGAAAATGACCCCTAGGGCCAACTTTTGAGCACTTTCGATTTTTTACCTGTTCCCGACTTCCGTTGAGGCTTGTTGATCCTAACGCAAACCGCCTCATATGGATAAGTTTCTATGACGCATCGAGTCCACGTAATGAAGAGACTGGAGATTCTACGATAACGTGTGTAATGATAGTTGACGTTAGCAACCATGTAATAGCCCCGGAAGAAATCGAGAATCTAATATCTAAGATTTTTGACGTTTTCGCAGGCAGAAAATGTGCTTGCAAGTTGCAACCTGTGATTTAGCGTCTGAGCGCACGCTGCAATCAAGAAAAAATTGAGTGGATATTTTCAGATGTAACCTAATTACGCACAAAAATTGCGAAATATAATTGGCAGAGAAATGGTTAAAAATTCAAACGGATAAACTTTGGAGCTCGCAAAATTGTTGCTTGCTAACGATGAAGCGCATTCCCGATTCTGGAAGACACGGCCCAGGATGAAATTGGAATGTTTCTAGTAGTCTATCAAATAATCGAGAACGTGGCACAAAAATTAAATACTCAGGCCAGAATGGTGAAAGTAGAGTACTGTCTGGCCATTGTTATCTCCCTCCCGTTCACCCGCGCAGTTGTTGATAACGAAGATGATGATGATGAAGGTGTTGATGACGAAATATTCGCGCACGCGTGATTTCTCATTACTATGGACGTCAGAAGCCGTCTCTTAGTTCCAAGTACTCACTCATCGATCAGATATACGATATATTTCTAACTCTAGTAGGTGTCAGAAATGTTTCTATTTCGCATGCTGGCCGGTAAGATCACTCGAGGAAAGATGAGGTGTTTCATTCATATCCGCTACCTGGAATCCGTGTCATCATTGTTCGTACTATCGCATCGGTCAGAATGGGTTGAGATTACGAGGAATGAAGCCGCGGATTCTACATTCTACTGAAAATGAGTCAACGCGTGATATTGCCTATTATAGTTTTGTTATCTCGAGGGAACCGGGATCTATGGTGCTCCCATAAGTAAAGGCGTATCCACGTCAGGCAACGCTAAGGCCTCCATAAACAGCAAAACACAATTTCAAAAGCCTGAGATAAAGTCCTCATTGAAACTCGAGGGCTCATCATGAAATTAACTAATCCAGAGTTCAAAGATCAAAAACAAACATTTTCAACAAGTACTACTACTTAATCGGGCCCACATAGCTCTGCGCGCCGTTGGCACACTAGTAATGGGGTTGGGTAAATAAACAATGTGAGCAGGGAGGGGGAAAGGGAGGAAAGAGCAAGGGCCACTCTCCACTTTGGACTGGGTCTTTAGCTGGTTAGAGTAAGCGAGAGAGCATGGAGAAAGAAGAGAGTCAGACAGCAGGAGCGCGCGCCCAAACAAAGGAAGAAATGGTCATGGATACCTCCCCCCTCGAATACTCAACTCGTTCTACCCCCTCCCCCCAACCACTCATGAGCCAATACAATGCGGCCCCCGTGTCAATGAGAAGTTTACCTAAGGAGCGCACTTCCGAGAAGGATTGGGGGAATGTACGTGTATGTGAACAAGCGGTGGTTCGTGGCTAGTTCAATGAGTCGACTCATGGATCGTGAATCAAATCCGCCAGCACTAATCACCATCAACTGCTTACTGTTCCGAAATGTCAATTGCCAAAGTGTTATACTTTTCACCGAAAAAATGGAGAAAATAGTAGTGTATGTGCAGAAACGAGTCTAGATTCCAACGGACGACATAATGAGTAATTAATTTTAAGATCCCCGCCAACGCTTCGGAAAACAGAATGAGTGCTCAGGGGTGAATGGTAAATGCTGAGGCGTCATTCGACATTAGATGAATGGTAACATATTCGGGGTGAATAATAGTGACAAAAGCACATGACGGAGGTTGTCGAAAGAGTATTAATGCATATCACAAAATATAGTAAAAAAGGACGTTTGGGAAAACATGGGACGCAATAAATTGTTATAGGTAAGAATAAATCGTAAAATCATGCTCTTGTGCGTCGGAAGTGGGACACAATGAATGCAACGAAGGACACAATGCTTCGTCGTCTCTTCGCTGCACACACACGAGGTTTGTGCAATAGGCTTGCAAAAGGCATAACTGTTGCAAGAGAATGCTCTAAAGGCATATCACCTGAACACAAAAACAAGCTTCTAGAGATAGTTCAACTCATTAAAATATTACACCAGGAACATTTTTAGTTATGGCAAATAGTAAAATCGCGAAATACCGCAGTGAAATCATGCTGTTTGGGCGTCGGAAGTGGGACACAATGAATGACTGCTTCGTCGTTTCTTCCCTCTACACACACTAGGGTTAGCTGTCTCTCCATTCTCGCCGTCTCTCCTGGGTCGGGGCGGTAAGGGACAGGGCGAAACTGGGAGACTCGCAAGGGGAAAGTGTCTTGACAAAGGGGGAAGGAGCACAAGCAAAACAGAACGAGAAAGAAGACGTCAGAGAACAGACAGTTCGACAGTGGTATACATCACTTCGGGGAGGTTGAGTAAAATCGTCGGTATTATCTAAGGAAAGATCTCCAACAGTTGCGCATTACAGAGAAAAGTTCTTCCAGTTTCGGCCAATATGCCTGGTTCTGTAGACACTCGTTTTCATCAAGAACAACTGAACCGAGGTGACCGTTGTGAAAGGAAAATAAGTTTTTACAGAACGAGAAGGAAAACGTCAGAGAACAGACATTTCGACGCTGGTATACATCACTTTGGTGTATGGAGATTTGTCGAGATTATCTCAGTTTTTCTATAAAAAAACAATTGCGACCGTTGTGAATTACATTACAGAGCAAAAGTGTTTCGCGAAACCTGCCTGGCAAGATGGATGTGATATCCTGTCAGCGATAATAAATATACATCACTTCGATAAAGAGCACAGCCTTTCAAAAAAAAATGGAAGCTTTCAAATTGTTGCGCAGTGCAGAGATATTTATAGAGAGTTTCGTGAAAACTGACGCTTTTTAGGCAATAGTTCTAGCGACAGTGAAGAACTGAATCTCTCTACACCCGTCAGTACTAATTTTCATCAACTGCCTACTGAAGCGTGGTGCCTAGAATCAAAGTGTAATCAGGTTTAATGAGAATAATGTGGATAACAACAGTGCATGGATAATATAAAAGCTTCGATTCCAACAAAGGCCAAATGAGAAAGCTTAATTTCAAGAAGTCAACAACAGTGAACGGCAGGCGTAAACGTTTCGCCGATTGATTCTAACACTCGCGGGCAACACTCGACTACAATTCTATCCGCCGTTTCCCCTAGAAACGCCTTACTTTCACCTTATTTTTTCTCGCCATCAAGGGAAAATGCGGAGAAAACGCCTTATAAATCGGCGAAATTCTGCGGTGAATCAAGCAACAATGAACAATTGAGGGAGGAATCTGCGAAATGGAGCACCGAATGAGACAATAGAGTGATAGTCATCTCTGACCGGGGAGAGAGCCGGGGAAAGGGGGAGAGCATAACCCCCATCCCCCATCCTCCCCTCTGACCGGCGCAGCTGTACAATATGGACATATGCAGGGACAATTATGGCCCCGAAGGTCCATGGCCTTCCCTTTCTCTCTTTCTTCCCCCTCTTTTTCCTCACGCTCCGCTCCCATTTTCCCCCTCTTGCTCGCTCACTCCTCATCAAAACCATATATTGGAAGAGAATTGAGAGAGAGTCTAACCAACTTATTTGCTTTGATTGGCTGAACTAAATGCCCTTGTCAAGGCAGAAAGTGAATTGGGGTCAGAAAAGGCTCGGACTCGGTATTACCGCACTTTAGAAATACATCAAGTGAAACACACGTTCAAAGGTGGAGTCTGAGTAAGTGCGATGCATTTTAAGCTGTAATATTGATACCTGAAGGGTGTATTAGAACAGATACAGTGCTACAGTACATCACATGACAGCAAGGAAGCGAGTAAACGCAACAAAGACATTCTCTCAGTTGCCTGCTAAATTGGCTGAGAAAAGGGAAGTCTCCAGCTGTGGGCAAAGGGATACTCTCGGAAGATAGAACAAGGGTCGGCGTATATCAGACACTCTATCGCTCTGTCTGACCCGATAGATACCATGTATAATGGAGAGGCAGGAAAGTCGCTCTTCCGAGAAACAGATAAAGACGCGACAGGTGTAAGAGATTGATGATTTACCCGGAAAACAGGGTAATTTTTCTAGAAATAGACACACATGATCAGATGATCAGCGAGGAATGAATGTAGCTATAGCTATTGTAGCGTCTGAACTTGGCGCGCGAATAATCATAACAGAAATGAGACATCACATTTTGTCCCAAAATCTGATCTTGTTTCTTCATCAGCGAATAAAAAATCTCGGGAGATTTAATTTTGCAAGTTGTATTCTTTTTTTGCTGCGCGAGCGAGCAAGATAAATATAGTTTTCGTTGTTTTAAGTGCTGGTTAGAAGAGAAGGAGAGGGATTTGAGGAAACAAGAGAGCGCGCTCGGCGATTTTTACAGCTATTTTCAATGCATAGCGATGACGTCTCGGGAGCATAGGCGAGAAAGCGTGAATAACATCAGCACAGCTATTTTCGCTGCTGGTCACTGCAGGGAACGAGCGGGGAAAGGGTAAAGTATAGGTAGGTAAAGCTTCCTCCTCGCTAACGATGTTTCCTCCTGCAGGCCCATTTTCTGATGCCAGGAAAAAACTGAGAAATGGGAAAATATTCCCACTACCTGAGGTAATAGAATCCTTTATGAGATCGAGCAGAAGAATAGTTCAAACGGCGCATGGCGCAATCAAAAGGCTAACATTGTCAAGCGGCTTAACTTCAGCGAGAGCCTACTTGGATTGATTCTTTAGCAATCGATCACTGCAAATAAAAGTCAGGACAATGATCCAGCTGGGGGTAATCCGTTTAGCGATATCTGCTGGGAATTCACTGGGATTATCAGGGCAGATGGCTAACTAGAGCTAGGATGATGGTGAAACAGTATTGTTCAAAGGAAGACAGCTGGTCAACTTTGAAGCTCGATATTTCGATTTCGAAATTGGAGAAAGATTTTCTCGTTTTCATTCAACATTCAAGAGTTTAAAACGTAAGAAATCAGACGGTAATTTGAACTAGGAAGAAGAGAAGCTATGAGCAAATGGCTTACACTGTAATCCTCCCACGCTCATTGGCATTAATCTGATGGCTGAGCTCTGATTATATGTGATCAACCCCTATTAATTCCGCGTGTTCTCTGACCGTAGAATAGACTAGAGAGAATAGAGAGAATTGAAGAGAGATTCGCCCACTGATAAAGACGTTAAAGAGAACGGCACACAATTACTGATCATGAGAATGATTGGATTAATTGGTCAAGAGGAAGCTGACAAATTTCAAATGAAAGTCGAGTAAATGAGACCTCGCAACATAACGGTGTGATGAAGGTAATCTAGATGGCAATCGGAGATTTGAGATGGCATAATGAAAATCTCCATTCCATGCATTCTTTCAGAGGTCAGAGTAGTGAGATAACACATGAAATATGTAACAGATTGTTCATCTCGACGTCCGAATTAGATACATAACGAGGCCTACCCGCAATAGCGCGAGTATCAGAGTCAACAAGTGTTTCATATTTCGCATTTGACTGAAGAAACAACAAGGATGAGAGGAGAGAGAAGATGTAACATGCATAATCGAGCAATGATTTTTTTCAATGTGTATTTTTTCAATCTTTAGCGGACAGAGTAGGAATAGAGTGTGGTAAGAGAGAGAGTTAGACTATGACTATAATTGTGAAATGGCCTTTTGAACTTCGGCGAATGCCCGATTCTATGATAGTTAGAAACGTTCCTCCGCGTTATTCGAGCGGAACGAACAACGGAATAAGGGTTCTCCGACCAGTCTCCAGAACTCTCGATTCTCTAATCGACGAGAGATAAAGTGAATTGGTCGTGATTCGTCGTCGGTATGTTTCCAGAATAGAAAGGCGATTGGAGCGGAATCAACAGAGGCTTACAGAGGCGAACCTTTTTTTGGGCAGCTCTTATAAAGTAAATCGAGAGACTCTGGGCCCTACAAGGTGGTGTTTCAAACGGTGTTTCCAGAATAGAAAGGCGATTGGAGCGTAAGGAATGAAATGGCTAGCGACGGCTAGGGTAGAGTAGGTAATAGGCGGGAGAGCGACTAGGTTGTCATGGCATCAGAGTGGGGGACGGAGGGATTGTTCAAAGGGGAGGGAAATGGAGTACTAGGTCGTATGAGATCATTCGAATTATTGCCTAATGGATGTTCTCAATCCCATACGCGAAAAAATGTTCTCATTCGACCAAGAACTGGAAATGACAGGCCGCTTGTGAGGTGGAAACTGCTACCGAGCGGGCGCGAAATTGACCATTTCAAGCAAAATTCAGCAGGTGATTAGAGCATTAAAATTGAAAAGAAGCCAGTCTATGCGAAATTGGGTAGAACAGGTGAAGCGAAGGCTATTCTTTGGTCAAATTCGCAGGCCCGGAATTGACTGGCTTTTGGTAAAATTTGCAGTCCCAGAATTGACTAGATACTTTGGACAGAAAAAATGGAGAGGGGAGACTGTTCTTGAATATTGTTATGGAGAGGAATTGTCGGTCTGTCAGAGTGGCGAGAGAGCAAGTGAATTGATGAGACGTATTCTTCTCCCTGACAGTCCTACTCTCGACCTTGGGCTCTCTCTTCACTTTGACAGACAAAAGTCTCATTCTTCTCCATAACAATATTCGAGCAGTTCCCTCACTTTCTTTGCAATTACAATTACAATTACAATTAATTATCCACCAGGAGTTAGGTATGTTCGAAGTAGCTAGGATTCTTCGGTAGATTTCGAAGAATCCTAGCTATTACGAAGAATCGAAGAATCCTAGCAGGAATCCTAGCAGATAGAACAGAAAATGTTTGACAATTAGAGGAGAGTTATTCACCCTGACAGTCCTACTCTCGACCTTGGCTTGATGGCATGAGTGGAGGAAAGAAGAGGAGTCAAGTGCATAATTAGAGGGGTAGTTCGCAGTGAATGATGCGTGACGGATGCCTCATATTCAGCGAGGGACGAGTGGTTCTCACATTTTAAAATGATCTGAGAGAATTAAGACGTTTAGATATATCTTTTGATTATTCTTTTGTTCTTCAGATTCTTTTCTTTCTTCTTTTGATTATCTTGATTAAATTTAGAAATGTCTTACTGTATATCTATAATAAGACGTTTCTAAAATTAATCGAAAGAAGAATAAGAGGAGTGAAGTGCATAATTAGAGGGGTAGTTCGCAGTGAATGATGCGTGACGGACGCCTCATATTCAGCGAGGGAAGAGTGATTTTAAAATGATCTCAGAGAAAGACGTTTAGATATATTGTTTTGATTATTTTTTTGTTCTTTAGATTCTTTATTTAGATTCTTTTATTTCTTATGATTCTTTTGTACAGTATATATCTACAATAATACGTTTCTAAAATTATTCGAAAGAAGAATAATGGGAGTCAAGTGCATAATTAGAGGGGTAGATCGCAGTGAATGATGCATGACTGACACGTCTATAATTGAATATCGAGAGCTTGAAATGCTCATACAAACTCGAGCTGTCGATTCCCCGGGAGGAGGTGGATCACTAGTCTACTCTCAGCCTCGAATTTTTCTTTTCTACCTGAAAAGTTACTCCCGGGAGATTTTTTCAGCTTCTAACTGTAGCAGGGATTGTCAATACTGTACCGTGGTATCGATCACAACTACCGTATATCTTCCATTTCCTTTTTTACGCATTGTGACCTAAATGTTATCGAACACAAACGATAAGAAATCGCTGACAACAAGCCCGGTGGCTCATCTTTTCTTCGGTTTCACTACCGAGACACGAAAGATAACATCCATTATGCCCTCTGGCACTGTACAAGGTCGCACCTAGGCGTCACCGCTGAAGGGTTTCTCTCCTCATTTCGCCTGAACTCTCGCTTCTCTGACCGATGAGAGAGCGTGCGAAATGGAGAGATCATTCTACCATACCTGGCCGACACCCGATCTTCGCTGTGGGACCAACAGAGTTGGTTCCGAGTCCACAGCGGTATCACTCGCTCCGAGTCTTTATGCTGCCGACTCCCAGTGAGCGATTGGCGCATTGTTTCCTAAGAGTCGCCATGATTAGATATAGATCGATTGGATAAGATATAAAACGATAAATAGATCGCACAGCATCTATTAACGAGTGCTGGTTCCTCACCAATCAGGCCCCTATCCTCCCGTTTTCCCTGAGAAAGAGCAGGGAGAAAGACGAATGGAGGACCGCAAGCCTCTGGTGGGCTTCTTCCGCGCGAGTTCAGCTGATATGCAGGTGAGTTATTTTTGCGTTTCGTAGAATAATAACCCTTTTTCCGATCTAATTCCTAGGTGCCCACCGATCTGTAAAGTAAAGTAAAGTACTGAGTCGGTTACTAACGCGCAACGCGTCATTGACTACCCCACGTCTGCACTGCAACTGGGGCCTAACCCGTGAGAACAGTGGCCTGTTGCTACAGACTAACCGGCGTGTTGTGTGTACGCTAGCGGGGAATTAGTCTATCACTATTAATTGACGCTGTTCCGATCATGAAGATACCCGTATTGCAGCACCTGCAGCAGCCTCTGCCCGACCGCAACATGCAGCAACTGCAGCAGCTGCAGCCTGCCCAGAGCCCTGCGATGTCCTTGGAAGAATGGATGGAAGCCACAGACAAAAGCAGGCAACGTGGCCAGGAAAAGGTCGAGGAATATCGGCAATATGAGGTATCGTAAGATTATTTTCCATTCCACTAGTATCTGACCTTTGACGAACGTTCGAGGGGGCGGAGAAGGGAAGAGGCCGGGAGGAGGCGGTAGATCAACTGTCCTCCTCTCCCCTTCCTCCCTCCTTCCTCTCTCTCAGACAATCAATAGCTCGCTAACCAGCACATTGAGTTTGCTGAGCTTTTCAAACGCACGATACGAAGACCCTTCTTGCTAGCTTCTATATCAATTTGCAAGGAAAGTGCCATCAGAGGAAGCGCTTCCTTAAACGGATAGCTCATAGACATCCTGAGATGCAATGTTGCAACGATCTAGCGGTTTTGCTTTTCAGACCCCTCATTCCGCTTCATCAATGCATCAGCAGCCAGTCTTCTTCACCGCACAAGAGGTTGCACTTTGCCGAACTTGATCTTTAATCTTTAATCTTTTCTTCCTTCAGCCATCCTGCTCCTACGCGCTCCCCTACACTACCTTCGAACTACAGACACACGACGTGAATCAAGGCTATCCGGTATTTGATTGATATTTTCAAGCAATAATGACAATAAAATATTGTCAAAAAATATTCAAAATTGAATACAAAATATGTTTCAGATGTCGTTCGCTTCGTTCTTCCCCACTTTCCCCATGCAATACGCCGTACCGGACAGCTGCGAGCAGCAGCAAGCGGCACAGTGCAGCTGCGATGCGACAAGGTTGCTCCAGCAACTGCTGCAGGTATAATTCACGATATCTACGCAATAAGCTTATACGAATTATGGCGCATTAAACTACTACAAAAATGATGAAAAGTATGAGGCAGGTACTTTGTTGCTTACAATTAGGATTATAATAGTCGGTTTGCAGCTGCAGCCGGGCCTCGTGCAGCTGGTGCAGCAACTGCAGCAACAGCAGCAGCTACCTCCCTCTCCCTTCCATACGCCCGGCTCGTTCCCCACTGCGCCCTCTCCTCCAGAGCAGCATCCGCCCGCTTGCATGCAGGTAAGGTAACATAGAAAGCACTGGAAAGAAGGGCATTTGGCCCACTATGTGCTTAGAAAATATAAACGACTCTTTCGATTCTTTTCGATTCTTTTATCCCCCTGGCCTACGAACGACTCACTCGCAGAGACCCCTCTTGCAGTTATTCAAAAGAGAGAGACGTAATCACGACTCACCATAGGCATAGTAGCCCGTCTAAAAATGGGGTTATCGCCAAAAGACGGCGATAAAATCACTTGGCAAGAATACCCCTTCATTAAAAAATAATTTGCGACAGGAACAGCAGCAACAACAGCAACTGCAGCAACTGCAGCACTCCCCGAGTCATTCTATCGAGGAGGAAATTGATCATGTGGACAACAGCGGCGTAATGGCGCCTGATGTGAGTTGGGTTCTCTAAATACAAATTTGTGCAATGATAAGGGGGAAAGCCCGAAACGATTGAAAACTTGTTGGAGGAGGCTCGGAGGAGAAAAAAAAAGAATAGTGTATATATTCTCCTTGCAGTACCCCTTCCGCTTCGATCGAGACGACGCGCGCGAGGCAACGCCTCCTCCTACTAAGGAGAGCAAGCGCCAGCTAACACCCTACCATCGAGTCCGCGCCTCGGCCGCGCCGGTCCCGCCTAATAGAACACTGCAGTTCCGGGAGAGGATGAAGGTGAGCTAATTACCGGTTTTTTAAAGCCGGATCGCGCCTATTTACACCGAGCGTTCAATAATTTATGAAAAGCTACAAGGAAATTTTTTTCGGATACGATCAACTTTTTTCAGCCAAAAACGCACGAAAACTCATCCTGCGCGCACTGCGGCACGCGGGAAACGTCGCTGTGGAGAAGGAACGCGAGGGGAGAGACGGAGTGCAAGTACGGTAGAATAGGATCGAGAGGTTATCGAGAACTGACTGAAATTGGTATTTTTCAGTCCCTGCAATCTCTTCGAGCGAAAGAACGGATTCCCGAGGCCATTGACCATGTGCACGCAAAAGAAGATTCTGTCGAGGAAGAGAGTTAGGAAATGCCCTAAATGACCATCTGAATAGCTTACTCCCAACGATACCTTGTAAAAATAACAATCATTCGATAATGCATGCATCGCGTATTTGTCAACTAACGAATAATGTTGTTTGTTTTTTTTTGCGAATTTACAAACAACATACTATGATAGAAAGGAGGTCCGTCACGTAATGAAAAAAATGGGAGAAAGGGTGCAACACGACCGAGATCGCTGCGATCCCATTCAAATCAAGATCATTAAAAAGTAAGAAAAGGGGAGAGGCATTGTGTATAGTAGTGGACGTATAAGTGGACTCATCCCCTTCTCCTTCCATGAGTTGGTCGAATCTCCAGGGCGACTCATTTCACTCCACCTGCCTTTTTCCATTACATCTGCATCCCTTTTTCTTCCCAGTTATGGTCCCTGACCCTATTTCCCGGCTTGGAACTGTTCTGCCTGGTCTAAGGCCAATACATGTGATGCGTATTCCGCTAATGAGAGATGAGAGACAGAGATGTGGAGACAGAAATAATTATATGCGGCTCTGTTTCTGTTGGCAATCATCATTTCTAACTTTAAAAATCAAGTTTAACTGGTGCTATCCAATCAATAACCCTACTCAAATAGTATCCTCGATACCTCTCAAATTGGCATTCTATCCTGTCACATCTATTTAGCTACCAGGCAGGAATGGATGGTCTGCCCCTCTCATTGTGCAATGCTCTCTCGTTTCTCTAACTCCGAGGAGGAGGAGGGAGGATGAAGTTGTAGGAGAGGAGGAAGAGAAGAGGAACAAGA
The DNA here is from genome assembly GCA_900490705.1 of Pristionchus arcanus. Taxonomy (NCBI): domain Eukaryota; kingdom Metazoa; phylum Nematoda; class Chromadorea; order Rhabditida; family Neodiplogasteridae; genus Pristionchus; species Pristionchus arcanus. The sequence goes on along the minus strand of LS488693.1, from coordinate 202,346 downwards.
CTGTTTCGTGAATATTGATATCGATTTTGCGCTAACATCCATTTATTACGAGCAAATACTGTACCCGGAGTGGAACAAAAATTCAAATACGAAACAGCACAACTGATGAGAGCAACTACTACTATGTCTATCAAGATTTGAAAAGATAATTGATAATTGAATATGAACATTAGAACAATGGCGGTAAAAGAAGCTCACAGAGTATCGATGAGTGTTTAGCAAAGGAAAAGTGAAAGTTCTTAGAAGTGCGAAGAAAGCGAAATGAACAACGAGAGTTGTGAAAGGCATCTAGCAAACCCGATTGTGAAGATACTGTACGAAGGGGTGGATCGAGTGGAGGCCGCTTCTTGAAGCACAGTCTCCTGAAGAACATCGGAATCCGAGTTGCTCTACTGTTGCTTGCTCTAATTGTTCTCAAAATGCACAAAAGAAATAAAATAAATAAACTGGCTACTACCCTAGCATTTCAAACTGAACTGCTGCTGAATGTTGAGGTTTTCGTGCCGGGGATATTTTCGAGCTGTTGGGAACGGAAATAACTTTCGATTGCTCTTACTCGAACGCGCTCGAGAGAGAGAGAGAGCGGCTCCGTTATCACCCGATTTGACCCAGTTTAGCCAGTTTCTCCTATTAAAGCGAGTGAAAGGAGGAGCGGGAGGTGAAGATAAGCGACGAACCGCCAGCTCATTGCATTGATATCTCTCCAACCTTGCTGAGGTGTCCTCTATTTTACTCCATTAACATGCAAACCATTGTTTTTATTCTATCGATAGTGTTTTAGTTGCATGCACCAACTCGACCAAGATGCTGTGAGGAATAAAAGTGAGTACGATTTCTATCTATAAATATCAGCGATTGAAAAAGTCAATGTGGTGGTGCAATGTGAGGGTTTCAAAACAAATCAGAAATCATTTTGTAGTGTGTGACATCCATAAATCTCATCACGGCAAGTGCACAATATTTGGCAGATCTGGTAAAACAAACACACATCTTGAACTGTGTCGGTTCACAAAGATAATCATTTTGGGAATCACTAGTGTGGAGAATTAGATGGGAAGCTGCACCGCTACAGTTGCTACGATTGATCTTTGGCTCTATTCCGTTCACTGGGGAAAGCAATGGGGGGAATGGGGAATAAGGGAGCACTTATCTATCTCTCCTCGCTTTGCATACTGCGAATTCTCGAGGCGTGAGCTCTTCTCTCCTTTTCAAATCCCCATCAGTACCGTATTAGCATTTACCTTTCCCTTGTCAGTCTCGAGGTAGACAGGAAAAGTTTGGAGTGAATGAAGAGTGTGCTATCTCGATACATATCACGCCTTTCGCGTAAAAACGTACACCACGTTGGCACAACCAAAACTCCATGGTATGAGATTTTTACCTATTCATATTCGAACAGTGGTCGGATAAGTGCCTCTGAAATGTTCAACCCCGAGAGCTTCACATTTGGCCTGTGCAGCAGCGTGCTGCAACCTGAAGGGGCTATTTTTCGACGGCCTATATCTGCCGTTAGCAGGGTTTTGTCCTTAATTTTACTCATATCTTGATTTTTTGTGCTTGTTACCCAACTTTGTGTGCATTTTACGCGATAGGCCTGATATTCAAAAAGCGCAACTCCAGAGTCACTCGAATTTCTTTCACAATAAACGGGAAAATTTGTATTCGATATGGTCTTTACGTTTCCAATCTCACTCTGGTATCTCTGAGTGATCAACATTGGCGCGAAGTGCTGCCGCTCCGCAATCTGCTGGGTAGTGTGTTATCCATTCGTCGGGAGAGAGGATGAGGTAAATAGGCAACTAGATCACTAGCCTCCTCCCGGCCTCTTTCTTCCTCCTCTCAACGTTCGTCAAAGGTCAGCCACGCGTGGAATGGAAAATACCCTCTCGCTAACCTCGGAAGCAATTGTACCCCTGCAACTCTCATTTCCCGTGCTTACTATTGATAATCTCAGAGGATCCCTTCCTTCATCTCCCTCTCTCCTTCCCTCTCCCTTCCAGAAGTCCTCGGTCTAGACAGTCTTGTCCCTTCGAATAAGCCCCCATCCAATCAGTATGGTCGGACAAAGCCAGATCTCTTCATACCGCGGCCTCTCTCAACGTTCAGCGAGGCGAGAGAGCACGCGAAATGAGGAGGGTCTGATCTCGATTATTTTCAGCTGCTCGCTGAAGCGGTACGTCCCCTCTCCCCCTGGATCCATGGAAATGGGGGGACGCATCCCCCCGCATCTCAGGAAATCGTCTCTTCATCTCACACACTATTTTCTCGGTCAGACAGAGAGCGAGAGAGCACGCGAAACAAGGAGAGCGCCAACTCTCTCCAATCTCATTCCAAGTCAGATGCTCGCTCAAGCGTCGCATCATCTGCCCCTGGATCCATGGCAATAGGGCGATAGATCCCTCCATTGAGAGATCTCTTAGAGAAACGAGAGGGGGCGAGAGAGCACGCGAAAAGAGGAGCGCCAGATCTCTCCAATCGTATTCATTGCTGGCAGTCACGTCCCTCCATCGTGGATCCATGACAATCGGGAAAGAAGCGAGCATCTGACCACCTCTTCCCTCATCCATTCCCCCTCTTCATTCAGCCCCATACGACTATACGATTTCCTCCTCGATATGGAGACTGAAAGATCAATTGTATTCACAGTATTTGGTAATCAGTATGCTGGAAACCAGAATAGCAGTGGAAAAGCGGGCTCTAGCAATGATCCCTGTCCACCACATGCACTTACCTGTCAGAGAGAAGAAGCTTGAGATGACGAGTGGCATTGCTAGATTTAGTGACACTCCGACAGCCCTTTCATCCACAACATGGATAACAATTATCGCATAGTAGAATGCACTGGGCATGCAAACGATTGCCTACGTGTTCCTCCATTACTACCTCATCTCCTTCTCTCGAGGATCCAATAGAACAATCCACGAAAGGAATCGTCTGACTCTCTCAACTTCCCATGCTCTCTCTCACTTCTCTGATCGACGAGAGAGCATTGCGAGATGAGAGGATCATCGATGAGTCGTCAATCCATCCGTATCCAAGATACGGACGGACTCCTCCTCCCAAAGAAGCGGAGCCTTCCTCACTCTTCAATATTTCCCTCTAAGTAAACCGTAAGATGATCATCCTTCTCTTCCTATTAATCCCTTCATCGTTTCCTGCCCAGGTACGGGCTTTCCTTGCTACAATATCGTTTCCATCATCTCTTATCGATAGGTTTTAGCAGGGAGAAATCATCCAAATGTATTGTTCGAAAATCAATCTTTGCTAGATGTTCATGCGTACGGACCGTACGTCAATTCGAATGGAGGACGTGGGGGTAGGCCTCTACCAGTGCTGTCAAACTTGCCTGCGGGTGAGTATGTCGACGACCAATCCGTGCGAACGTGTGCTCGTTTCAGGACCCCGGTTGGAAGGGGTTCTTTGTTGAGAATGAGGTTTGTGTCAACTTCCGGAATGGCGAGGTTCCTCCTGAGGGCGTCATCGTCATCGAGAAATCCACCGAGACAAGCTGCCCGGCTGGCAGACGCGCATGGAGATCAGTCTTCGGCATCGATGGAAAAAAGCCCGCTTTCACCACTGCCCCCCTTCCAAACCGTTCTCCTGATTCTCTCCTTGCCACCACGCCCTCACTCGCTCCGCACGCTAACGAGCTCAAGACCTCCGAGAATGTCGTGTCCATCGCCAAGACGGATCAACCTACAACTCTACTCTGTAAGTTAGTTCGTCGTGGGAGAGAGAGCGGATCTACTCGCTGTTACGAGTGAGAAATGCCCTCTTGATTGCAGCTTCCATACTTACGAACACCGCGTCTCACGTCCAGGGAAGCGCACCGGCGCCCGGCACCACAGCGTCATCGGTTCATGGTAGGAAGCTGTGCTCCCTGTACCAGGCAATCGCCCTCTTCAGAAACCATGCCCCGCTCCTCCGAAGTCTCGACCAAGGCGGCGCCTGAGACCACCCTTCCCTTCGCAACGGCAACAGCAGGTTAGTGATAGCTTCCATTGGATGAATACTCCCACGGAACTCCCAGGAACATTTGGGGGCAGTTCATCGCATGCTAACCAGAAAAGCACAAGCACTGACGCCACCATCACGACGGAGATCGGCGGTTTGTTCATACATATTATGTTGTTATTGTGTTCTGTGAAGGTAGGGGTGTTGAGACATCCTTCCTCTCAGTAGTACGAGGAATGAAGAGACGGATGCTTCATCCTGACAAATCGATCTGCGATCTTGCCTGTGCTCCGCAACAGAGTTCTTCTGATGGGCACAAATCATTATCATCTTCTTCAGGAACCAGATTGGAGTCTGAAAAGACGTCGGGAGGTTCAGTGAGTACCGCTCGCTCGACGACATCCACGAGCACCACTGTCCTCCCTACGGATGCTGATCTCGGTGAGGAGCTTTTCATCAGGCGATATTCAATCTCTTACGAGTCTATTCAATCTCTTACGAGTTCTATCGGAAAAAGCTGGTGGCAAGCACCTATAAACGAATGCCGACCCATCCTCATCTGGCGATGATCGCCTGACTTGATAAAGATTGATTGATTGATTGATTGATTGATTGATATTCAATCGATCATTTCAGGATCCAAATCGACCATCCTTTCGCCGATCACGACCGGAGCCACGTCTGTGGCAGTGACCACCACCCACCCTGGTACCACTCGCAATGCAGGAGGAACCGAGGCCGCAGGTAAGTGATGGATTCCTTAGGGCGAATCTGAAAACTACTCTCAGACCCGGCCACTCGTGTCAGTTCCGCGTCTTCCACGAGTGCAATCGTCACCATCAGAGATGCGGGCAAGGGTGAAAGTGGTTGGTTGATCTTCCCCCTTCCCTCTCCCCCCCCCATCAATTCGTTCGCTACTCAGGCGCGACGACTGGTCCCAGCAAGCCTACTACGGCTCATGGAAGCACTACTGCAGGTACGTATCATTTTCTGGGAAGGAAGAAGATAGTTTCGCCGTCAGATTATGGAAATTCGATGAGCGACGTGGACAAAACCGACGCAACGATGCAGTCTGCAGAGCCGAAATCAGGTTTGCATCGAGTAAACGTTTCGGAAGGGCAACCACGCATCTCAGAGACAACCAGCTACTCTCGCTCGACCACATCCACGACCACTCGAGTACTGATGCAGCATGGCTACACGGCCTCGTCGGTTGCAGGTGGGAAGCCTGGTTCCTGATACCGACTATTTGATTTATTCAGGCACATCCAGCTCTACGCAGACGTCTACTGCAAGCTCGACCCGCTCCAGCGATGGTACCACGGCAATGCCAGTGACTACCACCACCCATGCTGGCCCGACGTCGAGTTCCACGCCGGCTATGGGTGGGAAGCTTGGTTTATGGCACCGGTTATTCACTCATTTCAGGAACCACCTCCACGTCGCTGTCACCGATGTCTACCGAGCTCGCGAGTTCCACCCGCGCCGTGAACGAGTCGCTCTCCACGCTTGGAATGGGTAGGAGGCTTGACTTCTGGCAACGTCCAATCGATCAGTGCAGGAACAAACACGTCCACCGAGTCGACGGTGACCGCCACGACCGCAGTTACCTCCGCCTCGACTGCTGCAGGTAAATAATAGCGACCTTTTGGCGAAATTATTGATTTCGAAATTTCATTACAATGCCGATCCACTGGAATATAATGAATTCCTATTAGAGGACACTAGTGAGCGTACGTTTACTTCCGGGTGATACGGTACATTCAGCTCCAACGTCGACTGCCTCGCTGGCCTCGACGTCATCCTCGTCCACCGTCCGCACAGGTGATTGAATGCCACTTGGCAACTTCTATGACTCTCTCCATTTCGCATGATCTCTCTCCTTCTCTGACCAAGGACTGACATGATGACAGCCTGTCATTGACGTGTACATATCTCATGCTCATCTGAATATGTCAGCAGCCCATCTTTCAGATACATCTGTCTTCTCCTCTTCAACGACAACGGTTACCATGAAGGATGATGGAGCCAAGAGTTCGCCCGAGGGTGAATCACTACTATACGATTTGATGGCATTAGAGGGATCCATTTCAAGACACAACAATAACTCTAGTATAAGCAACGCAAGGACTCGAGAACAATTAGAGTGGTGTGCTGGATAGTCAGCGTACTGATTCATTGCAGGTTCCCAGTCGTCTACCGATCTGGATACGACTGAGGATCAGAGCACCAGCCCGCAGGGAGACACGAGAGAAACGCCGGACGATACTACCACGGAGATTACGGTGGTTCCATCCACCGTCCAGACGACCCTGCCCTCGGAGAGTCCCTCCACTACGGAGGTAAGTGCAAACATTAAGAGCACCGAGAATAGTGATGACATTCTCGAGTAGAAACAAGGGCGTTGTAGCGATATTCCACTAGGTAGATTTGAAAATAGTATGTATTCCTAAATTCAAGGTTTCAACGACAATAGTGACGTCGCCCAGTGTCACTTCGACCTCGACCCCGACGTTCCCGTCCACGGAGATGCTTCTACCGGGTAAAATTCACCATCGCGATAAAGGGAAATGGGATGTCTTATTTAGCCATTAAATTACCAAAAAATACTGGTCGAATAACTATAAGTAAGGAAGCCATTCTTTTCAGATGGCCCCGCTGGGTCAATCGTCGTTGATGGCGTGACCTACGGTGCACCTATTGGATCGGGATTTATGGACCTCCATAAGGAGCACAAGGATCTCTTCATGAACTCCTCGGTTAGTTCATACAGTACAACTCACCCGTTCCTTGAGAATCTTTGGACTCTAGATTTCGTATATCCTTCCAATTGTGACCTTAATGTTAGATAGGGTGACAGTTTGCCGTGGGATGAGAGAGAGGGGGGATACTTATGAGTTCATTGACTGTATACGAAACAGTTGGACAATGCCAACTGTTGCAGGCTCACACAGTATTCGTGCGAGTGAAGCCCACTTGCCGGTTCACCGTCACATTGTTCTTCTCGAATGGATCAACGAAAGCGGTGTCGTACGACAACAATAGCTCCGAAATCAAGGTCGTAGTTGTGGATTTCCTTGGTGCTTCAGGAATCTCGCGGGTGCTTGCCCTGTGTCGATCCGTCAAGTAAAAGAGGAGTTAAGAAGCGATTATGTTAGGGTTTCGAGGAGTAGTGAATATTATGTGGAACGATTTTTTTTTGTAACTGCTTGTATAATCACCATTTATCCATTTGTTGTAGATAGGGCCTCTTAGACGATTACCATGCCGAGATTCCACTTCTTTTCTCTCTTCCATTCCCCTTTTCAATTTATATGCCATCCCTGAATGAGCACACTTTTCCCTCCCTCACCCTCTCATACTTTCTCATCTTCGTTTCTTTGTCCCTGTCAGCCAGCTCTTGCAGTTCGTAGATAAAGCACTATTTGTTAAAATTAAAATCCGATTGAAAACAGACCACCACATATCACCTATAAACAAGTCGTATATCTGAGGATCACTGAATTTGAGACTGGCATGCCACCGACAAGGAGATAATGATATTGGGTTATATATGTAGTTACTATGCGAGCAATTTCTTCTTCTATATTTGAAGAGTTTCTCATATATGACAAAGGCGAGTAGGAACGAATAGGAGAAAGTAAAGATGTTAGGTATTTTGCTTTTAGTGGTAGGGGATTTCTTTACTGGGACTTTAACCACTTCCAGCTTTCTTAGCCACCGTGGTTTGGGTGGATCTGAGGGCGGGCGGTGTCGAGCTCGTTACTCTCGAATCTCATCCCTGGAACACAACCACTGCACAACCGCGCCCTCTGCACATGATATTCTTTTTATCCCTCGTTATAGAAGGAGATGATGGCACAATTTTTTTTAGCTTATTTGCAAGCGCCGTCTGTTCACTGACCCTTTCTATCTCATTGCCTGTGCAGGGTCAGATGGCAAGCAGCTAATCAAAGAATCTGGACTATTCTCCAATCATTGTGAAAGAAGAGCACTCCCCTGACCCGAAACCCTTCGAAACGGTTATATCTTGAAATGAACTTCATCACTCCTTCACGATCAGAGCCCAGAAAGATACGCTTAATTCGGTTGAGCGAGGTAGAATGTTATCGATTAGGTATGAGACATACTAGACCGAGAAGCCTTAGGGAATCGAGATACTGTAAGACCGGCCAGAGGTCCGGAATGTCCACCTGTTAAGGTAATGCATGCCTAATTAAATGCAAGATATAGAGGCAACAGCCGTTTATCGTTCGTGTTCCGTTTACAGGTGAGAAAATAGGATGAGAGTAGAGAGGGTGCGGAGCGCCGGAGAGTGAGGCGGACTCCTTCCTTTCTTCCGAGCCGAAACATCACTGAAAATATTGTATTATTGTATTTTATTGTTTTCTAATTTGCATTCGTAATTGAATGGGAAAGTGAAGATAACCGATGCTCAAATTGCAAATGCGTTTCCACCAAAAATTTTCTTCGTTATTGAGGTATCTTATGTTCACTTTTATGTCTGGAGACATGCCGCTGAGTACGGTTCACCTCCGAGATTTTCTTCCAGCTGAAATAGTTATGTATTATTTTTTGTCGTATCATATTTTATTGTGGATTGTTAGACTTTTGTTGTAAAGTACAATGTATAAGTTCAATTAATATCTAACTAAAATTCCAATCGGCTTGCCATTTCAAACGTTATGTGGGAAAAAACGAAAACCCCGCGAATAATTCAAACATTTATCTAATGCAGAGCAAAGGGGGGAAGAAATGTAATCCTTCATTGAGTGTTGATTGGCGAGGAAGGGAATTTGCTTGTTCCCGCATGTTATTCCCAACGATAAAAAACGCAGGCAACGAGCGCAACGAGCGTCTGTAAAGATCGTGCGAAACGAGGAGAGCCCTCTTCTTCCCCACATTGCATATTTGGCTCATATTTTGTTTCAAATAATTACCTACCATATCTTGCGGCGTCCCAAACATGTCCACAAACATCCATTTCTTCGTATCAATGTCACAAGTGACAGATACCATTTCCCAAGGCGTGTTGTATAACTGAAAGGAAATAAGTGCAGTTAACACAGTAAAGAAAGTGGTATGTTTTTCAATGTTCTTCAATGTTCGGCATATAGCCGAAATCAACTGTTCATAAAAATGACTCACCCCAGTCACGACAATCGTCGTGTACGGATCCTTTGAGCACGTCACAGAGATAGATGTTCGAGTAGCCAAATTGCATCTGTGAAATTTTTGATTAACCGCCTCAAACCATTATTATTTTCAATCTCTTCCGGAGTAACAGCCAGCAGCTCTAGAGAGTGATTGGGTTGTGAATCGGGTTGGTTGTGATTCTGTAATCCCTTTGGTGAGTTCTAAGTGGGGAATGTCCCTGGCCATATTTTTGTATATTTTGCGAACCCTACTTAGGTCTCAGAAAATGTGAGAATGTGTGAGAAGGTGACTGTTACCCGATTACACTTTCTAAAATCCCACATCACGCAATTGACTCGAGATAAGATCATTTGGCTGAGTCCCAAGTGTCCCTGACGCGGAGGTACTTAACGAAATAGAGAGCATGAGAAATTAGAACAGCGCGTCCACTAAATCCTCCGGAATGCCTACGCGGTTTGTGGAACTCCTTATATCCCCGATGACTGAAATAGCATAGGCTAACAATAAATATGTATTTTGGAGTACTGAGGCTATATAAAAATTGTAATGTCTATCCAAAAGGTGTTAACCCAAAGGTCTCTTTTTTTGCACAATAATTTATCGAGATAAAGCATTCCTTTTAATTTTTTCTCTTTAATGACCGTGAACAAAATATCGCTGTTCTAGTTCATCTTACTTTTTTGTCTTAAAATAGTCACTGCACGTAGACGATTCATAAATTCCGAGTTCCGGGCATCCTGCAGATTTACCATAATTAATGGAGAACAACAGAACAATTTATATTTCATATCGAAAGTTATAAGAAGCAGGTTTGTAATTGTAATGTAAAATTGTAATATATAATTAAAAATCGTTTAACACTGCGTTTAGTATACATACCATACGGTATTCCTGGTTCCCTCTCTCTCATTCGGAGACAGCACTGAACGAGAGTGGGAAGAATGACGAAAAGAATGAGACGATACATCTGGAAACTGTGAGCGTAAACACAGATCATATATTTGAATTAAAACGGGTACAATTTTGGGCAAAAAATCAAAAGCTGAGTCAGCATCAAAATTTGGACAAAAATTAAATCACAACATTCAAATAAATCATGACTGAGAGACAGTTAAATTTTAATTCATCGCCGCGTCCGCAATCCCTATTTTCCTCATAATCTACGCGGAATCAAATCTATTTTGGTTTAAAAAACAGAAAAGTCCATCAACCGAACAGCCGTAATGATAGTGGAACGTCCTGTAGCTCCGCCTTATCACTGTTCCTTCGATCTCAATCTCTCGATTCTCGCCGGTTAGAGAAATTAGAGATCAAGTGGAATGAAGAGAGTGGCTCCGTTCCCTATTGTTCCAAGCTGGAGCAGTGAACCGGCTTAAACGGAGATATCGCCTATCCTAACGTTTCACTTTCGTTAATTAGGTGGTTGGGAAGAAAAGCGAGAAGGTTGATTATCCCTTGTTGGGGATGGAAATGCAATCAATATTACCAGATTGTGAAAAAATCGCACTTATTACGAGTTGTAATAGAAATCGACCTTGAGCATTTCCCGAAATTTAGAAAGTTCCTAATAAAATCAGAATACATCGCTTCGGCATGTGAATCTAGAATATGAGGTGGGATTCTAAATGATAACCAACTTCATAAAAAAATTCGTTCATTGAAAGAGCGATTTATTCTCATGAATCGAAATCGCAGTTGCAGTCAAAAGTAAGTGGTCCCACCAGTGATATCGTGTTATATCTTCTTGTATATAGCTTTGAATTATTATGTATTTGACTGATGTAAAGAAAACTTTAGAACTCTGTGAGAATACTTCAATTTATTACATACACGTTGTGATGATAATATACAATAATTTAACTAGTATCGCTAAAAGCTGCATCGACCGTTTCTCTAGCGTGGTGATAGATAATGTCTTCTTCCGTTACAGGCATCCCTACTTCAGGAGAGGGAGCATTGTACATAGCATCGGCCGCTTTTTCCATTTCCTGAATTACAACATTGATTTAGTAGCAACCATGCAATCACTGATCTCCCGCAGGACGCAAATGCTTTGTATGACCGGAGAACTTCATTATTCACCTAGCAACTCCTGCCTAACGTGGTATATGGATAAAGGGAGCCGATTATTTGCCCAGCCATCATTTTCAACGTAGAGAGGAAATGAAAGTGAAAAGTAGAGAATACTTTGTGGAAGAATCAGGTCGAAAAAAACGGAGAAAAGAAAGATACCTGCTGTTCGAACGCCAGCAGTTCGTAATTATCCAACAGAATGCATCGCTCCCGATTCCTTTCTAACTCCTCATCGATATCGGCAATCCACTCGGCACTTTTACCGTCTTTCAGCGCGAGCCTCCGTTGTTGCTGCAGCTCCCTTGTAACATGCCTGCAAGAGACTTGAGAAGATCCGCCAGGATGCAGTTTTTGGCGTTGCATATTGCGATCTCAGAAAAGTAGAAAATAAGAAAGGCCCTCACGCAATTACTCTTCTGTTCGTGGCCAATATCTCATCAGCTAAGTAAATTTGTTCTCTGAGCAACCGTCGCTGCAATAATGAATCATATTCAGATCATTTTCCCAAGGCACGTCTAATGTTTTTTAGATGTGAATACACCGTGAACCTTGTCGTTTTCGATTGGATACGATTGCAAGACCGTTTGCCCATGTTCATCAGCAATTTGTGATACGACTGTGCGGCAAAGGGGGCAAGAAATGTCGAAGGATATCTGCGAAAATATATTTTTTGTTAAATATTTTTGACAATTCACATAGTTAGACAAGTGCAATTTTTAAAAATCACTTACAGTCTGGGACTCGAACCACAGCAGGGCACATGTGCGATGAAATCGATGGGCACAGGACGATGCATTTATCGATCTCTGAACAGTTTAAAATTGAAATATTCAGTAAAACGCTGATAGTTCCTCGCCATAATGTATTCAAATTGTTTTCTTTTCTTCAATAATTTTCATTTCACACTTTTGGATGGTTTGGAATTTGTTTATGGAATAGATAACCTTTTTACTTAGTCGTTCGATGCAAATTGAGCAGTCTACTTCGTTTTCTTCATTGGAATTGTCGACTGTATTTATCACTACCTCGAAGCGAGTTGTGGCTCCGCGCTTCTCTAAATTTGTTTTAACTGCTAGTAGGTGAGCAGGGTACATATGATCCTGAAAAAATTCCTTTTTGATATTGTGCAGGAGATATAACACTAACCTTTATGTCCTCTAGCATGTCCTTTGCATCTATGTCAGATTCATCTATCATACGAATTTCTTGTATCTGCTTTGACATATCGTGCATATATTTCCTGTAATTCCGTATTATGCAGATATAATAGATACTATTTGGTATTTATACGCATGTTACTTGATCGCATTTATTTCGCAAATATGTGACAATTATCTAGTCCTTTTCAACCGACAAAATAACTGTTCTTGCTTTCGCATGTGTTAACAGAATGACCAGTGTTTTATTTGATCACTTTGGATCATTGCCCCTGATATATCGTGCGCTTGAAATTTTCAGTAAACTCAATATATTTGTTAACTAGCTGTCGATTGTCTGGGAAAGAGGAAGAGGGGAAGAAGGGCGGAGGATCGCAGGTAGATCACTCGGACCTTCCCGGCGTCTTCCTAACTCCGCCCATCGAGGTAGTAAAAGGCCAGCTACGCGTAGAAAGGAAAATAATCTCACGATACTTACGCTGTTGCAGTTATATAGGCGTCCATGTGGGAAGCATGCTCAGCGTAATTGAAGTTCGCCACAGAATTCACAGTTTTCTGAAACAACAATCATTAGAATTGAATGCACTCCCTTCGCGAACCTCATTCACTGCAAATATCAGTTCAACACAGGCAGAGCAAGGCAATATTTCTTCGATATTGGCAACAATCAACTCATTATTCTCAGATTCTTCTGGCAGTTCGTATCCAGCCGCAATATTTGCCTGGAAGAACATTGTGAAAATAAATTTGTGTATATTTTGAACCTGCATAACACCTGTAATGCAAGATTCGCCGTGTAGATAAACTACAAACACGCAGAAATTTTTTTTTAATCCTGCAGAATTGCGTGAGCTCCAGCATGTTAATAATTTAACACAACAAATGTTACCTTGGTAGAATCATAAATCTGCAGCATTTTGATAATGAATCGGCAACGATCCATCAGCTTCACTCTCTCGTCAGCGATATCTCGGACGTATTCCACTGGCTTTTCCGCCTTACGGGCTTCCTCGACTTGCTGGCAGACATGGAGCAGCCAATTTCTGCAATGTCGTATACTTTGTGATAATTTTGAAAATGTTATGTTTCAACGACGCGACGTCATTATCTAGCCTGCGGATTCAGAATTTTTTGTTCAAATTTTCATCGTTTTCGATTGAATTTGTGCGGGTATTTGTATTCTGAAGGGCACTTTTAGGTTGGATTCATTCACGTCTGTGATCTGTAAGTACGATGGTGACACTTTTCATGTTTTTTGTAGTTATGAAATGACATGTCCTCGAATTGTTTTTAATTTTTTCGATGTCCGATTAAAATAAGATTAAATATTTAAAATGTGGTGCAAATCATACGACGAGATGGTAAGAATTCGGTCCATAGTGTACGTCCCCGCATTACTTTTCAGCATCTCCAACAGCATCATTTCGTTAGGCTAAAATGTTTATTTACACCACTGGCAGAACTCCGAAAAAGGTATAAGCATTTTATGGGCCCTAATTTTGTACAAATAATATCAGAATTACTTACATGACCAATCGGGCCGAATCCGATTATCTCATCCGGAAGCTTGACGCCTTTTTCATCGCTCAAACCTTCGAATTTGAAGGCTTGCTCGCAAATCGGGCATTGAAACTGAAATTGTATATATATATATATATATGAAGAGAGATTTTTGGTATAACACTGGCTCATGATGATGTGAAAACTCGAAGTGACTATACTCGCTCGTGGTGACAAAACTGCGAGTGATTCTCGATAATTCCTACTTACTTGCGGTTTCTACGATTGTTTACTAATACATACAATAACGAAATTCACGCACCGATCCATCGTCGCTCGTGTCAGCCTCGCACATCTTCACAAGGCAAGTCCAGTGCACGATGTGGCAAGAGATATTTATGGAACGCTGTAATTGAGCGAATTAAATCACTTATTGTTAGATAACTCGAAAAAAAAAATTTGGTTACCAAAAATCATAAAATTGTGAATACTTTTTTTCAACAATAGAAACTAACACTTACTAGGCAAGACTTTTAAAATTATTCAATACAGTACCTTTTGCGACAGGTTCTGGAAGCAAATTTCGCACAATGAATTGGAATTTTCCACCGAGAAGTTTGATAAGATGCTTGTCTCATTGTTCATTTGCGCTAGCTCTGGAAGGTTCACGCTGAAATTTGAAATACGATGATAGCTAACGATGCAACGTAAGCGTGGATATTTGTACAGTAACTAAAAGGAATCGGAAAGAAACGCTTAATAGGCGGGAACAATCGTATACATGCTTGGTCGCGCGACAATTCTGAAAAACTCTTAATTGTATTCCATCTATCGCACCACTCATCGTCGCTTTGATTTCATGATTAGTATTAAACATACGTACTTTTCTGTCCGTCTTAAAATATCGCCTTTTCATGTATGCATTCACGTTCATGTGTTCATGTAGGTACTATCTCGACATTGTAGGCGCAAATGGAGAATCAGATCGCTGTTGATATATCGGAAAAATCGGATCCTGTTTGCGAGATATGCTACAAGAAACTGTCAGAAAAGGTCTGGTTTTTTCTTGTTATACATCGATATTTTTTATTTTATTTTTTTGTGCAGATAAATAAATGCTTCGTCTTGTAATTGCAGCGCACAATAAATATCTCTTGCCACATCGTTCACTGGACTTGTTTCCTGAAATTGTGCGAGACCGACACGTGCGATGATGAACCCGTAAGAGATCTTGATCGATAAATCCTAAAATTTAAAAATTCGACTCATTGTTTTCTTATCATATGTTGACACTGTTTTATGCACATTTTTCAGTTTGCTTGTCCAATTTGTGAGCAAACGTTCACGATCGAAAACATAAGAAATGTTAATGGAAACAAGCTTCCGGATCAGATTTTTCGCTTCGGTCCAATCGGTCAGGTGAGTAATTCTCTTTCAAAAAAATCCCAAAAAATCGCCGTTTTCTCCCTTTCAGCCCTCTGATTTGATGCTTCTCGATGTACTGAAGGGTGTTGAGTCGGATTTTAAGATAACTAACTGTCTCACGATTTCCGCGTGAGCTGCTAATTCATATTGAGGGTGCTCGCTGTCAGATTTCCATCGTTTGGATTGCTCGGGAAAATATATTTCAAAAAGCTGATTGATGTTTATATGCATGCAAAAACTGTAATGGTAAATATTTTTTTTCAAGATCTTGGCTGGTTTATGTTTGCAATCAACTGGAAGACGCGCGTAAATCGAATAAACCATCGAAGTATGTCCAAGATATTGCCGACGAAAGAATGAAATTGCTCGAGCGATGTAGAATATTGATCAACATGAGGGACTGTTATTCAACCTTCGAGGTTTGAATCAAATTTTTGCATTTGTGAAATGAATATTTTTATACAAGAAGATAATGGCTGAAGGATATAACACAGCAGAGCACGAAGAGTTGGAACATTCGGAAATTAGAAATTTCGAGAAATCCTTGCTGTGCGCTACTTGCATTGAACTAACCAAAAAGAGGGTGATTCAAATCAGTCAACTCATTTATTATGAATACAAAAATATATCTAGAGCAGAGAATCTACAACTACTTATGTTTATAACGAACATGTGTCCCACGTTGATGAATATATCAAACAATCAGCGTAAGTATTTTTGCGATTACCAAATAAAAACCAAAACACTATATTAAGTGATCGACGAAGCTTTTTTTCATTGCAGACAGTATGCACATAAAAGTTCAACGCAAATAGAATTAGTATGCCGTTATGGATTTGAAAAAGACGCGGAAGACATGCAAAGAAGTTTAAAAGTCAGTTTACAACGAAAAAGGGTCATGCATAGAAACGAAAAAATGATGCTTTCAGGTGCAGCTTTTGACTGTATGCCAGGTCTCAATAAATGCTTACAACGAGGAATTTTTCATTGCATCTTATTCGAAAGCGCTGGATAGCCCAGAGGACGATTCTGTAGATCAGTCGTCCAAAATAGACAATGAAGATATCTGTTCAATCTGCTTCGAAGCACTTGCAAGAAAAGTCTGAAAAAAATAGATAAAAGTGTGATAACTCAAATGTTTTCAGAGATCAATAAATCTAACTCATTGTAAACATCGCTTCCATCGTACATGTGCTCTGCTTTGGTTTGAGTCGGAATTCGTAAGTTTCCATATATATTCATTATGAAGCAAGTTATTATTTGGAATGCAACTTGGCTTAATATCATATAAAATAGATATATCAACATGAAGATACTTGCCCACTCTGTCGGACACTCGTTCCGAAAATATTCGACGAGCATGATGTGCAGATCAGTCAAACCTATCCCTTTGAGAACGAAAAGGTTTTGCATTCGTTTTGTTTTCTAAAAAATCTAATACTTAACATTTTTAGGAGCGATTACTGAGAGACAAAGAACATTTTTCTGATGAGCTCCTGAACTTAAACAGAAGACTTGTAATGTATGTTTTAACACTTATATTTGGTGCAAATCAACACATGATAACTGCAGTTTATGTGGCACAGATTACTATGGGGTCTAGAAAAATTTTTAATGAATCACTTCGCATCTTTTATTGATAATCTAGAAATTTGCAAATGACATGAGGAAAAGTTAGCTGCCATGACAATCTAAATCTGTAAAAGAAAACCGAGAGCTATCACTGATATTTTCTTTATTAACTGAACCTCAAAGCTGCTAGACAATGCTTTCTCTCTGGAGTATCCATTATATTTAATCTCTTGCAGAAACATTACAAGGAAACTGCAGCGAGATAGGATGCTCGCACTCAAGAATGGCAGGTAGAGTGGTAGGGAAAATTGTAAATTTTAGGTATCGAGTACTCCCCCCATACTGGCCCCCTACCCCCATAAGAAAAGTAGATAGATAAACAACGAACAACGTACGAGAATATTTTATCGTTTTATGAAAATCATTGATTCTAATCATTATTATTTACTATAGGAGTAAGGAGTGGCTTGCCGATATTGACGAGGAGATTGAGAAGAATCGAAAGCGCTTCGTCGAGTTGGACAACTTTGATTGGATGTCCTTCACGCAGAGGGTATTTTTGGGGCAGTCAGGATTAATATTTCCAGTTTTTGTTTCTCTTCCTTTCTCACCACTCAATGAGACGAGATAAGGGAGGAATGAAGAGTAGAAGTTAAAAAGAAAAATGGTTTTGGAGATGAGAAAGACAAGGGAAACTGCTTGGAAGAGTCTAGATATGTAAGACTTCCTAGAAAATGCCGTTGTTTCATTTCACGCTGAGACCTCTATCTCTATCTCTCAGGAAATGGACATAGTCGCAGACGATTTGGCAAGAAATGACACAGCCCATGCAGAAAGAGATGCTCCAGAGGCACCTATCGACGATGGCGACAATACTGCAGCGGATCTTCCTTCTGGAGACAATAGCGAAGAGGATGCCATCGATGACACCACGGAGGCTTCCGATCTAACTGTTGAAGACAATATTGTTGACGACGTCGCAGATGCACTAGCAAGAAATATTTCCGCGGAAGCGCCGGTAGGCGTTGCCGACAGCTCTGGTATGGATCATCTTGACTGTTACACTGCACTCTTTGGTGTACTATTAGATTAATGAATAAGTAAAGACTTTCTAGATACTGATGCAGATATCACTGTCGACGATCATAATGATGAAGCTGGGCGCATAGAAACTTCACATCGTTCTGGTGAAGATGTTATCGGTAATGAATAATGGTGATGAATGATGTGATGAATAAACGAACGATTGATTCTTGGATTCTAATTTTAATTTTATATTAGACATATGAATGCATTCTAAAATTATGTTGAAAAATTAATAGTGTAATTGTTGAAAAAAAATCTAATCTCATGACTGTACTATTTATTTTTTTTCTAATGCCGTAAACGCTAAATTCTAATGACTCTTTCTCAACGAGGGACAAGGGATGAATTTTAACAGCATTTCGATCTCTCGCCAGTAACGTTTTTTCCTACTTAACCGCATTCAGTTTGTGGAGAGAGTCTTAATTCACTGTGCTAGCTAAACAAGTGATACAGCTTCAACATATTTATTGGGTATCACTTTTAAAAAAATATTTGCGATTATAAACCATCGGGCGATGCATCAGCCGTCTCAGTTTCGACGATAACGCCTTCAGAAGATGTAGCGGAATTATCAACGAAATCTTCGTCATCTTAAAGTAGGAATGTTGTTCTCGTCTCTTCATCTACCATATCTCTCGTCAGTCAGAGAATCAAGAGAGCATAGCGAAATGAGAGACAGACCATTCTCGTTTCTGGAGTTTTCGGACTCTTGTGCATCGGCAACAGCGGCGGCCGCACTCGCTAGTGACATCGCTTCATCGATTTTCTGTATTTGAACTAGGATTGCAGGATCGGGATCGCCATTATTGACCCCTCTCGCGCCAGACAGTTAGAGACAAGAAAACACGCGCGAGCAAGAGTGTCTAGAGAAAACGAGGGTATTCCCGAACGTGCAACCCTATTTGAACCATTACCAAATCTGCGTATACAGAAACAAGCGCTTGTCCACGTTCTGTATGATTGGGAAATCTGCTGATTCTCTTCTTCAAAACCAGCTAAACTGAGAAACCATTACGCACACGTTGCTTGAAGGACAACAGCTCGAAGTTGTCCAATTCGACGCTGCGTTTTCGATTCTTTTCCAGCTCCTCGTCGATATCGGCAAGCCACTCCTTACTCCTATTAAAAATGACAAGTTTGAGATAGGACTCAAACTCCATCCCTAATAAACGTGGACTATTGCTAAAACTATTTTTTTTTCCTTTCGATACCTGCCATTCTTGAGCGCGAGCATCCTATGTCGCTGCAGTTGTCTCGTGACGTAGCTGCAAGAGTTTGGAAAAAAATATTGCCGAAAGAAGTTGTGCCTCGATTAAATCGTGTTCTCGAAGTGAGATGATGAGTCGTTGCTAACCAATGACAATTGAGCCAGCATCTTTCGTTAAAGAAATATGAATCG
The DNA here is from genome assembly GCA_900490705.1 of Pristionchus arcanus. Taxonomy (NCBI): domain Eukaryota; kingdom Metazoa; phylum Nematoda; class Chromadorea; order Rhabditida; family Neodiplogasteridae; genus Pristionchus; species Pristionchus arcanus. Next base: position 183,023 of record LS488693.1, on the reverse strand, counting down.
CGAAAAACGAGGAAGCACTTCCTCTGTGCGGTCAGGGGGAAGTAGGCTGGGCAGAGCCTCGGCAAAAGGTAGAGGTTGAGAGTGACAAACGCGAGAATCCCGTCTCTTCCCTTCTCCTCTGCGTCTTGACCTAGCACCTTTCCTTTTGCACCACGCATCTTTATTTTGAATGTGCCCTATAGTAACTTTGCGCGCGCGATACACGTTTTAAAATTGAGCTTGATCGTTATATATAAATATATATTTTGAGGCATATATAGATACTTTATAAAAATCATAATAACTTTTTGGGGACATCGGTATCCCCAAGGTTACACCATATTTTCGGTCGCCCGACCGCCCCGCATGAGCGCACTGGTTAGGAATGACTTTTTCTTCTGAGAAATGTTGCCCGAGCTTCCCTCTAGCAATCACAACTTAGAATGAGTGAAAATGTTCATTTTGAAGCGAGTTATGATTGTTTTCGTGGGGCTTATTTCATGCAAAAATCGTTAGTGGTTGATCTTTGATCTCCTGTAACTCGAAAATAAAAATCGATATTCAAATTTCCGAGGCGCAGTTTGAAAGAGCATTGTAAAAAGTTCTTGCCATATACTTTTGGGCCGGATTGGACATATGTTTTGTATTCCGCCACTGGGTGGTCGATTCTCTCGTATTCGTCTCATATGATATCATGCGCATGTGGATTACTGTTACGATCGACCGACGAAGTCTGGTTATGCGCAAGTAAAATCAAGATGTACTGATTTCCATCCAAGTATTTTAACTCACATTATGACATCTTTAGTTGCGTTTAGATCCTCATCAGAAACTTGTACTTTGTCTCTCAGTAATTGGTCCGAAAATTGTGCTCCATTAGATATTTTAAAAATAAGAATATCACAAACCTTATCTTTCTCGATTGGATACGATAGTCTAACATACCCGCCGTGCTCGTCTATTATTGCCGAAATTTCAGTTCGACAGAGAGGACAAGAATCGTCTTGGTGATTTACCTTTAAAGGAGGACTCTGAGCAGTCGCGCGCGTGCGAGTGAGAGATGTCATGGTTGAGACACACTCCTCATTTCGTGTCTTCGAGGGATACTTATTTGGCATCCAACTCGCTATTACTTGGTTAAATGATAAGATACAATTATTTTTAGAGATCTTATGTGGATTTTGATACCTATAGCATAGCAGTTTCAGACACTACACTTTTCCTCTCACTCATAAGCATTATTATAAAATATTTAATTAAGGATATTTCATTGTAAATAAATCTAAAATAAATTCTTACGTATTGTGCCTCGAACCAAAGTATAGCACAAGTACGATGGAAATGATGATTACAGGGAGGTATACATATCGCTGTCTGGAAGTATTTGACTAATTCAATTATACGCGCTTATTTTTGTTACCTTTCTCGCAAGTGCTTCGAAGCATATTGAACAGACATTTTCGATATTGGAAAACTGATCTTGAGAATAGTCGTCGGAAGTATCAATTGTTTTTGAACAATTTGCAAATGACATCTCCTCCATGTAAGCTGTACTTGCAACTTGAGAAGCGGTTAAGAGCTGTATCTAAATGTAAAAAAAATTTTCATATTCGTATTTTATTGAACATTAAACTGACTTTCTGACTCAAATGCATTTCTTTTGTATATTTTTCAATAGGTGTGTGATAGTACAATAATTCCATTGAAACTTCATGTACATACTTTCTGTAATGCCACATTGTTTTTCCTTTATTTGAAACCAGCCGATTTCGCCCCCGCCTTCGGCGGGGTCTGATCGGCTGGCAAGGTTTATCGCTGATCTGTTCGCTCTCTACCCATTTCGCAATGTACAAAGCGTGCGTGACACGTTTGACCTTGTTCACTGTTTCGTGACCTGCCTACGTGACTTTCGCAATAGTGAACAAACACATTCACACACACAGGGAGACAACTCTCCTTTATTAAGGAGTATGATCTTATTGTTTTGCCATCGCATATGTCGATGTAACTAAATAAAGCTATGAAAGCGTTGACCAGCAATCGAACAAACTGAGCATATTTTTAAGTATCGTGAGATTATTTTCCATTCCACTCGTATCTGATCTTTGACGAACGTTCGAGGGGGCGGAGAAGGGAAGAGGCCGAGAGGAGGCGGTAGATCAAGCGTCCTCCTCCCCCCTTCCTTCCTCCCTCCTCTCTCTCAGACAATCAATAGCTCGCTAAACAGGCTCATTTGCTGAGCATTTCAAACGCACGATAATTCAGGAAATAACGTACGCTGACTCTTTGATATAAGTATCCAAGTGTGCAACATGGTCGCTGTATACATAACTTGTTTTAGATTTTCCGCTCTTAATTTTTCCGTATTGATAAAAAAAGCAACTCATACGCAACTCACATCTTTTTCTTTGTCAATTAGTTCAATGCATGAAGCGCACAGTAAAGTTTTTTCGAAATTTCTTATTTCCAAATATTCCGTCTCTTCAATCTCTGCTGGCCAGTCACTTCCATCACTCATACTCTTCTTGAATAAAAAAACATAAATGTCAAAACTGTTTTGTTTCCAACCTCGAAGGCAGAATAACGGTCCTGCATGCTAATCATTATTCTACATCTCTCTAGCAACTTCATTCTTTCATCAACAATATCTGTCACATATTTCGATGGCCTGTTCGATTTACGCGCCTCTTCCAGTTGATTGCAGACATAAATCAACCAATTTCTAAATTAAAAATACTATCAAAATCTTTGTAATTTATGTCTATTTGCTGTATATAAAATCAGTCAAAAGTAAAGAATTTTGGCTCTGTTGTAGTTATGGGGGCCTTCAAAATTTATGGGGGCCCATGAAAATTGTGGGGGCCCAAGAAAATTATGGGGGCCCATCCAGGACCATTATTTTTATGGGGGCCCATCACAGTTATGGGGGCCCATCACAGTTATAGGGGCCCATTATCAATTGTAGTTAATTCATCAGAAACAAGTGAGAATCGAATGTTTTATGATGTTGAGCGCTGCCAAAAGACAGTCATACGAAAACAATGATAAAAATGCAGCGATATGTACTCCGTTCAAAATCTTGGCTTCTTCGTAGGCTCGAGCCGGCTTATTGATAAGGGTAGTGGAAGCAGCAGTTATTCGAGGAGGGCGAGTGACCTTGGTCGTAGTGAAAGTAAGTAGTGCGAGAAGGGCGAGTAATTTTAATCTTAGTCGTTTTGGGTGCTATAGTAGTTCCGCTGCCGATCATTCGAGGGGTACCAAGTTCAACCCCCCGCCGAGGCCAACCAAGCCCTCTATCCCCCGGGGTCGGTAAATTGATAGTAACTTCGGTTGCGAAAGGTAACCTACCCTAGAAGCGTTGGACCGCAGGGTATTGTAATCCGTCTAACAGCTGGCCTTACCGGCGGGTCCCACCTAGCGTTGTCTTACGACTGTAAAATCGCTTGACGTGGATACACCTTTACCTTTACCTTAGTAGTGCGAGGAGGGCGGGCGCTTTTTTCGTAGTGGTAGTGGGTGCATCATTAGCATTAATAGCATCAATATCGTCATCAAGAGCAGGGTCATCAAAGTTGAGATAATCACCTACTAGTTGGTCATGAGCAATATTCTGTGAAGCGACTGGAACATTCAAACGGAGAAAGGCTAGGGGGGGGGTTCATCTGTGGAGGGAGTAGGCACATTTTCACACAGGGGCGGGAGGGCTGATTGAGCTACGATGGAGCACAAGGACTCATGAGACATTCACACGATAAATTCAAGTTTGAAATTATTTCCATTTGTTTCACGGAGAAAACATTTGATTCTCACTTGTTTCTGATGAATTAACTACAATTGATAATGGGCCCCCATAACTGTGATGGGCCCCCATAAAAATATTGGTCCTGGATGGGCCCCCATAATTTTCTTGGGCCCCTACAATTTTCATGGGCCCCCATAAATTTTGAAGGCCCCCATAACTACAACAGAGCCAGAATTTTTTCTCAGCAGCCTCAACTTTCTCTTTTACCAATCGAAACCACCTCAAAATAGCATTATCAACTCACGATGAAATTTCGAGATAATCATTTATCATAAAAGTAGCCTCAAAGCCCTTCAGTATCTCCAATAGCATCCATTCAGTTGGCTGAGAGAATACATTGCGAATTTATTGGCAGGAGCACAAACCTGGCCTATCGGACCGTATCCAAAGACCTGATCGGGAAGACTTTTGCCGCTCGCATCACAAAGGTTTTCGAATTTGAAGGATTGCCCGCAAATGGGACAATCGAACTGCAATGTAAAAAGTGAGATCGTTCACATTTGTGATGATAATTAGAGAGAAATTGGGAAAAAGGGTCGGTAATAACTTTTTCGACACCGACATACTCTGGCGCAAGCGCGAACGACAAAAGATCTAATCAGCAAAAGTTCTAATGATTTTTGATTGGACTTCAGCTTTTAATTTGGTAGCACTGATCACAATTTAACGTTTGAGTTCAACCAGACACTATTGTAACCCGAGTTTCGTGATTTGCGCTTTTGTCGTTTGCGCAATTGGACTTTGCGCTTTTGTCGTTTTTTTTGGCTATTTTCTTGTTGTTGCGGTTCTGTCATGCCGCTCCGCATAGCTATCGCAATTTACGCACCTTTCCTTCAATGCTAATGTCAGATTCGGCGATATTCAGAAGACAAGTCCAGTGCACAATGTGGCAAGAGAGGTTTATCGTTCGCTGCAATTTAGAGAGGTTTTATCTGTACAACGATTCTTTAAAAAAAGAGATGATGGAGCAAAGGAATTCAGACCTTTTCTGACAATTTCTGGTAGCATATCTCGCAATCGGCATCCGATATCTGTGATGAATGAATAGCCAGTTCAGCCTCCATGTGCAGCAATAGTATCTACAGGGATGGCTCTATTTGAATCACTAAAGATGAAGGTTAAAAAAAGGTAAAGGTAAAGGTGTTAGGCATTTTCCTCGCTAGGGCGGGCTCTGCCACCCCGAGCCAATTATGACAGATGCCAAAATGAAGAGAAATATACGAATTTTATACAATATCGGAAAAAAGTCAACGACAGTTTGTGATGCGACAGATGCAATACAATTTAGAGATCTGGAAAAATGGAGAAATATCGAGCAAAAACTCAAGCGTGGTTATTCTTGTTCCCGCCAAATAAGCGTTTCTTTCCGGTATTTTTCATTTAAATTTTATATACCCACGCTTAAAATCAATATGCACTTTTTTACACGTTTTTCAAATTATTAAGAGTCATGTTTGCGCGTCGCAGAGTTTTTGAGAATACGAAAAGTATTTCTTAGCCACTTTACATTCTTGTCTTGTGGAAATTGCAATTACAATGTCTTTCACTTGTCATCATCATTTCTCGCACAATGTATTCAATCTCACAACATCGAAAGAAGCGATTTGATAAACATAATGGCATTACTGGCGAGAGTTCGACATACGGAACATGTAATGTTTTCACACACGTCTCATTCCAATTTCTCCAGAGAGTGCATGAAAATATAACAGATCTCGATTACTCGAACTCGATTACTTGGGAGAGCACACGTGGGTAATACTGTGAATAGTATACAGGAAACATAAGCGATTTGATAATTACATCGTATTTTAGCGAAAACTAAGCAGATTTGAATGAAGATCAACGTCTAGGGATTATTTACAGTATCAACAGGCTACTACGGTACTCTGGGGTGGTACGGTATCTTTGATTATCGATTGATAATCACTGATTATCGATTGATAATCACAGTTTGCTGTGTTCCTTGGCGCCTTTGACGCAAATGGCGCGAAGATCGTTCAGCGCGCGCTCGAGTTCCTTGGCGAATCTGAAATTGCACAATTAAAATCTATATTTTGTTTTCCATTCACTAAAATCCCTCCATACCCAATCTACACTTTCTTTGCAGGTTCTAGGGTGTATTTTTCAGGGAATTTCAAAAAAAATCGTATGTGTTGAAATAATTATTCGATGGTGTTTCAATGGTTCCACTGAATGAAATGCAGCTCGTACCGTTTGCTTGAAGTCGACGGGAAGTGTTGGAATGTCGTAATCGTGAAGTGCAGTTCCTTTTCCTGAAAGATTATCGTAAATGATATTTTATTGGCATTTATTATTGATACATGGTATTTTCGCTCGCCGAAAACTTTATTACAATAGTCTCTTTGCTATGTCAAACGATGGACAAGACAAAAAGGGATGGAAGCAAAGCTAAAAATATACCAACCTGTGGATTGTAGCAGATGCCGTAGCAGTCATCCGCCGACGGGCCGAAGCACATCGGGATGTAGTGACGGGTGGGCACCTAAAATGAAATATCAATATGAGCGACCACAAAATTTGATACACGGTTGTTCTAGTGAGATCCTAAACCAAATGCAATCAATCATCAACAGATAAGGATGAATTTCTGGTTAGCTTATAAAACAATCTATATTCAGCAATTTTTTTGAAAACGTCAACTATTTTAGCACAAGTGTAGATAAATATAAGAGAAGCTTGAGGGTTTTCTTCGTACCTGACTCGTGGACACCTGATAGTGGGCCATCCTCTTGTACGCGCTTGTGTCCAGAATGGAGGGAAGGGGCAGGCCCTTCTCTGCGGCCAGCAGCCGCCAAGCTAGGAGATGGCGGTCCATGCCGGCGCCTGGATTTGGGAAATACATTATTTCTTCATCGGTTTTAGATGTACGAAATTGTTTGTCTCAAGAAGATCTGTTGTGGCGTATTAATAATTGGAATAATGGGGACTAGAGTGGGAGTTGAGTTGGAAAGAAAAGAGTAAAATCGTTCAATGTGTAAACAATGATCATGAAGAGTGCTGAAATGATATTTCTATCAATTTCATAAACGAACCATTCATCGCGCCTGCAGTGTATTTCTTATGCGCGGCAATGCGCCATTCCTACACTATCCTACACAATGTACCAATACACAACAAGAATCGTTTGTAAAAGACCAAAGCGTCACATTTGCGGGAACAAAAATAACAACACTCACCATTCATCGCATCTGCCGTATACTTCTTATGGGCAGCAATGCGCCATTCCTACACTCCCTACCTACTTTATCTCTGACTAACAAGAAGTCCTTATTGAGCCATTTTTAAGTATTAAATATACTTAAATAAGTATTATATCAAATAATACCATTCATCGCGTCTGCCGTATATTTCTTATGCGCCCACGCCCTGTTATTTTATACCAAGAAAATACTGCAATATCAACATAAATTAAATCTTACCATTCATCGCATCCGCAGTGTATTTCTTATGGGCTGCAATGGCGGCGTGCAGTTGCTCGTGAAGTTCGACGAACGGACGATTGCCCATCTTCATCTGGAAAGAAATTACATATATATTTTATTATTTTTATATATCTAATTATTCGATTAGGCTTTTTTGTCTGTACCTCTTCAATTATAATTAGTGGTATTTTAGCAAACGAAATCGATTGCTTGGGCGATATTTCAGTGATTACAGTTCATAGATTTTTCATGAAAATTCAATAAGTTAACTAATGCGCACCATTTGGCAGAACTTTGCGGCCTGTAGATTCGGTCCTCTGATATTCTCCGTTCTTCCCTCATCGAACTTTCTCAGCGAGGCCGTCTCGTACGTGGGTGCGAGCGTGCCGTGAATGCGGTGGAAGGCAAGGGCGAAGGCGAGTTGGATGAAACTGAAATGTATTATTAGGATTTGTTTATTCTCAATAGAATGATGATATGAATAAATCTATGCTACTTTTAATAAACATATCATGTAAATGCCATATTTTGATGCTTCTGGCGATTGAACATTTCAGGACTTTTTTTTAGGAATATTAGAGGTGACATATTGGAGGTGAATGGTTCAAGTCTATGTATCACGCGCATATCAAGGATGCTTGGCAATGGGCAAGCGTACCTGTCGGGCGAGACCTTGACCGACTTGGGGAAGTTCTTGCCAAATCGCGTGAACGTGTACGTGAGCACTTCGAGGTCTTCGGCCACTCTGCAGGTATTTGTTAGGATTATATATTTGTTTAATGGATGCACTTACACGGAAAAAGTCGTTCAGAATTTAAGGAGTTATTTGAACATAAACTGAGCAAAATCCCAGTCGTTTTTTTGCAAAATATTTTCGAAATTCGAAGAGATGCTGATTCGAAAAACTCACGCATCAATCCTCCTCTTGGCCTTCTCAATCGCTTTCTTATGATCATTCGTCAACTCGAAGTCGAGTCGTCGGACGGGAGAGATGCCTGTGGAGGTGCCCTCAGCGATGAATGTGCGGCCGTCACTGAAAGTAGGATCATGCTTAACAGTTTTCCGAAATTTCAGTTATATTGAGTTTCGATGCGACTTCACTGCAGAAGCGATTGAATAGATGGAGACTATCAACATAGCCGCCATAGCCTCAATGCACTTTTTTTTCAATATTGCCTCATTGCCTCAATACTAGCTCAATACTAGTTTGTGCACTAATACTGCACTAGCACTAATACACTTGAATCATATACGAAAAACTCACAACTGGTCCATGACAAAGTCCATCAACGTCGCCACGGGCGGTCCCTCCGCCGGCGTGTGCTCATAGCACATACCGCAGTAGCCATTGTCACCGATGATGAACTGAAATGACATCATCGTGGTGGTGTCCACAGTATACTGCATCACAGAATGCATTTTATTGTGAACTGAGAGGTTGGGGACGTCATCATAAATTGCTATAGCACCCTACATATGATACCGCAGTAGCCATTGTCACCGATGATGAACTGAAATAGGCGATGATGACATCAACTTTGACCATTACAGTATCCTAGAGTTATATGTATCTCTTAGTACACTGTACGGTAAATATTAGACATTGTAAGCTGAATGGTTTGGGATCACTCATAGTAATCATTGTCGCCGATGATGAACTGAAATAGGGGATTATGATATCACTATCGATGAGAACGATATTCTGCACGTCATCAAATAGCGGATGTTAACGAGAACTGAAGGGTGTGATCATCTATTGCTATCTAATGCATCGTCGAATGCTAATCGAGATGAATAAGTGCGCACAAAATACTCAGAGCAAAGTGGGCGGACTTATATTTGCAAATTATTCACCTGAACCGTCTTGTCGAACCATCGGTTGACGGAGTTGCGCTCGCTACCGGAACCATGAAGTGATTGGCGGGCCTGAGAAAGGAAAAAGGTAAAGGTGTATCCACCAGGGGTGTGCAAACAATTTCCCGCACTCCTCTTTTTGCATGCTCTCTCGCTTTGTCTAACCGGAGAGAGAGTATTGCGAAATGAGGAGTGCGGGAAATTTTTGCACAGCCCTGGTATCCACGTCAAGCTATTTTACAGTCATAAGACAACGATAGGTGGGACGCGCCGGTAAGGCCAGATGTTTGACGGAATAAAATACCATGCGGTCCAACGGTTCTAGGGTAGGTAACCATTCTTTCCTGGGAATAATTTATTTAGAATTGAATTCATCTTTTAATTATTTACTGGTCCTTACTCTAATGCCAACTTTCACTGAAGGGCGAAGAATGTTCATTTTAATTGTTTCAGCAGAGAAGAAAAGAGAAATCTACGATTGAAAAATGGACGCAATGACGACATCTCCCACGGGAATGTTGCCTCTAAAGAAGGGTTGAAACAAGTGGAACATTCTCGAATTTTCCTCAAAAACGAGGAAAATTAGATGCTCAAACATTTTTAAAAAATTTTTTACACTACCTGCTCATCCCTTTCCGTGAATCCCTTAAGGTGCGGGGACGGGCCATCAATAGTGAACATGCCACCCTACACCCACTGCTCCTACTCATCATTCGGAAACCGCAACCAAGAATTAGTTCTCCCCTGCTACGATAGAATGGCTTATAAAATCACCTGCTCATCTCTCTCAGTGAATCCCTTGAGATGCGGTGACGGGCCATCAATGGATAGAGGGAACAAGCCCTTCTATTCCCATCTACTAACTGCCTATTCGGGAACCCAAACCAAGTTTTCCACTCCTACATTAAAATCGATTTACAAAATCACCTGCTCATCCTTTTCCGTGAATCCCTTAAGGTGCGGGGACGGTCCGTCGATGGCCAGAGTGAACAGGGCCGATTCGATCGTGTCCAGGCTCTTCCGGTTCGAGGGAAGACCTGCAAGATGAATGCGTGAAACTACCTATTAAACAGAACCTTGGTTTTGGAGATGAGAAAGAAAATAGGAACTGCTTGGAAGAGACTAGACATGAAAGACTTCCTAGAAAGTGCGTTTGGATGTTTCTATGTTTTCAGGAGAGTTTTTAATGTTTGTTAATTGGAGAAGTGATTGAAGTGACATGTGTTTTCGAGATCTCTGATGTCAGTCAAACACCTGCTTCAATCACCACAGCCCAGTCCGTTATTTTTTAGGCGAAGTATAAACTCACGTCCGACGCTCTCCCTGACTTCCGCCCATTTATCTCTCTTCTCGGCAGTCATGACTCCCAGAGGGAAGAGGTTGCGATTCTCGCTCGCGTGGACGATCTGGAAATGGAACTTTTTCTCAATTTTTAACAACTATTAGCTGCTTCAAGAATGCTCGCAGGTGGAAAAGGTAAAGGTATCATAGTACATCAAGGCACTTGCGTCCTGCGGGAGATACTAGGCCCAGTGACTTCGCAGATGGAACCATGCTATGGCAACACTAAATCACGATGCCACTGAATCTAGTGTGTCGTAGCTATGAAGTTAGTGAGGCTGGGCAGCGTGCCTTTTCTAATTTATTGTCGATTGGTCATGATTGGTAGTTATTTTTATTTTTTATTTATTTTTTTTAAATCAATACCTCCTCCAATTGCTGTCTCAGCGTATCGAGTGAGAGCGGGTCGCCGTCCCGGTCGACCACGTCCATCCGGAACGCCTGGAATTAGATCACATTGTGAAAACTTGGGCATCTCGAGTCATATACCTTCACTAGTCTAGGAAAGGTACAGCGATTTTATTTGCAACAACTACGTAATGGATTGGAATTTTGCGATTTTTTATGATCGAATCATATTATCGTAATTTACTCGTATGTCTCTGTGCCCATTATAATAAGTAATGTTTCTGAATGATTCATAGATGTTTTCTGCTACTTACATGTCCATTCCTAAAGACGGCCGCGTGTCGTGCTGGCTGCGCGGCGTCAGCGCCGTATCTGAAATGTATTCGTTATTGAACGTAATCCAGATGTATAAAGTTCCGTCTCAAGCTACCGGCTGCTCGTGCTACTCAAACATCATTCGTCACTTTCCTTGCAGCTCAAAAACATCGCCAAACTGGCAACAGGTATGCACTTGATGTTTGAGGCGACTAACTATTTATGTATTTTTCACAAAAGTCGAGCTCCGTACCTGATCTCGTCCTTGTTCTTCTTGGGCACTCTGTTGGTTCCGAACAGCAGACGGTACTGTGCCATGTCAAGAGGTGCGGAGCCGGCCATGTCTTGCTTCACTTCGCCTCTGAAATAAAAGAGTTTATGCCATCTCATTTTTGTGATTGAGAGATGGAGGGTCATTGAATTAGCAACGGGAGAATTAGTGTGCAACCGCAAGGCAAATCGGCTCTGGATTTTGGCCACAGTTTGCCACCCCATCCTGATACATACCTAGGCCTGAGCGGAAACACGGCCTATGTATCAGGATGGCAACCCAGCTGCATAACAGCCTATGAATCCGCTGGTAATGTTGCTTAAATTTCAAATGTCAAAAATAGAAATTTGGGAAATAGCAAATCGATGCTCACCGTTGGATCTTCTTGTAGAAGAAGATAGCGGCTTGAGCGATTTTGGCGGCATGATCGAGTTGGCCGGTCTGACCCTGCAAGATTAAAATTGATCTTTGATCTTCATTCTAATATTTTTTCGCGCAAATTCGGTTTCGACGAGAGCAATCTCTCGCCAAGTCTTCACCTAGCCTCTTTCCCTCTTTCCTCATCATTCATCCATCTCTTTCACGCTCTATCGCCTTTCTTGGAGCAGTAGAAGATGAATTTGCTTGGTATCCAAAAGAGCAAAAAGAGCGAAAAGAGCGTTCTCTGGTTTCATGTAGCCTGGGTCAATGAAACCTGCACACCTCGTACTCAAACTTGGGGAAGTTCCCTGGTACCATGGAACCATACCAGCTCATACCATGGTACCATGGATCGGAACCCATCTCACCTGGTACTCAAATTTCGGGAAGTTCACTCCTGGTGACGTAACGACGGGTAGAGGATCGCGCGATTCGAGATAGGCGATGTTCAGCCACCATGGAGTGAGCTGGAAGGAGGAAGGTGATCTTTGATATTTATAGCAGACTACGTTATTCGGAATCACACTGACATAAAGCTGAAGGATATTAGAACAATGAAAGAAAACGTATGAATCCACTGGATGCCAAAGATCGAATATCAATAACCCTCGCTCACCCAATTATTGTGCTCCTTCGCCCTCGCGGCAAGGGCAGTGTCCAACTGCGACATCTCTCCGTCGGCGAAGGTTTGGACTGTCTGGAAGGGAGTAATCTACGGATGCTAAATTACGGATCTGGATGCGACTAGTTCCCGGTTCTCCAAACGGCGTTCACATTCAGTGCGCAGTCCAAACGTAAACAATTACCCCAAGAGGCAGAACTTTATGAGGCTTATCTTTCTGGATTTGTTGGCTCTATGTAAATTTTTCTCAAGATTTCTTTCACTATTGCTGTCGAACAAGGAAGTTTTGCCAAACATATTCTCGAAATAAAAACCAACCTTGAGCGTCTGCTTGAACTCCTTGGGTGATTCGATCGCTTCGGCAAAGTCGAGGAAGTGTTTGAGGGTGTGGATTCCATCAGGGACGGGCAGTTTGGGCAGCTTGGAGGAGGGTGCGGAGAAGTCTGGAAGAAGCCAGGGATCAAAGATCAATTGTGGAGCAAATAACAAATGTCGTTTTCTTTCTATCATGAATCATAAGGCTTGCAGAATCAACGATCAAAGATCAATCGTTGGTTCATCGCGAAATCAATTTCGGCAATACAATTCAAAAAATGTCGTTAAGTACCACTAGAAGCGGCGAGGCAATAGGTTCAGACTCATTAATATCTCAGAGCATAGATCCTACTCTAAAGATCAAAGATCGCCAACCTCGTCTCTGCGTCGACGGCACTCCTTTTGCTGCGGCCGCCGAGTAATACATTATCTCGGGCTGAAAATGCGATTTTTAGAGGGATTAGGGGTGAAAATAGCTCATTTGAATGAAATTCCGATTGAAAACTGTTGATTTGATTGAACCGCGATTGATTACTTCTTTTTCCTTATCAAAATGACGCGAGCAGTAAACAACCGTGTATTGTGCACGTTGCATAGTACCCTGACCCGCGCATCATGAGTAAAGAAAGGTGATAACGAGGGAATTTAGCGCAACTTGCAAAAATGGCGCTAAAATGGCGGATACTTTGCTGTTTCCGTGACGGAAACACAACGAAAAAGGAGATAAGAGGAAGGAAAGTCTAGCGTAGTCTCACTGGTCAAAGGAGTGATTAGATAGGGAGAGGAAAGCACCGTGAACAAAAGTGAGAAGAATACAAAGTACGGCGAGCGTTCTTTGCTCAGAATGCACTAAGATGTCTGAACTCTGGCCTGAACTTTGATACTTACCCGAATGGCCCTGAACTGCCTCCATGCCTGCAGAGGGGATGGCATCCTTGAAAGGGGAAAGAAGTTAGAGTGGAGAGGCGCACTCTCTATTGATAGCGCGGGTCACTGGGTGGGAGGAGAAAAGACAGACGCGCTTGGGCACACGCGCGTGGTGCGACACCACGGTCTCTCGCTTTCGCGTTGTTTCTCGTCGGTATGGTGAAAGATGGAGCGTATCTAGAGGGTTGGACGTGGGAGAAGAGTATGGGGTGTGCAAAATTTTTATTTATCTCTCATTTCGCAATACTCTCTTGCTGTCTCTAACCGACGAGAGAGCATTGTGAAATGAGAGACCGTAAAATTTTCGCCCAGCCCTGATGGGGATAGCGAGGCTGATGGCTCTTTGGGGCCGTGAAATGGGTTGTTGATTGGGGCAGCGAACCTGGCGGGTGCACTTTGCACAGACTACGCGGGAGTGACAGGGTGATCAGAGAGCCCGCGTCATGTGTGACGGTTTTATGGTGGAGACATGAGAGGAGCATTCAAAGCAACACTAGAAGAAAAGAGAATAAGACAAAAATTAATCTGGTTCTGTGATATCGTTAAAATCATATTTGCATTGAAAAAATGATAACTGTTGTATTGCGTGATAAAAGAGGATCATTTAGAAAGGTGGATATGATAAAAAAGGATTTATCGGTCTAGAATACGAGCACACATACAGTCCTGGCGATTCCCCCTGTGAAAACGGAGCGCGCCGGGTGACCCCGGGTGACCCCCAATGACCCCACGCTTCTTGCTCTTTCTATGATTTTTTAAAAGTCGCCAATTTGCTCCTATCGTGTTCAGCGTTCAATTCTGCATCGATCAATATAAAAAAATTAAAAATTAATTTCATTAGTAATAATTAAACTAATTTTAAAAATCTAATGAATAAAACGATTCGTGCATCACAACCGTACACATACGCTATTTATGCGCTGCCGCTGCAAAATTATTTTCTAAATAGAGTAGGTGTACTGTTGTGATGCACGAATCGTTTTATTCATCAGATTTTTGAAAAATATTTTAATTATTAAAAATGAAATTAATTTTTAATTTTTTATATGAATTGATGCAGAATTGAACGCTGAACACGATAGGAGCAAATTGGCGACTTTTAAAAAATAATTGAAAGAGAAAGAAGCGTGGGGTCACTGGGGGTCACCCGGGGTCACCCGGAGCGCTCCGTTTTCACAGGGGGAATCGCCAGGACTGTACTCTGTTTCGGTAATGCAGTTGGCATGCTCATAAGAACACTTTTTTATTTCATAAAAATACGAGACATCGGTTTATAGAAAACAGAGTCTCAAAAAAATCAGCACCTTTCGTGAATTATGTAATTATCCTAATAGATAAAAGCAAAAAGAATGCCACGAGCCGGGATCGAACCGGCGACCTTCCGATCTTCAGTCGGGCGCTCTCCCAACTGAGCTATCATGGCTGATGCGTTGACACTCCAGAATGGCGATTGTCAACGCAACGACGGTGGAATGTGAAGGAGCAGGTTGTGAAATGACATTTATTGTTTCGCTTGAAATACATGAATAATTTGTGTATTCTAATTGTCTTGATCAAACCATATTAATCATCGCAATGGAAAAGCTATAGTAAAGTCGTTTTTCTGTCGGGATATCACTTGATATTGATTGCTGCCTTGAAAACAGGAAAAATTCAACTGTTGCTCGTGAATC
This sequence comes from Pristionchus arcanus, assembly GCA_900490705.1. Classification (NCBI taxonomy): domain Eukaryota; kingdom Metazoa; phylum Nematoda; class Chromadorea; order Rhabditida; family Neodiplogasteridae; genus Pristionchus; species Pristionchus arcanus. Next base: position 167,710 of record LS488693.1, on the reverse strand, counting down.
ATCAAAGATGAGAGGTTAAATAAAAAAACATTTTCAACCTTTCATCAGGGTCTCCTAAAAAATGTCTGATTTTCAACAAAGCGCATTTTGACAAAATGAAACACAATCATAAATTCTTGCACATCGATCGCATGTCGATATTTTTATAATTAGATTTATTTTTTCGTAGAATACTGCGTAATCTTCGGCATGAAGGTTGATTAACTTTACTGACAATGAGTGTGGCCAGGTGATTGCGCGAAGGGTATCTAGATGATCTTATTTATCGGGGTGAGACGTTTCAGAGCACCGCTCTATTAGTTTACACATGAAATGCACTAGGTAGGTAAGTAGACAAGCATTTACAGTGAGAAGAGAAAAACCCTTCGCGCAATCATCCTCTGGTCACAAAAAGTAAACAGAAATTAATTTTTTCAGCTCAAAATTTATTATTTCCGAATATTGAACGTTAAAATTCGAGTTATCCTGAGCCGCTTTCCCATTTCTTTCTAACATCAGCTAACAGTTATCATAAATTGCAAAAAGCATGCCACGAGCCGGGATCGAACCGGCGACCTTCCGATCTTCAGTCGGGCGCTCTCCCAACTGAGCTATCATGGCTGATGCATCGGCTCCCCAGAATGTCAATTGTCACGTCAACGGTGACGAAGACTGTAGAAGCAATTAAGAAAATAGTTTGTAATTTTTATATCTGTCATCATTGCGTCATTCAACAAGCTTGAAGCGGGTTTGACAAATACTCTTTTTTTTCACAGACCAGTTCAATGTGCTGACAAGGGAACCGCAAAAGTAGGTCTCGCTACCGGGGAATTTCGTTTGTACATGTCGATAATCATCCCTCTGGCGATCTCAGACCCGTTTTAAAAAAGTCCCCATATTTGCTTACTTGGTATAGAAAATCGATAAATATGTTTGATAATTAAGATAATTAAATCGATAATTATGATTCACAAGCGAGCAAGAGCATGTGTGAAGTACGACGCCCAATCAGACACCATCTGATTGCTTGCCCGCTCCAGTCTTACAAGAATAAATCATTCCCCTTCATCAGATGTTCAGAAGTCAGACCGCCCTGCACACATTATGTTACTCCAAATCATTGCAAATTAGAACAAGGAACCAGAGTAGACTGCCCATCATCCCCCCTCTAGCATTTTTTATACAAATTTACCCTTCTTTGATTCGAAAAATTGCGACTAAAAGCCGAATTAATTCCGCAACTTGTAAATAGGAACAAGGAACCAAAAAAGACTAGGCAACATCTATCACATGCCCCCCTCTCGCCATGTCCTAACACAATAGTGTAAATGAGGACCCTCGAATTTGCTCTTCCCTCCCTCCCCTCCCTCCCTCCCTCCTCCTCCCTCTCCCCTCTCCCCTCCTCCCTCCGCTCCTCTTCCCTCATCCTCCCTCTTGCTCTCGTCTTCCCTTCCTCTTCGTCAGTTGTTCATCCCTCTTGAATCTTTGCCTGTCTCTCGTAACAACTTGTCAGATGGTTACTAGTCCTTGCCTCCCTTGTTACAACCTACCTTGATACTTCCTTGTCCGAACATCTTGTTACTTCCTCTAGTCTGTTCTTTTCCTGACACCATGTCTTCTAATATCTAACGACGCTGAATCCGTTTCTAATATCTTACAACCGCGCTCGCCCGGTGAAAGTCTCAACCAAGCCACGCTTTCCCATCGTCTAACAAAATTCACTGCCCTCGAGTCTGTGATTTCCTGACCACATTTCCTGTAAGATTCCTGCACGAGTGTAGTGACTAAGAGGCTTGTCGGCCTTTTGTACTCGCAGAAATTTAGACGACTTCAGTTGTTTTACTGCTCATTTTCACACATACATTCCCATAGGGCCATTGATGGTCAAGATATCAATTACCTAGTCAAACGTCAACCTCTCTGACTTTTTGCTAGAACTTGAGAAACATCTTTTGAGTACAACAATACATCAATTTGATTAATCGAACACTATACGGCACTAGAATCTCTCTCATCCTGAATGGAATCCAGTGTTCATTGTAATACCATTAGGCCTGGAATCCTTGGGAGAGAGAGGCCTCTCTTCCCCCTCTCGAGAGCACTCATTTCCCTCTTCTTAACCCTTGCAACGTACGCACATACAATCAGAGGCTCATTTCGTTCAAGTCATTTCAGTTTCATTTCGAGCCTCCTCGGTGACAGGGCTTAGGGGCAAGTGTTTGTGCATTTTTCGCATTTGAAGCCTTATTCATCTCGTGTTTTCGATATCAAGCCATCATTGCTTTACAATCACTTCATTATTGTCAAGTTCAGTGCACCAATCTAAGAAGTTCCAACCCCTCGCTCATTACCCTCAATCATTTCCAGATGGCTCCAACCGTAGCGTCGTTTCTCTCAAGGAAGAAGGGCAGGGATAGCTCCTTCAATGATGATTTGGGTATGAATTACACATTACTAGTGCTCTGTGACGTCTTGGGTATCTGAGCGTGGCGAAAAAAGACACGGATCGACTACCTCAAATATGATGAAAACGAATATATTAAAAAGCTTTCTATTGTCTATTTCTTTCGATTTGGGTGTTGGAATTTGAGTTCAAATCAAAGTATCCAGTGATCCATCCAAATGTTATCATCCAGTGCCGTCGCACCCGAATTCTAAGATCTGTTTTCTACCCCCCCCCCCTTCCTCAATTCATCTCCCGTCAGTTGCCGTGATAAATATTGCCGATCCTAAGCGATCGTTCATCAATTCTTAAAATAATGAACGCATGTGGTTCAAGATGTCAATAGACCAGTTATCCAACGAATAACCGTCTAACTCTCTCATTTACAATGCTCTCTCGCACTGTCTGACTGGCGAGAGAACATGGGCAAGTAGGAGAGTCAGATAACTAGTGTAAGAATGTTATGAACATGAAGGATGTCCGTCAAAATGAAGAATAATCCTCGTTACTGCGCATGCTTTTTGACATTAAAAAAATATTTTTGAGTGATTTTTCAACGACGATAGGTCAAACGGAAATTCCTGACATCCCTATGATGACTTTGGCAGTGATTGATGGCTGTATCAGCCCCGTGTTTGAGTGATTTTTCATAGAATCGAGGTGCTCGAGAACCAAAAGTCGGACAATTGTTCTAAAGTCGCTAAAGATCGAGCAACAGCTCACGCTTCTCTTGTTTCAACATGCCACCAATTTTCAGAGTCTCTAATTTCACGTTCCTGCTTCAATTTGAGACTGCGACTGAGTGGCATGAAAGTCTAGAATCTAGAGATCCTAGAGCAAAGTCGCTACAAAAATCGCCCCTGTGACAGATCAGTGACTATTCGTAGTTTCTATTGCATTATACAGTTGGGTCATGAAGGCGAATCAATTTGTGCGGTTAATATTTAGTTGAAATATTGAATTTGCAGGATCCGTCTGCTTCGCAGTTCTTGCTTTCCTGTCCATTGGCTTCGTCCTGTTCAGTCTGTGCTTCATTGTGACGAAGACGTTGCAGGTTCGAACAATTGAATATTTGCTTATTCCCTCTCAATAAATATATGTGGACGACCATGATGCAACGAAATAACTATGCAAAATGAACCAATTATGATCAATCTTTAAACGATAGAGCTAAATCCGTCTTCCATCTCTCACTCCCGCCCACATCAAACGATCATTTTTCGCGGAAGTACCGTGTCGAATAACAAGCCCCCCTCTCCTGACATCTCGGGTTCACTCAAAATTTCTGAAAACTCCGAACGAAACGCGATACGGGCGGAGGTGTAATCCCCTTCTATTTTGTTTATCTTTACGAGCGTCTCATCGCTTCGCGTGAACAGTTGATGGGTTAGAGAGGGCGAGAGAGTAGGAAAATGGAGAGAGTTAGACGAAAAATCGGGAAAATGAGGAGAGATCAGTGGAACATAAACCGCAGGCGACGCTCTGTGCGTCAGCAGCAATTACACCTAAATTACTCTCACTTCCTCTGATCTTTCGGTTTAGTATTTGACGGCACTAGGAGGACGAGAAGATGGGAATAACTGAATCGATGAGAGCAAATCATTTATGATTTCAATGGCTATTGGATGTGAATGTGAGAAGCATTGGCCTTTTCACTTCCGTATTTCTAAACCAAAATTTGCGCTCAGCATCAGACCAATTATGGGCGAAGGTTTGATTACAGGATAGACTCTCAGACAAATCCTAGGATTAGCAGAGATGGTGGATGACTAAAACCAGCGGTGCTAATCTCATTTTCCTTTGATATCATTTCTTTTTTTTCTGTCGTGGGTGAAAAAGGGAGGAAATACTGTAATGCGATAGACTTAATGATCAGAGAAACGCAAGAGAGCATTCGAAAACGAGAGAGTTAGACGAAAAATCACCCTTTCTAGTGCTACAAGGCGCACGAACGAAAGAAGAAGCGACGTGAGATGGGCGACGATGACGATGTGGTGGAGATCACGGAAGATGAGAGTAGCGCCGAGGTGGTTGATCTTTGATCTTTGGTCTTTGTTCTTTGATCTCTGGTTTCTGATCTTTGATATTTGATCATTGATCTCAACTTCTGAAATCTGTTCTCTATTCAAAGTGCGAGATCATTTATCATCACAGAAACAGACAATTGTGTGCATAATAGTCAGAAATAATTTGAACCGGAAAAGGAATACAATCAAAATCGAGCGGGAAATGAAATTATTTGAATTAGAAAGAGACAATATAATACGATTATTACAGTCAAGCGATCGCCCGACGATTCTCGTGAAGGCAAACGGGCTTACGTCCGCGCAAGAAGACGAGCGACGACTGATGAGACACTGATCTTTGATCTTTGATCTCTGATCTCTGATCTCTACCCGTATCACACCCTTCGGGCCCCTTTCCCTATGACAATTGCTGGTAGTTCCTGTTCACGTCCTCTTCCCTTTCTCCGTTAACCCTCAGGACCGGGCCCTCGGACGCTTTCCGCTTTTTGTGGAACTGCAATTAATGATTGCACACTCATTCCTTTTGAAGAATTGCGACACACTTTGTTCTGATATGCGCAGGAAAAACATGATCTATCTTTCAAGGGTGGATTAAATTGAATGCTTACCATTCCGTCATATTTCCGGACGAAAATCTTGAGCAGTCGCATGAGAAGCGAGAAGAATTCCACTGCAGTGAGCACCGAGGCGCCTGAATTTTTGACATTTTTGGATTATCGATTTTTAAAAATCCAAAATTATTGAAAACAAACTAACCTAGCCACAGCCCGGCCTGACCGCCAATGTCGGAGAGGACGTTGACAATCTGTAATTATTGGGTTGATTCCAAAGATTGATCTTTGATCTTTATCTGATCGTTTTTTTAATAATTCGCAAACTCGATTTTCCCATCACGTTTTCTTATCTTGCTTTACATACTCATACTTTACCAGCTTATAAATACGCATAATCGATTTTTTATGTTCATTAATTGAGAATTTTTCATAATATATCCACATAATTTACCTGGTACGACTGTGATTCCCGGATAATCTCGTAGCTCATCTGTTCGTAGTAGATTTCAAGCATCGCAGCGTGTTCCCTGATGAATTAGCATTATTAGCGACTTTGATCTTTGATCTTTCCAATTTTCCTGATTCATTAGCACAACATAGTTATTATTCTTGATTGCGTTCAAATCTTCGAGTGTTTACTGTACATGTATCTGGTAGTACGAATTCCAACGACCATAAATGATTCCGAGTTCATTCTTCATTTGCAATTGGAATTTATGAAAACTAATCAATTTATTCGCCACTACCTCTTCAAGTGATGAAAATGAGTCAAATATCATGGTTTCACAACAAATTATCGATTTTCCGATTCTTACCTATAGTGTTTGATGCAATCCTTCTGATCGCATGCCATGGTCACACTTCCTGAATGAAATAGTTTTGTCACTAAATGATGAATTTGTAATGCCTAAACATGTTACTGAATCTAAATGGAATTATAAAATAATGTTGTTGTTGTTTTTTTTTTAATTATCGCTATGTCGTTTATCTGTATACCTGATGGCCATTTGGCAGCTGAGTAGGTTGTCGAATAGGTGTCTTGCTGGCAGGGTTGCAGGCAGCTAGAGTGGACAAATAAATATCGAGCAGTAATCGGTATACAATAAAAAAAATGCGAAAAAGACTGAAAAATAGATTTTAAAAGGATTTTGCTGATGTTTGAAGCCGAAAACTCACTCGCATCGCTTTTTCTTCTGGTTGTTGTACTTGACGGCATACTCTATCAGGCAACTGGCTGCAAAATATCATTGTTATTGTTTTGTTTTGTTGTTTATCTTTGTTTCCCTACTCTGCGTGGCGTTCAAGCAGGGCGGCCTCTTCTCGTTGATCGTAGGCAGACGTGGATCGTAACACTTGCACGCTCTCGTTATTTCCTCCTGGTAGCAGGACTTGTAGCAGCCCTGCAATTACAAATATACATGGCTCAAATATTCTCTAGGCCATTGCAGATAAAATCGTTTCCTTACAGTTCACAACAATGTTCGCGAATTTCTGAACAGTGTAAATGTGAGGCAAATGTCAAATATCTAGCTCTCTAGAATTAGAAGCGCTATCACAAAAAAGCGAATAACAGGAAACCAAATAAGTCCACGTGCTTAGGCGAGCAGAGCATTTTGAAGTAGTCAATTTTTTTAAGAAAAATGGTTCACCTCCGGTTCATACTCGTACTTCTTGTAGATGTAGTTCGTTCCGAGAGGCGCTTCATTGGGAACACAGTTACCGCCATCCGAGTTATTGAGACGGTTCACTTTTCGCTAAACACATCGAATTTGATGTCACCGAAGTTTCTCTTTCCTGTTTCAACCTCTTTAATCCGATTCACTTTTCGCAGGTAAAAATCCAACATTTTAACTTTGATACTTCAACCCCTAGAATGCCTCACTACAACACAGAATCCGTGCTGGGAATAGCCCCTTCTTATGTTTTACTCTTACTTTTCCTATGGTCTCTAGGGAGTAGCGAAAAGTTCAGATTCTTTGATAAAAACGTTGTACACTTTTGATCTCTTGCTGGGATTCTTTTGTGAGGGAACTCATTCTTTTTTACTCACTGAATGGGACAAAATATTTTTAAAAAATACCATTGATATTCCAAAAGAAGACACGATGCCCGTGGGCGCGGAGTAACCGAAGGTGTCGGGGAAAGGGTTCTCCTGAATTTGATATTTTTTGTTATTTGCAATTTAGCAGCATTATGGTAATGACATTTGGACGGTTTTACATACCAATTTATGGTGTAACCTTAGTATTGGACGTAGGATTCGAGAGATAGGAGGATTCATCATACCTTTTGTCCATGTATCGCTATCCTCACTCCGACCGCATCCGTGGTTGGCAGGTAGTCGGAGGCATTGACGAAGACCATGAGACGAAGTCCTGAAACGTATTTCAATCCATTTATTTCGTATGATCTCTTATCGTTAACAACATTAAGAAATATGTATTTTTCTGTATTCTTTTCGATAATTTGGATTTATTAATTAGAATGTGGATAAAGCTCACCATAACTCGGCCCCGCTCTCGAACTCGTGAAGGATCGACTCGGATTAGCGTTGAATGTGTAGCAGTTCCCGAAGGTGTGGTCGATGAATAATCTGAAAAAAGAGGATTTAAAAACAGTTTAATGGGCTAACAATAAAAGAAAAATACTCACTTGAAATCTCTCTCGATGTCGCACTGATTCCCATTGAATGAGCACATCTTGATGAACTCGGATTTTCCTGAATATTCTTGATATTAGTACCCAATTATTATGCTTCGTAGTTATTTTATTCGAGTTGTGTTTGATTGATTTATTCACTTACCGTAGCTTAGAGCGATCCGTCGCTGCACTGGTAGCGCAGCCATCTTCAAGATTAGCCTGAATTTAATTATTTAATTTTCCCTGGAAATTATTTTTAAAAGAGTGGTCAGATCTCGAATGGTAAATCATACGTTGTGATAAAGAGAAAAATCGAACGAACTTTTCTTTTGTTTGAGTAGTGATTGCAACTTGATCAGTCATGTTCTCGTATCCCAACTCTTTCAATTGCTTGAGAAAGTCCTGTCGGAATGGACTGCCTTTCTTGGGGAGTGTCTGAAATCATTATGTCTCAATCGTGCATTACAGCAATTTGGTTATTGCATATTTTCGAAATACGTATAAGTATCAAGTGTTCGCAATCCCTTGACTTCATTTCAAATCTCGCCCCCCTTCCTCCAATTTCCAACAGTGGATGAGATTCAAAGAAATTCGCTGAGAGGAAAGGGGAGCAATCTATCTTATGGGGTGGTCTGAAGGCGCTTTTTATGGGGAGTGCGAGAGGAGGGGGTAGGTCAAATGGCGCACGAGGGAATTGGAAAGGTTGAGTGGTGAGTGAAGAGCGCCTTTTCGAAATTACACTCTTGAACCTTCCATCGTGTTAGTTCAAAATAATTTGTGTATGAGCACATTGTGAAGTTTAACTCTTGTGAAAAGCTTACACTGTGATGATCTTCAAAAATGGTAACCTGACCTTTCCCCGAAATTCCCATATCCTCCTCAGTCGCTGCACAGATTTGAGCAGACAGTAGTCGTGGTTCTGGAAAAAGACATATTTTTTATATTGGCAATATTGGCAGGCAGATTCTATGTTAACAGCACTCCTAAGTATCTACATCGTTACGTGTGAGCTGTGGAACGCCTTAAAACAGGGAGTATGAAATATCTCACCGTATTACACAAACACGGCTTCATCGTATCGTTTCCATCCGCAGTCGAAGGAAGATTGCAATAGCCGCCGTCATTGCAGTCTGGGCACAGGTCCTCCTTCCACGTGCTAAAAATAATAATAAAATATCCAACTGATTATCACCCCACAGAATTGAGATTCTCTGAAAGCAAAATACAGCATTATGCGAACCCACTTAGTACGAATATGAGTTATGTGAATATGAAATACCATCACGGGGTAATTTATTCCTATATTTTGGTTGTGAATAAAGTAAATACGTACTTGTAGTCATAGCAGGGCCATGTGCTCGAGTCTTCTCGATCAAAGTTGCAGATGCAGGACTGAAAAGTATATAATTCTTCAACAACAAAATGAAAACTTTGGGGGACCGCCACACGGCAGTCAAACGACAAAGAATTCGAAAAAAGTGTCGATTTCCATTCATTTTACCGCTACACAGTAGTCTTTCTACTCTAGCAATGATACGCTGACTAAATACATAATAATTGACATTCTGATGTCTTCTTAGTAACTATTAGGAGAGGACAAGAAGGGAAGAAGGGTGGAATGACAAATAGACCTTGTTCAGCGATTCGGGCACCGTATCCTTCTGCATGCACTCCTGCTTCTCTCCCTTATTACACTCGCAGTTGGACACGACCGGCTCGTACTGCACGTAGCGGAAGCCGCCTGTAAGTTAAGGTGAAGGTTATATCAAGGTACCCCTTCCTAAGTGGCTGAAGTATCGAAAACTAATCTGTCGTATAGCCGATCTATGAAAAATTGTCGTGTAAGGTGTCGTTTGTGTCAACACCAAAAGCTAGTTATTCAGACCTTTTCATCTAGGGATACTAAAATTAAGAGCTCTCATAATTCTGTTCCCTTCTGCAGCGCATTTCAACACATCTTCTTTCCCGAAAATATGAGCTCGAAATATGAAGCTCATTTGTCTTTTGCTCAAAATGTGTGGGCAGCAAAGATAAGAGAGCTTAGAATGATAAGAACCTTCTCTTGGGGCAGCCTTTTGTTTTCGCTAAGATGCAAAACGTGCAAAAAACGCAATCTCCATCATCTCTCGCAAACTATGGAGGTTGTCCGGTAAATGGGATGCGCACCTTAGGGAATAGTCCTAAGTGGAATGGACTACTGGACTTGCAAAAGGCTATTCCTGTTCTGGAAGAGAGTTCGAATCCCGGTCACTGACGTAGTCAGGCAAAACGAGATGCAGAATCTAATGAAGAGATATGCTGGCATCTTCTGGTTATGATTACGTTTGCAGTATCATTCCTATCTATAAAGAGAAAGCGGTCACGATTATAACCGATTTTCACATTTTGACAAACTATTTTTCCTGAAAAATGCAGATCACTACTCGTCTCGAAATAGAAGTCAGATTGCTAACCATTATTCTGGAACCCCTCCTCCGCTCCCCTCTTCCTCCTCCTGCTCTCTTCCTCTGAATGGGCATCGTAGGAGTAGGTAACGGCTTGATGGAAAGCGTCCAGCTGAATAAATTGTTTATTGCAAAAGCTACTCGATGGAAAAATGGTGTGAGGAAACACTGAATTGTGGCTTTTACAATAGCCTATGAAATAAGGCACATTATGGTATAATGAGAAGTAAAGTGTTCGTTGGAAGCAGAAATACTCGTTCTTACCGTCTCCCTAATCTCATGGACCGTCCTCGCGAGAGATTTTCTAGTTCCTAATATTTAGAGCTCATAAGGCTACCTAAGTTTCCTTAAGTTTCCTTATGATTAGGGTTCTTACCGTCTCCCTGATCTCATGGACCGTCCTCGCGAGATGGTTCTTGAACGGATTTAGATTGCACACTGTAATGGCGGGGAAGGGCGCGGAGCCGAATTGCAACTGAAAACAATTGCAATTAGAAATTTCTCCATCCCTTCTTGTTGCCTGGTCCAAAGCTAGCGATGTTCCTGAAATTATTCAGCTGCTAAGCAATAAATTCTTGTAATTCTGATTTGTTATAGTAATTGATTTCTTACAATTAGCTCTGCTGCTCGATTTTTGAAGACTTTCCTTTTTTTCTGGAGATTCTTTGCCATGTCCACCCTCATTTTCAAGTAAGTTTGGGGCGCTATAAAACCGTGAAAGCACTGAAACAGCTGAGCCCTAGAGAGCCACATGTCACTTTCGAAAGTGACTAAATCCGCACTCCCAGTGCCAAAACAAGGCCATAGTAGATGCAAAAAGTCATCAATCTCTTCTAAACTTGAAATTACCCTTTTCTTTCCGGACAATGAACTCTCACTTGGAAAAGGGACCAGAAGACTACTTTTAGTCTGTTTTCGTCACATAATTCAACAGTGGACCTCAGACATCGAACGGTAAATGAATGAATGAGTGAAAATTAACTTGGTAGAAGTTCTACAAATTTGAATACTTGTTTTTCCGTATCTTCATTTCAAGTGCGCTCTAGCGGCTCTGGGTGATGAGAGTTTCGAAGAATTAAGAGACTGAGCCTTCGCCCTGTCATCATAGGCATAGACACGAACTAGAGCTCGAGAAATGAGCCGCCGTCTCTTCATTCCTCACACTCTCTCACCGGTCAGAGAAGCGAGAGAGTGTGCAAAATGAAGAGACAGCGGTATCATTTCTCGAGCTCTAACACAAACCTCAACATTGACAATCTTCTCCCTCTTGTTGTACTTTTGAAAGACGGAATAGCACTGGTACGAGCAGAGAAGGAGTGAACCCAGCCAGAATACCGCCCATAAGCACTGGATAGTGCGGTGTTTGGAGGCGAGGGCCTGAAAATATGATATTTATTCGTACTTAAAAATATCCATCTAAGGTCATGTGTTGTGAGCAAAGCCGTGGAATTTGAAAAGAATTTGAGTAATCATCGTTAACCCTTGTAATGTTGGGGAATGATGGTACATAATGGGTAAAATTGAATTAATTAGATAATTAATTAAATCGATTACCATGGGCAGCCCATGGAGAGTTGTCCTCTCGCAGAATTCCTTGCATGCTTTCTTCCATTCGCTCTCGTCCACTGATCGAGAGATCTCTTTCACGCTCTGGAATGGTCTGGTTTATCTAGAAAATTAGTCTATTCAAAGCAAATTTGGTTAGAACTTGAGCCTTTTCTAATTTTCTGCATCTTTTTATAAGTTTGAAAAAGTTCAATCACATTGTTCCTGACAGTTGTCTGCATCAATGAACAGCGTGTTAGTAATGCTGGCCGCAGAGATTACAGATAAATTAAGTATCGGGTTGGTGCGTAAGTTTCTGACTTTTTTCAAGTTTGTCTATTCTGAGCGATGCTAACCTTCATTTTCAACCTATCAACTAATTCTTTTTTGTAGTCGATGGGGACGTGGATGGAATTTTTAGCGCACACTAGAACAGACCAATCGATTTAGAATTACGGTTACAGTGCAAAAACAAGTAGTTCGCAGTGACGATTCGAAGCGACTTTTTCTCAGGCCAGTGCTCCTTTGAGAATAGTGATCGGTGCAAAACCACTTCACATACCTCAAGCTCAGTCACTTAGCACTACTATAAGATGCAACTCATGAGTGAGCATCGATCGCCCTATTCAAGACATGCGACTTTTGGAAAATCAAGGTCTTCCGAAATGGATCTTGGACAGTTTTCATCGACGCCTATTCCTGCTGTTGAACTTGGAAATTTCTTTAATACAAAAAACTAAAGTATGATGGCTTATTAGTTCGCGATAATTTTTTGATTAGGATTCTGCTTCGATTTCATGAGCAGTAAAAATCTCAATGTGTACCACTAAAATCTGTCGACGAAATCTGGACTTCAGTCGATCTCCCGCATTCCGGGTAAGTTAGAAGTTGGATATTTCACTCTTATTGGGAAGAGGGACCCATGCCACACTACTTATTTATTGGGCTAAGAAAGTGGCTGACTAGTTTTCACAGAATTTTCAATAATCGGAAACACCTCTAGTCGCATGTTCTGTGTTAATTCGGACAAGATTGTGATCTAAAAATTATTACTCATATACTATATAGTCTTACTCCAAATTCATAATACGGTTATAGTTGACCACTATCCCTCTAAATAATACTGGGAGAAAATTCGGTATAAGCGAAGCCGATTGGCTGAAATTTTAAGAAACATAAAAGTCAGAAACTTACGCACCAACCTAATAATAAGTAAATCAGAGATAGAGCGAATGCCACCAGACATCACGTTGCTCTTTGCGCAATTTAGAAAGCATCAAGGCATAAGGCATAAAGTTTAAGCGATTAGAGTAGTTGACAAGTACCACCAGACCAGGGCTGGGCAAAAATTTTACGGTCTCGCATTTCACCATGCTCTCTCGCCGGTTAGAGACAACGAGAGAGTATTGCGAAGTGAGAGATCCGTAAATTTTTTGCCCAGCCCTGCACCAGACTTGACTATACACTGAGTGCAATCTAGATTGCTTGTTAGCAAGGACGGACGATTTTAGGGAGTCGTATCCGGTTACAGTATCCTAACCACCACGTCACGATACGCCAGTCCACTTCACCTTTCTTATCGCCCTTCCAGCATCGCTAATTACCGATTTCTTGCGCTGCAGTCGCGGCGCGGCCTACAGTATCCCTCACTTACAGTAATCACTCGATGGGACAGCTTTCGGGGCAGCGAGAGCCGGGCCGGCTCGAGCGCCGTAACCGGAGCCACGCTACCGTCCGGCGACATAATTTCCGGTTCCAGAGAAAAGGGCACGCGCACGACGAAAGGGATGGGACTACTTTAGAAATGGAGCGCCGGCTCGCTTACTTAGATTACCAAATCAGCCCTTGCTCAGAAACGCTTTTTCCAATGTAGAAAACCTTCTCCAGGCCCCGGGCGCTCAAATCACATTTTCTTCAGTGGTCGTCGAGCTCCTTGGGGAATCGGCCATGCCTAACAGATGAGGGTAGAAAGATTGGAAACTAAGTGGTCTTGTCCTTTCTCGTGAGCGCTAGGTCCTGGGAGACTAGCGTGATGAATTTCGCACTCGAATCGAAGAGAAGAAGGAAAAGTTGCTGCGCTAAGCCGGCCCGGCCCAGGCCCCCGCTTAAAACCCCATCAGGCGGGTATTTTGGGGGCGAAAATGGATGGAGACGTTCCCTTACCCTTTGCTGCTCGTCCACAAGTTTCTCGCCCTCGAAACTGCTCAGATTAGCGGAGGTCTCGTCGGGTTCCGTGACTCGCAGGTGAATGTCCGATGCGACCGACTCCAACTCCGTCTCTTCCCGTTGCATGCGTGCGAGCAGGGGGGTCGTCGAGCTGGATCCGGAGGCCGGGTTTGGGGAGGCTCCCTTTCGGAAAGAGGAGGCGGAGGAGGGATGATGGGTTGGCCCCCTCCTCCGCTGCTGATTCCATGTGAAGAACAGAGGCATAAATCACGTTGAGCTGTCGACGGCTCGAGGCGTTAAGATGAGGGGTGAAAGAACAAGAGGATGGGGGTGAATCGAGCGTGTTTCCTGACAGAGTGGAAGCCGCGGGCGCGAGAAGGTCTCCGGGGAGCCGTTGGAAGGGCTTGGAAGGGTAAGAGATCAGATAGAGCAGCAAGCACGGCTGGAAGCCTGAGTGGACAAACGTCTCTGAACCTGGCCCGGTCTTTCGTCGGTTAGAGAAAGATGCTAGTGTAGGGAATTTAGAGACACGAGCTGGGTGGACTCTGATTGAATGAGATGAGCCGAGTCGTGAGTAATGCGGCGATATCCATCACTGAGCAGTACTCATGATGGCAGGTGTCGTCAAACTTGAGATTTAGAGAGGAGGGGAGGTGCCCTGAGGGGGTGTTGTTGTACAAGGGGAGGTCTAATGGCATTGGGCTAATTAGAAGTGGCTCTATGTGAGGTAGGTGAAGTTCGGAAATTGGGAACTTCTTGGAAAACAGCCTTTTTTAGTTCGCCAAACTTCCTTTGCCCTTGTTCCTTAAGATATCTGGAACTTCCTAAAAGCGCGTGGTGGACTAAAAACAAAAACATCGCATCATGGTAGAGTCTCTTTGTGGCAAACTTCGTTAGTAGGTCGAGAAAACAAGGTGGATTAGGTTTCAGAAGAATTCCACAATAAAATAATATAGCGTTCTTTGTTTTCGCCCGTCTAACAGCTGGCCTTTCCGGCGGGTCCCACCTAGCGTTGTCTTATGACTGTAAAATCGCTTGACATGGATACGCCTTTACCTTTTTCCTTTTTTTGCTTTCGCTGAGGATACTAAATACATCGTGGCTTCCACATTACATTGGCACTACATTGGTACAGTAAGCAGAAGTTCTCATTGAACGTGCTGCTTTTATTTTTTCAGAATAAATGCTTAGAATGAAGTATGCGATTTCTAGCTACTGAGAAGTCTATGGAAGTATGCATTCAAGTATATGTGATACGTTAGAACACTAATCTTGAACTACCACATATCAGAACCTAGGCAGATTATAGGCCCACCATCTATGTCACAATTTATTTTGCGACCTCTTTGTTCCATGAAGGTAAAATTGTAGATTGCAAAATATATACTGTAGCAAATGATTACCAATCTCCACCTACCACATCGCTTATATCACTGGCAAGACACGTATCGCTGTCGTCCAGCGGGATCTTCACCGTGGAGAAAGAATCAGTCGACGAAGACGCCACGGTTGCTGATTGCTCGAGGGGCGAAATGCGCCGGACTACGTAAGGGTGACAGACTCGAGGTAGCCTCGAATGCATACTAAATGTCGCGGGCCGTGAGGTGTAGTTCCTAGCTCAGGTTACAACACACCGCAGAAGGCGTGTCAGAATCGAAAAGGAGGCGCTGAAATGACGCCCCATAAAAGTTGCAATTTCCTCGAAACTGCGGGGAAACTGGCGAGCAAAGTTCTCGAGGGTAATCAAAGAGCACACATCAAACTGATGAAAGTGGTTGAAAACCACTTAATTACGTCCATGTAACATATCCATGAAAACATAGTTATTTTGTAGTAATTAATGCTATTTATTTGTTTCTATATGAAAATAAAACGGTAGAAACAAAAAAAAGTCAGTCCGCGACAGTTTTCCTCAAACTTTCTTACAGTAATCCCAGGCACGCGACTGGGCCTTTTTGTGGTGGATTTTAGAGCGTTTTGGGCGTTTTAGTCGGGTTTTCACGCTTTTCGAGGCGTCGAATCCGATGGACGACTCCGATGACGTCGTCTTCATTGAGACAATCGCCTCATCATCGAGGATCGGGAAAGAAGCGCCGAACAAAGGTTTGGGTCGTGACTCACTTCTAGTTTGAAGAACCCGTAGGAACACGTTTTCTCCCGCATTTTTGCTTTCGCCCTCAAGACGGTTATCCTATGCTCTATTCTCTTCATGAAGAATGACACCGATTCGCGCATGTATCAAGCCGACAGGCCTCCACCAAAAATTTAGCAACGATTCACGCTACTAGCATGTAGATCTGGTGGATAAGTGATTGAATTGAATTGAATGTGAGATAGCCAATGTAGAATGCATGACGAGAATACTCTTCAATGGCCAGCCCCATTCCAGACCGACCCAGGGCTCTGACCAATTGCTCGACGATGCCTACTACTTCACAGGTGAGCGTTCTTTCAGCACTACACCAGAAGCTCAGGGCACGCAAAAAGCTCAGTGCAGACTAAACAATAAGACAATGCAACATGAAACTGGAACTCTTTCTGGAACCCTTATTTTCAACTGTATTTTTCCCATTTTTCATGATTTGTCATTTATTTTAATATTATTTTTTTAAAATTAAATAGTAAACTCACTTTAGCGTGCTTCATCCGTTCTGCTCACGACGTGGATCGACTCGGCCCGTAAAGAAGCTGCGAGTTCAAGAAGGATGGAGGCGAGGCGGAAGTTTGTGTTTTTATCTGTAATTACTTTTGTGTAACTGCAAATGTTCATGCCATAATAGCGAGGCTAGGAGGAAGTTTGTCCTCGCCTTCTGTGAAATTGCTTTTTTGCTATTACAAATGTTTATGTCATAATAACTAACTATTGAAACCGTATTAAACAATATTTCAAATAGCAAGTATTTATAATGCGACGATCACGAAAAGGCTTGACCTCTGTGCAATGGCTTTTGTGAAATTCATAATGTTTAAGTCACAATAGTTCACTATTGAAACCGCACTAAACAATAATTCAAAGAGCAACTATTACATGATGCAGCGAGGGATGAATGCTAGGCGGAAGTTTGTCTTACCCTCTCTTCCTTGGAATCCCCTCGTTCGAATTATGCTGGAATAAGTTATCCTTTTGTTCAGGGCGGCAGGCGTGATGAGCCCAGCGAAACGGCCAAAACTCGCGCGAAAGAGCGGAGAAACGGTGGTGGATACGGTTAGTTGCATGATGCCTAATTGATGATGATGTGATTTATCGCATTATCCATCGCTATCATTAAAATGCGTCCAATTTTGTGAGCGGGTTCATGTCAGAAAATTTGAATGCCAAAGGTTGTGCAATTATAAATTTTTCACATAATATTTTACTATTGAAACGCATTATAAAATAATTCAAAGATGAGCAACGATTACATAACACGATTCAGATAACGCTGGATGATGATGATGAAGAAGAAGAATTCAAGGATGCACTAATGGAGGAAAATAATTTCCAAAAGAATCGCTTGGAAGTGAGTACGGTTCTCTGGTTCAGAACTATCTCCTTTCCTTGCCGGAAGAATTAGCGGTACAAATTAGAAAGGCGGGTCTAGTAAAGTAGCCACAAGTCACAATTGTTGTTCGAGTAACCTATTTCGTACAGAAACGGCTCTAAAGTCTGGGTGGATTGACACATTCGTCTATTTTCGTAGCAGCAATCACTCTCATTCAGCAATGCTCTCTCGACATGCAGAGAAGCGAGAGAGCATGATATATTGAGAGAGTCAAACACAATTCATCTCTTCCGCAGGTAGCCGGAAGTATGGTCAGCGCCTCAATTCTGAGTCCGAGAAGCCCGAATAAGAAGGTGTCGCCGGCAAACTCACAGGTGGGACCTACCGCAGACTACCTTTTAGAATTCAATTCTAAAGAAAAGCTTAGTGTGCAGTAAAGATCTATACCACTTTGTAGAGTTCTTTTCTAAACATCGCACACAGATGCGATCTACCGCAGGGATTTATACTGCATCAGTAGTATCCTATTCTAAAGAATTCATGATATTATATTTCCGAAAGTAACACAGACATGAGCGAATGTATTTGATTATTATTAGAACCATTTTGCGATCTAATATTAATGTGCAAGCATTCGTTAATGATCTAATGTCAGGCCTCCCAAAGTCAAGGAAGTCGGGTCGGTAGCAGCGCAGCTCCGTCGATTTGCGATGACGAAACGCAAGAGGTAGTGCCTAATTTAAAAATTTCTCACACAGGTCTCAGAATTGCAAATGCGGGTTATTATTGCCTTCTCGAACGTTCTAAATTGCAGAGAATTCAAAATAGATCAAAGCGCAGCGATACTAATATTACATGAATAATATATTTTATTACAGAATGATGAATTCCTAGCGACCGAATCGCAAGAGGCGCGTCGGCGATCGCTACTGCGAGAGTGTCTGAGGGTCGATGATGGGAGAGACACATTGAGGTAAGTATTATTCCTTGGGTTACGGTAATCGACTGCAGAGCATCCTTTAAGTTACTGTAATCCTTTGTGTCATTGTAATGTAAAGCCTTAGTGAGTGTCTGAGGGTCGATGATGGAAGAGACACACTGAGGAAAGTACAGTATATTATTCCTTTGGTTACAGTATCCAAAGTATACGATGGCTGAAGTAAAAGAATGATATAATGAGTGCATGGGATGGAAGAGATCAAGATGAAATCACTCACGATCAACCGATCTACAGTACGCAAGAACTATTATAAAGAAACATGGTTTTGAGATGAAAAAGGTAAGGGAAACTGCGGGGAAGAGACGAGATATGAAGAAACTTCCTAGAGAAATGCGGTGTGTACAGTAATCTGCGCTTTCAGGGACGGTGAGGTGGTGCGAAATCGCGCGGACCGCGTCACAATGCACGGACAGGACTGCCCGTGCTGCAGGTTTGCTGGGGTTGCGGGAATGTCGATTGAAAATTTGCTTCATCGCGTAATTGCCTGATGTTGATACCAAGTTCAATAAAAACCACTTGAAAAGAGGGAGAATACGAACAAGGTGAAAATCACGATGAATTCCAGTGAATACTATGACCAGCTGGGCATGAACGCTGAGGAGCGGCGGCAGCGGATTGATCAGGTGACAAAATATATTAAAAAAAAAACGAAATTACTGGTGGGAAATACATTTATTTTGCTGTGAAAATATTCAAATTTCGAGCGCCTGTGCATATCTGAAATAGGCTAAACGGATACGGGAGACATTTATTACTTATAAGTGATTCTTAAAGGGAATAAAAAAGGAGCTGCACTTTTACTGTGCGCTGCAATCAAGTGCAATTGAAAGCAAATTAACAGAGTAGACACGACAGGAATTAGTCGCAATGGGGTGTCCAGTGATGACGAACTGCGTGGCAGCACAAAGGTTATTAGAAACGCTGTCGGCACAGATGTGTTAGAAACCAAGCGAAAATGTCACCAGGAAGCGCAAACGAATGATAAAATGAGGGAGAAAACGCCTGCGCTCTCTCACATTCGCACGGTCTCTAATCGATTAGAGAGTCTGATAGAGCCCGTAAAATGGAGAGACCCAGAGGACCACTCAGGCGAACACTTCTCTTCCACAGCGGTTTACGGCCCCGAAGGGAGTGCTAAAAATGCAATAGTTCCGGCGCCGGGATGAAACTTGGGTCTTTGCACCTCGGAATCGCTTAGCGCCTTTACGGTTGAATAAACGGCGCGAGGAAAGAGGAGGAATATGTTATACCTCCGAGAGACCAAATTGGAGATGTTGCGAAAATAGAAGCGTTAGTGAAACTGAAGCGGCACTATTTTTTCTGTAATTTTTCAACATATTGATTTGATTAGCGCTGTTTTTTTTAAATTTGCTTTCATTTGCTTCATTTAAAAGCCATAGTAAATCAATGCTTTATCAGAAAATGACATTTATTCAAATTATATTTAAATAATAATTAAATTTAAGGTGAGTCGTCATCGATACGTGACTCGCCCGATGCCGCGCACCCCGCCGCACTACTGGGACATGGACTTCCCCACGGAGAGGGAGCAGGAGGACAGAGGTGGGTTGTTATTGTTGTTGTTTTGATTGTTATTGTTTTGGTAGAATCATAATATGGATAAACTTTACAGAGAAATGGGTCGTTTAAAATGGGCCCATATTTCAATGTTGTCAACTGTGAATGTGATTGTTGAAATGAAGATATCACGATTGTAATTTGTTTCAGGGATCCTCACGAGAAGAATGTCCCCCGGGGAGGAAGAAAAGACCAAAGATCAGAAAAAGAAAGACGAAGAGAAAGATGAAACCAAGGAAGTTGTCAAAGAAGAATGATAGCCTGTGATTTGTGTAATTAGATTGAACAACAATGCATTTCTGTGTACGTTCCTGCCTTTACTTGTCAATTCAAGCTTTCCTTTCCAGTGATCTCAAAGTATTCCAAGATGTGATAAATGATAAAATGCTTTTCCGTGAAAACAGAAATTCCATGATATCTGGAGTTGGATCCCGATACAGTACCGGAATACAACTAACAACATATCTCTCGTACCTTTTCCCGCCTCACTTCAAACTACAAAATGCAACTATTCCAATGCATGTTGCTTGTTTCTCTCTTGGTTATCGCTTATTGTGATCAGTAACTAGGAAAGGATTGTTATCACATCTTTTCATCTTGTTAGTCCATTGCACTTTTCATTTCTTATTTCTTTAGGTGTTTTTCACAGTTGAATTCAATCTGCAAATTAAATTGAAACTGTTAGTGCTAGATGAGAAGTAAGTTGTGTGTTTATTTCCTGCTTATCACATATTTCAATCTCTAATAATGGGAGTTGTGTTGACCCAACTTTCCATTATGTTAGTCTACTGCACTTTTGTATCTCTCCCGTCATCCTCCCTTGGTTCCGCATTTTTCTCAGCAACTTGAATTCAAAATATTGCCATGGATATAGGCGAGAAACTGTATTTCTGACATATCTCTGTTTCATTTGTGCGGGGTACGTGTTGATCCTTCTTGTTAGTCTACTGCACTTTTGCATTTCTCTCGTCATCTTGGTTCCGCACGGCTCACTCACCCGAGATAGAAAAGGGAAGATGTGGAGAGGGCGAGTGGCGTGACTATGGTATGATCAGTGATGGTCGCGACGAGAGAATGCGAGAAAATGCAAAGAATTGTCAGTCTAAACGATGATCTGACCTGCTCTGACGCCCAGCTCAGGGTTTAGAATACAAAATGCTCCTATTTTTTGCTAGCTTGGTGTTCTTTGGCGAGAAAAAGAGGGCGTATTTTGTCAAAATAGCATGAAAAATCGAATTATCTTTCTAGTTCCTCGTATGCGGGGCAAGCATTTCCGCTGGGAAATTGCAATGCGGTCTCGCAAAGGAATTGTTGAGGAATTGTCTCTAAGGAGAGAATTTTAAACGTCTTCAG
Source organism: Pristionchus arcanus (assembly GCA_900490705.1). NCBI lineage: Eukaryota > Metazoa > Nematoda > Chromadorea > Rhabditida > Neodiplogasteridae > Pristionchus > Pristionchus arcanus. Next base: position 146,499 of record LS488693.1, on the reverse strand, counting down.
AGCCTCGACCCATCTGGAGGAAAAATGCGTTCCAGCATTACCTCCCTAGACACCTGACCTCTCTTGTCGTCTATTCTCATCTTGTTTTCACCCCTTGGTTCTTCCTTTCCTGCACTATAGATCACCTGTGTGCTGAAATTTTGTAGGTATCATTTCCACTTTTCTCCTTTCGCCTCGTTTTGCGTCTCTTCCAAGCGTGAATCAGGCGGTATTTGGCATTTTACACCAATATTTGATTGGGAAAAGTTCCTTTAGTCGAAAGGCTTCAGATTTCTGGACCAACACATAAGTTTTTTTTTGTTGATAATCCACTAAAAGCGCTTAGTTTAGCAAGAGAAGCTCAGATTTGAGGGGTGATCGGGGAAAAGTGACAGCCTTAGTTCAGTGAGGATACGCAGTGTAGCACGTGGGGTCAGATCTGAGTTCACCCTCCCCTTCTCCCCCGTCTTTTTCTTATCCACCCACTATCTCGCCCGCCACGCTGCTCTCTAAATTGACGCTTAACCTTTTCTTTCATTCTTTCTCGTCGTCCTTCCCTCCTTATCTCTCGCCCTCCTCTCCTGATCGCGCATTGTTGCTTTTTGCCGCGTATTCCGACCCCTAGAGTGAGTAATCGTGAGAGTATCAGCTTTTAGAAACAGTCTCTTCATTCCTCGTGCTATCTCTAATGTTAAAATGACGAGTGGAACTGCGAATTGAAGAGATGTTTTCCTCACTTGTGCACAACAAATCACAATGTACCGTGCAAATTGCGTAGTGGTGTGTATTCTATCGTTGCACGGTTCCTTGATCAGATGGTTAATTTTCACTGCGAAAATACCTTTCATGCTTTGCAGTTGATCGTTCATCTTTTTTATTGAATTCATCTTCTTACCCATCTTCTTGCTATTTCTACCTGTCTACTCGGGACAACTATATTATAAGTTCCGACTGTTTATGTATTTTGCGAGAGCATGTATATTTTCCTCTTCCTGCTATTCCACCTTATTAATGCCACTTTCGGTTTCGTGGCGGTATAGACAAATTATTATTGTTGTTATTTGTTTTTAGGTAATAATGCCGGGTGAGCACACGTTCAACTCGGGCTCGGTGCTGCTGCAGCCGGTGGCGGATCTGGTGGGCATGAGTGTGGATAAAGTGAGCAGACCTTTAACTTTTAATTTAATTTGCAGCTTTCGGGTGTGAATATATGTGATGTGAACTATTGTGATGGTCGGTTACCTATGGAGGAAATGATCTCAACGTGCAAAAAATAAATCACTACTGATCAAACCACGCCCTAGATATTTAAAAATTAGCGGGAAAGTATGCGTGAATAAAAATAAAAAGTGCAGATCTACAAAAATACAGAAATATCTGAAAAATCGAGCAATTAGTGAAATTGGTAAATTTCAGATCAACTTCGTCGGATGCATGGCCCTCTCCATCCCGCTCGCCATCATCTACAATCGAGTACTGGGCAAGGCATCAGAGCGAACGCGGCAGGTGAATATTATTTTTTTTTTGATTTCATTTATTCATCCTCCAGGGTGAGTTCAGGGAAAGTAACGTAGAGTCTTTGGTATAGTTCGTATAATAATAGTTATGCTATTTCGAAGAAATATCGGTGAAACATTTAAACTTGGATAAAAAAAGATGTAATAACCCATTACTTGAAAATGTTGCTAACTCAATAACTGCTCTGAATTTTCATTTGTATTCGCATTGTTTCTTGTGATTATACGAAAATATTATTAATACAGGTTTACCCACTCGTGATCGGTCTGGCCTACTGCTGGTTCTGTTTCGGAAGGTATGTACTGCAATCCAATGTGATTTTCCGCTGCAACGATTCATTAAATTTCTCTTCTTGCCTACGCTACTCGTATTTTAGTGTAATCATGTACTGAAATACAGATCGATTCACAGATACAGATACCATAATAATAATGATTTCAGTGCGATCAAGCACCTTCTCGCAAACTGCCTCATCTCATATGCACTGATGTATGCAGCGCCGGCTAAGCATATGCACTGGTCAGTTATATTTTTTCGCCGAAGATTTGGAGAATTTTGCCCTCGATGATTTCCTGTAATCGACCCTGAAGAATAAATTGTGGTATTCGATAGAGTTACAGTAGTGATGGAATCGAACAAAAAAATTTTTTAAACGACAATTTTCTATTCGACCTCTGACTTTTTGCCTCGTTTACCGAGTCGAAAGTCTAAAAGAGTGTTAATTGAGGTCATAAAGCGCCAATGATCATAAAGATAGGGAGAGGCTGATTAATGAGGCAGTGATGCTCCAATGCAATCATGAAACATTAGAACATTGTGAAATTCAATAAATCAATATTATACCGTAATCAGAATAGCAAGGAGGATACAGTAGATAAAATCAATAGATCACAAGACATTTATCAAGCTGGTGTTGTTGTCACCATCATCCATGCCTCTAAAGAAATTAAGGGCATATTGGGTTTCATAAAAAATCAATAATCAATGCTCAGGCTGGTGTTCATCTTCTCGATGTCATACCTCACGTGGGTGCATCTCTTCAGATGGATGTACATTACGGAATACACGATCGACATCACTGGTAAGTGGCATTTTGTATCATAGATTGCTAGGTTATGCGACCGATATCGATAGTTTTCACGGTAGCGATGCGATTTCAGATACACAAAATAGTGGTATTATGGAAAAAAATCATCTAATACTTTTATTGCGGCAATGATAACTAATCAAATTGATGTCAAGATATATTTACGGCAGTATATAAAATCTAAGAAACCCGATTATCATAGGCCCGATCACGATGGTTTCAGAGGTTAAAAATCTACAACTCGATTATCGCAAGCAAAAATAAATCGATAATCATCGCAGGCCCGATCATGGTATGCGTGCAGAAGATGACCACACTCGCATTCTCCCTTCACGATGGAACCGGAAGAAAGGAGGAGGAACTATCGCCCCTTCAGAGGAGGGAAGCCATCAAGTGAGGATTATTAGGGATATTGGGACTAGTATCTGCAAACGAAGCTTCAAAAATACGGTGAAAATTAGTGAAAGGTGACAATAATCAAGAATAAATACTGACGAAGCTCGGTTCTAAATATCTGAAAGACACTTTCATAGATCGTCTCAGAAAGTGGAAATTGTCGAGTGAGTTATTGGTTGGATGTTGTGAGTTGCAGTTGTGATAAAATAGTCGCTTCATTTTTCCGTTGCTTATATTTAAAAAAATGGCGATATAAATTTAGATGATCACTGTTCAATTTTCAGACGAGTGCCATCTGCATATCTTCACATATTCATTCTTATTAGTAGACGCTTTTGGCCCTATTTTCGTCGACTAAGCAAAAATAGCAGAATGTTGTGTCTAACGACTATTTTTTAGAGGATCACTGTTAAATTTGCAGGCGAGTGCCCGGTCTGATCCCCTACCTCTCCTACATCTTCCACTTCCAATCCATCTTGACGGGCCCACTGTCCTTCTACACGGACTACATCAACCTGACGAGGGGCACGCATGTGGTGAAGAATGAGAATGGAGAGGTCAGTCTTGGATTTTGCGTCTACAGCGCGCATTTTTTCATATCGATAACACTCATCTTGAATATAGCAATGAAAAGGGAATCCAGTTTTTGAATCGATCAACCAGCAAAACTATAAAGAATTCACGTACGATCCGAAAACCTCACGGATTTTGAAGGATTAGTGTGTTTTTTTAAGGATTTCTCATTTTAAAAAGCTGTTTATCGACATTTTGAATGTTCCACTCCAAATATCGTATGTTCCTCAGCTGCCCGACCCCTACTCCGAGGCATGGACGAAGCTCGGCAAGGCACTCATCTTCATGCTCATCATTGCCTTCATTGCACCGGCCTTCCCGATCACGGGACTGGATCGAACGGACTTGAACCCGGTGGTGTGGTAAGCAGATAGTTAGACTACATTATATACAGAGCACTATGGTCAAGGAAGGAAGGGCGAAAAACATGAAAGGGCATGTGAAAGTGACTAAATTTAACCCTCCTTCCCGATCACGGGACTGGACAGAACGGTTTTTACTAGCGAAAAATTGTTTATTGGCAAATCGAGTCAGTAGAAATATTCAGTTGAAGTAACGTTTGATTACTGGACAAAAAATAATCTAGCTGATTTTGATATTTGCATGCATTGGAATCACTGTAATTCTTGTACAATGTTGATGTCGTTTGCAGCTAACATTGTTCGAATGAAAGTTTTATGTATAATTAAACATTCCAGGATGGTTCTCTTCTGGTTCACATTCCTGCTCCAACGCATTCCCTACTACTTCGCCTGGTACTTTGGTAAGAGTTTAAAATATTTACAATTTAAGTGTCTGGCATGTCGATTGTTTTAGACGCCTACTAAACCCGAAACCTGTAAATAGTCATCTAAAATGTAGCAATTGATCAATTTTTTTGATTTACACAATTCGAAGATGATAAAAAGAATATTTGCAGCCGACGGCATCTACAACCTCTCCGGTTTCGGCTTCAACGGATACCATAAGGAAACGGGCGAGGCCAAGTGGGATCTCGCCACGAATGTCCTGGCTTGGAAGGTCGAGGTACGGTAGCCTCATCGATTAACATTATTGTAAAGGATGATTTATCGATTGATGTACGGTCAGAGTATAATAGTTTCATGACGTAGTCTAGAATAATAATCGATTCCGTTTGCAGTCGGCGCAGAGCTTAAAGGAGACGCTGGATGCATGGAACGTGGGCACGATGGGATGGTTCCGACGAGTCGCCTTCGATCGCGCACCCAAAAAGTACGGTAGCACACCACTGATGAGTATCGATAACTGAACTCAACATAACTGAAATTGAGTCATTTTGTGTGGAAGCCGGCAAATAATCTTCCCTGGTAGTCAAGATCTCTTGATAAGTAGCGTAACCTAGAATATCGTAACCCATTTGATCCAGGTACCGTACTCTATCGACATACCTGCTCTCTGCGTGGTGGCACGGCATCTTCATGGGCTACTATCTGACATTCCTCGGAGGCGCAATTCTGACACTAGGCGGCAAGGGAGTGAGTTACCATACATATCTTTCATTTTATCCTTGAGACTACATCAGTTAAAAATTATTAATGAGATCAATGCATTCAATGAACCATATCAATTTTCATTTTTATCCGCGTTATTTCCTGTAAATACGCATAAATAATATTATTATTGTGATGCTTTTTGTGAAATTTCTGAGGATTATAATCCATTTTCCTCTTCTCAGTTCCGTCGCTCTCTCCGATGGCGTTTCCTCTCCTCGCCCTCGCTTAAGTTCGCCTATGACGTCGTCACCTTCATCGGCACGAAGGTGAGAAATTTCAAAATTCATTTTATTTTTTTTTATTAATATTGAAGGAGAATCGTGTAAAAATGTAATGAAAACGGGCTAGAATAAAGACAATTTTGAAGAGTGTCTGGCTTTGCGGACCATCAGTTGTTTTAAAATTGATTTATTAAATTAATTAATTAAAGATGGTGCTCGCGTACGTCGCCTACCCCTTCGTCGCCCTTCACTGGGCACCGAGCATTGCCATGTACAAGTGAGTAGCGTCGTTCATTCTTCCACCAAAAATAAAATAAAATCTAAAAAAAATGGTCCCTAATTTTTATCTTTGATTGGAAAGTACAAGTGAGAATGGTGTTCAACCCTTATCTGCAATAAAGCTTTTTTCACAGTAGATGTAACCAAGCTACCAAGTTCCTCAAGACACCGATTCAACTTTACGTATCCCCAGCCGTATATCAAAGTTCAATCGTAGCAATGTTGTAGATTACTATAATCAAATTTTGTAATAGAGTTCGTTAATATTCAGAAGGTCCAAGCTTCCATCGTATCCTGAAAAAATATTGTCTGTTCCCAATTTGATCTTTAATCTCTTTCAGACGTCTCTACTTCATCGGTCATCTCCTCGCTCTGTTCTGTGCAGCCGTTCTTCCCGTTATTCTTCCTCCCCCGAGGGAAGACAAGAAGAAGAATGGAGAAGTGACCAAGGATGAGAACAGTAATGCGAAGAAGATCGAGTAGATTCTCAATTCATTTCCCTTTGACATTTTTAACCATTGAAAATGTTCAAGAATCTCGTGCATTGCACTACAGTTGTTCACTTTTTTCGCCTTATTTTGCTCAAAGTTCACTTTTTTCACTTTTTTGCTCATCAAAATTATTCGTTAATGCTGGTCCGGATGAAATCTCGGTGCGTATTCGATCAAGCCTTTTATGTTGTTATTGACAGTTTCCAAATAAAGGAGTTATGGTTTGTAGAGTGAGAAATGCGTAAATACCATTGAATGAAATCGTGGGACGAAGAGTGTTTGGAAATACGCAGAGCTCATCATTTACGAATTTTACGACCTCGCTTCCGGGGGATAATTTCTTTCTTCGTACACATATTCAACGGACGCGCAAAACCGTGCTTGCTTTCGAACAGAGCACAAGCGCTGAAAAAATTAATCAGTTCGCGATAACCATTAGATCCGAGTCTACCGTACTTGCACTCTGTCTCTCCCCTCGCGTTCCTTCTCCACAGCGACGTTTCCCGCGTTTCGCAATTCGCACACCATGAGTTTTCGTGTGATTTTGGCTGAAATTAGTCACTTTTAATCTACAGTTAATTAAAGGATAAATATTAATTATTACCTTGTATCGTTCCTTGGGTCGAACTTCTCTATTAGCCGGACATTTCGCGACGTAATCACGAACTGGATAGGATGGAGTGCGTTCACGTTGCTTTGTAACGACTGAAGGAGCTTCAGCCTCTAACTCGAGGTTGAAGGGGTACTGAAATGACGGTATTTTACATCTGCTGAAAACTAAGCAAAATAGTTACATCAAGCTTACGTTGGGTGTCATTACGTTATTCGACTCTGCCATCTCAATCGCTTCGGTGTACGAGGAACTCGGAGGCGGCTGGAGCTGCAGGAGTCGTGTGGGCTGCAGCTGCTGCAGTTGCTGTGGGGCTGCAGGGAAGGAGCCAGGATGCTGCTGCGGTTGCTGATTCCGAGAAGCTTGAGGCAGACCGGGAAAGGGGGCAGGGTCGGTGAATTGAAAGGGTGTTTGCTGCAGTTGCTGCTGCAGCCCATCGGGAACCGCTGGGAAGGAGGACTGAGGCTGCTGCAGCTGCTGCACCAGCTGCAGCAGTTCGGGTTGCAGCTGCAGCAGTTGCTGCAGCAGTCGTGTAGAGGAACAGCAGCACGTAGTGTCCTGCTGCATGGAAGAGTTATCAGGAATGGAATGATGCGTAGGATAGTCGTTAAAGAAAGAAGGGTCCGTCATCTGAAAACATTTCCATTTTTTTAAGAATAAAGTTTTTACCCAAACCTGTGTGTTCTGGTTTGAATCGTAGGTCAAGTTCTGAACGAACGGGACGTCGTAGGCGTAGGAATTCTAAAAATACATCATAAAGATCAAAGATCAACTTCTGAATGAATGTCAGTGTACCGTGCTTTCTGAATGCTGCTGATGCTGGTCGTTGAGCTGTTGTTGAAGCGGCTTTAGCTGGTGCATCTGCATGAATGGGGTGGGTGTCTGCGTCTGAAAATAGAATGTATAACAAACTACTATCAAGTATAATTCATATAATATATTTCCAGTTTTCGTCATCGGTTTGTGCTAAATATGAATTTAAAAAAAAGCTCTTACTGAATTTGTTCAGTGAGTTCTCGAGAACCCTTACGAAATAAATACAAAAATGATAGAGTCGAAGATTTTTCATTAATAAAGCAATCGAAAAGTTAAAGCTGTTGAACAATTGTCGATACCTCCTGGGTCTCGATGCCGCTATCATTGCTAGAGCCGGTACAGTAGTAAGGGGCCGCAAGCAGTTGCTGCTAAAATATAAATAAATGTAACGAGAGGGAAAGAAGTTGTGTCCAACCTCGGCAGCAGCATTAACTGCCTGATTGAAAGGCTCATCCCAGTTGTTATGTTGTGGCGGAGACTGCTGTAGTTGCAGGTGCGAATGCTACAGGAATGTGATAATATATATATATATATATATATCGAAATGCAATAGACAAATATAAAATTTAGACAAATATTACCTGGTCTAGGTGTTGCAGATCATTAGAGCCATCATCAGTAACCGCCAGCGAGTAATCTCCCATTGAAGAGTTATTTTCATCCCTTTTGCTGCCTTATAAAGTCAAAAACGAGGAAATGATGAGCGAAGTGTCCATATGTGGCGGCATGTCAAACGTCGGTGCGACTCTTACCTGGTTCCGGGAGGAAAGGATCCGGAACCAACCCTCTCGGTCCCATAACGGATCGGATGTGTCGGCCCAACTCAAGGGCGGTGCTTCAAAGAGCGGATGGGCAGGCGTGAAACGGGTACTGTGCCAGTGGGTACGGTGGTTCTTATTATTCCCGGTATTCTTGGTCCAGGAGATGTGGCCGAGCGAGACACTACTGCGAGTGTTACCAAATGTATTATTCATAGTAACGAGCCAAATTTATATCTTTGCTCAAAGCTTTACCCTTTTTTTGCCCATCACATGTATTAATGCTTGATGAAATCTCGGTGCGTAAGCTTTTATTTACAAACAGTGGAATATCCATGGATTTCGTGCATATGATCAAAGATTACAACGAAATACAGAGAAGAAGAAGATCAGAGACTCGAATTGATCACAGAAAGGACAAGAGGAAAAGGGTTAAAATCAAAGGATTATACAATGAAATGTTGAATTTGAACTGAATTGAACAGATTAAGCGAGGAATTGGGCAATTGGAATTCATCATTTGGAAATTTTGCGAACACTCTTCCGAGGAATAATTTCGTTCTTTCTATTCAATGGACGCGCAATGCCATTTACGCTCTTGTACAACGCACAAGCACTGAAAATAAATATATCAGTTCTCGATAACCACTCGTTCTGAGTCTACCGTACTTGCACTCTGTCTCCCCTCGCACGTTCCGTCTCCACACCGACGTTTTCGTCGTTCCACAGTTAGCGCACGATGAGTTTTTGTGAGATACCTTCTGAAAACATAATGATTATTCATCTAGTAGGCAGTTTATGAACGGAATAGTTTACATCCCCATTACACTCATGGACACTCATCTTAATCTTCATCTTAATCTTGAAAAAATAAGTGCTCACCTTGAAGGGCTTCCTATGTCCGACTTTTCGAGCTGGGGAGGAACCGGAAGTGGGCAAGGACTTTTGCTGCTGATTCGGAGCAGCTGGAGGCAACGCGGTGAATGAGCCTGGATCGGGAAATGATTGCTGCAGCAGCTGCGCCAGATGCGGCTGCAGCTGCAGAAGATGCTGCAGCTGTCGTGTAGCGACACAGTTGCAGGAAACGTCTTGCTGCATGGACGAGTTATCAGGAATGGAATTCTGCATTGGAAACGCGGGGAAGAAAGACGGGTTCTGGAAATATTTGATTTTAAAAAGAAGAAGAATTGTTGCACAGACATTTAGGCTCTGATTGAAATCGTAGGTCGAATTCGGATCGAAGTCATAATAATTCTGAAATTGCATCAAAGATCAACTTCTGAATTGAAAAAAAACTATCACCAACCTGTGTGTGATCGAAATCGTAATTGGATATAGGCTCTAATGGGTATAGGTTGGCGTAGGAGTTCTGAAAATACATCGATCAAAGACCAACTTCTGAATTGTATGTCAATGTACCATGGCTTCTAAATGCTGCAGATCCTGGTTGTTGAAGACTTCATGTGGTTGCTGCTGCAGCATCGGTAGAGGTTGCTGCAGCTGCTGCTGCAGCAGCAGGGAAGGTGTGAGTGTCTGCATCTGAAATGTAAAGCACAAACGACAAACAATTCATTACTATGGATGAGTCAATAATCCAATCAACCAGAGAACCTAACCTTTTCGTTGTACAAAACACTTTTTTTCTCGAGAGGAACGCTCATAAAAGTAGTAAAAAAGTAACTGACATCTTGCGCATCTCGTGGGAAGCAGGAGTTGAAAGTCCCAGAGTAGTCGTAATGCTGCACATGCTGTGAAGTTATCTGTAACGAACACATCTGGAAATGATTTTTTTTAAACAACGAAACCTCGTATGGTTCATGCGCTGCTGAAGCGGAAGAGCCATCGGCATAGTTTTCCTGCGTCTCCTGCAAAATTGTATTAATCTCTGAAAGAAAATGTTATCAACCTCAAAAGGTTCATTCACTCCTCTGTCGACATCGGCGTCCTCATAATGTGGCTGCGACCGCTGCGGCTGCTGGAAAGACTGACGATCGAAGAGTGGAAATAGAGGAAGTTATGGTTCAGTTAAATCGTACCAGGTCTGGGCCATCATGAGTAGTCGAGCCGTTACGCGACTGCGAGTAATCGTCCATCGAACTTCCGAACTTCTAACATTGGCTTCCCCTTTTTCAGCCCCTTATATTGGCACACCGAGGATACGATGTGCGAAATCCTGATGGGAGTCGGCAGGGCGAAAGGTCGGGGCGAATCTCATGTTATGGGTCCGGAACCGACCCACTCGGTCCCACAATGGATCGGGTGATGGCCCCGGAACCGACCCACTCGGTCCCATAATTGATTGAACGTCAACAGGACTTGAAAGCGGTGAATCAAAGGGACGACGGGTAGGCGTGAATCTGCTACGATGCCAGAGGATAATTTTGTTTTTATCATTCCCAGAATTACTGGATCTGGAGACGGGCCAGCGGGTGAGACAGTACTGCGCGTTTTTTCTTTAATATTTGTCTACTGGAAATGTGGAATTGAAGCGCCGTCAAGCCGTTGAATAAATACCGATGAAAACGATATTATGATATAATGTGTGATTAAATATTTTTATTAAATAATTAACAATCACGAGCCAAATATTTCCATGTTTCCCGTATTTCCTCCTCTTTTTTGAGATTATGCACGGCAAGAATGGGCGTGGAACAATCATTTTCGGAGAAGGATAGGGCCTGAAGAAAAATATATGAAATCATCTTACACTTTCCCGTACAATATTAGCTGAGAAAATACGAGAAAATGAGATACATGTCATGATTAGCATAAAGCAGCGATTAACTTAAATAGATAAATAATTAAATAATTACCGTGTACTCGGTCTTGAACCGGCCCTGCATCCCTATCCTCTTCACCCCTGCAGCCGCAGCGACGATACCAGTGAAGAAGACGTCCTCGATCTGTGAGGAAAATATATATAATAATTATATTTATTATAATTACTAGTTTTGTGCTATCATTGCTTGAAAGAGGAATAAATGCCCGTGAAAACGACGTCCTCTAGTGACGATGAGGATTAGGCACTTTTCTTTGTTTCAAAAAACGGTTTAATCATTGCCAATCATATTTTCTGCACTTCATTGAAAATGTTACAATTCATTGTGAAAAGTATAGTTCGAAACGTCGATTGTAGTCTTCATTTCACATGCTATAAAATATCTATCTCACCTATTTTTTAGTGTTAAAACATAAAATGATATTTTAATAAATAATGAGCGTACCCTGATCATTTCAAACTCCGGCAGTGCTCCCAGTAACGAGTCAACTGCAGTCGCTGTCAAGACGTAGGCTGGACCTGCGCAGTATCGCGGGTAGAACCAGCCGTCGAACTGGCTCTCCGAGACGTACCTGAAGAGGGGTTGATTCGGGATACGGAATCAGGCCGCACGCAAGCATTTTGGCATGTATTCGAAGCCCATATTTCCCGTGCTTTCCTCGATATACACTCACCACCGACTCGTTTTATTCCTCCATGACATCGATACTACTTTGCATTTTTCCGCCACTTTCCGACAATAAGTGCACTTCCCCTACTACCAAATAATGCCATCCACTCACCACCGACTCGTCTTATTGCGCCAGGGCATCGATACGTATCGGACCTTGCAGTAGATTGTGGGTTGATCATGCCAGAATGCGGACCCGATCTGTAAATATTCATTTGTTACTCCAAATTTCTGACATAAAATAATACCCCCCACGTGAACACATCTTCCGACCCTCGAATAATGAACAATACCAGACTGGCAGACGTCTGATATTGTTCATGTGGTGCTTGGTTGGCGACGAATTATAGAACGGACAAACTTGCTGCATGAATCTATCCGCATTGAACGCAACATCCTGGTCAATTTTCAGGAGATATGGAGTAGGACAGTAAGTATGAGAGATGAATAGAGAAATTGCGGTCTGAATTGGAACATTAAATATTTGATGGAGGAGCAACATGAAGATTTGCTTGGGGATGATGCATGAGTCTCCATTTTGTAAGAAATAATTTCTCAAAGAAAATTATTTAAAATGATATTTTTCACCTTGTAAACCAAATTTTTGTAGCTGTCTTCCGTGTCTATGAGAACGATATCTTTATTTTGAGCAATCTAGAAAAATAAAAATTACAAATTAATCATAAATAGAATATTACCTCCGCTTGCAATGCAGTTGTGGCTGAGCCCCCATCTCCTACGAGGAAAACGATTTTTGCAGTGTCCGACTGAAACTGGTTGGCCAATACTAGAACTATATCAGAATAAACAATTCGTGGGTACGAATTCTTCATCCTCAGCAGTAAATTCATTTTCCGATATTGACTTTAAAAAGTAAAAAAATGCTGACCTTGAGTGAATTAACTGCTTCAGGCGCAGCCCACGTTTCGCGAATAGTTTTTCGTATATCACCGCTCGCCGGGCCCGACTGAACGACGACCAGTAATTTCAGATTTCCTGCAATTTGACTTATTTTGTCTATTTGATAACACGAAAAATATCCAACCAGATTTCATGCATTAAAAATATTATTTTATTAATACTTAAACTAGCCGAGCTGCGCTCGCTAGGGGTAAACCGTAAGATTTTAGTTTAATTACGCCTTTTCTTGATTTATTTGAGCTTGTCTAGCGGAGATTGGACCCATTTTGAGTTTGCGTGCTAGATGCGCCGGGTTTGACGGTTTCCGTACTCGGGTGCATCTCTTGACCCTCCCCCGGTATGCTAAAATAGTAGCAAATACGTTGACACCGGCCGGGACTCGAACCCCCAACGTCTTGCTCGCTAGACCGCCCTCTTACCGCCTGAGCCACGAATTACACTTTACAATGGTTCCCTACTACTCCCCAGCACAACCCCCTTCAAGGCAAATGAGTTTGCACCGGCCGGGACACGAACCCCCAACCTCTTGCTTGCAAGACCACCCTCTTACCGCCTGAGCCACGAATTACACTTTGCAAAGCTTCCCTACTACTCCCCAGCACAACCCCCTTCATGGCAAATGACTTTGCACCGGCCGGGACTCGAACCCCCAACCTCTTGCTTGCAAGACCACCCTCTTAACGCCTGAGTCACGAATTACACTTTAAAACACTTCCCGACCACTCCCCAACCCTCCTGCATCCAGCTAAAAATCGGGCAAAACATCTGCCCTAAGTTGGAGTCGAACCTAGGTCGACTGCATGCCAGGCAAACCTCTTAGCCACTACACCACAATAACAACTCGGCTGTATGTGAATATTTTTTCTCACTTTAAATTCCCAACGACGCGTCTCGGCGAGCTCTACATTCCCCTTTCAGATCGCTAAGCCGTAGCTACACGCGCTCGCGAGCTACAGAGCAAAAACGAAAATGATCGATTTTTCAAGTTGATCTTTGATCTCTCAGATGACGTCCTAGGAAAAAGTTGTCAGGAGAGAAAAGATGCGCCATGGTCCATTACATACCACCCTGGTATTTCCCGAATCTTGCCGGGGGCGCTTTGGCTCTTCCCGGCATTTTGCAAGTTGACCAGTGAAATTTCAACGGTCTATCGTTTATCTAAGGGAGAACTAGCCGAGCGTGCGCTCGCTAGGGGTAAACCAAGGTTATTTTTATTTTTTTTCGATTTTTTCTGATTATTCTAGCCGAAAAACGCATCATTTTGAGCCATTTTGAGGTTGCATGCTAGATGCGCCGGGTTTCGTGATCACGGTACTCGGAAATGCGCTAGAACACTTCTTGACCACTTTGCCACACTCTAATCATCTCCACAAAAAACGGCAAAAAGGTTTCCCTCGGGCGGGATCGAACCAACAACCTATCTATTGCTAGGCCGACGCCTAACCCACTGCGCCATGCCCACATGTCCTCAAAATATCACTTATCAACTCTTGGTTCAAAGTCTGATCGATTCACGGCGAGAAATCAGCGATTCTGTGAGATTTCAATTTTTCGTCATAGGTGCGCCGGGTTTTGTGGTTATCATCTCGAAAATACCCTAAAAACACTTCCAGACCACTTTGCCACACTCCTTCCATCTCCACAAACAAAGGCAAAAAGGTTTCCTTCGGTTGGGTTCGAACCCCCAACCTCGCGATTGCCAGGCCAACGCCTAACCCACTGAGCCACCATTTAGTTTTCTAACCACCTCTTACGTAACGCCCCACCACTCCCCGTCACTATTCAAGACCCACTTCAATTAGCCCTGACCTCTACAAAGCGATAAAACCACTCACCACCCAGCCGATCACCGAAAAGTACAATTTCCGAAAATAGTACCTCACAAAAATAAACGTTTCTCGGCTCCCAGGGGTCGTACCAAGTTCTACCCGGCTCAGATCGATAGCCCTGTGGTTGCTACAGACCCTCAAATTCTAAAACGGTACTTGCCACCCCGTCTTCTACATTTGCCACTCGCAAAAACACCAAATTCGACCAATTTCGGCCTCAAAATTCCCAGTTTCAAAAAAAAATTTCGTCAGAAAAGTGCTTTAAAGTGAAAATCATGCGCGGCAATAGAATATACCTGTATCATACCCGGTTTGGACCCATCGGAGCACTTTCCAGACCGATCGGACCGGTACTTTTCGAGATAAAT
>LS488693.1:119560-130876 GCA_900490705.1 Pristionchus arcanus | reverse complement strand
TACAAAGCGATAAAACCACTCACCACCCAGCTGATCACCGAAAACTACAATTTCCGAAAATAGTGCCTCACAAAAACAAACGTTTCTCGGCCCGCAGAGGTCGTACCAAGTTCTAACCGGCTCAGATCGATCGCCCCGTGGTTCCTACAGACCTTCCAATTCTAAACCGGTACTTACCACCCCGTCTTCAATATTTACCACTCGCATATATACCGATTAGGACCAATTTCGGCCTCAAAAGTCCCAGTTTCAAAAAAAATTTTCGTCAGAAAAGTGCTTTAAAGTGAAAATCAAGCGCGTTAATAGAATATACACGTATCATACCCGGTTTGGACCCATCGGAGCACTTTCCAGACCGATCGGACCGGTACTTTTCGAGATAAATACAAAAAAGCTTAAAGTGACAACTTGGAAAAGATCAAAGATCAACTTTTTTCGAAAAACCAAATATGCCAGTTTGTAGCCCCGAGCCGACTACATACCACCCTGGTTTTTGCCAAAACGGGCCATAAACCCCCCGACCGCTAAACAAAATTTCCGTCGACCGGTGGATCGGTCACATGCGTTTTTTTATGTAGAGAGAATTATTTTATGACAAAAACTCTACCGGAAGCACACAGCGTAGTTAACGCTTCGGGAAAATGAAGAATGTGAAACTTGAGAGCCTCATTTTTGAAAACAAATGTCTCGTTCGTTGAATTCTAAAATATTTTTGAAAAAATTATAATTGAATTTTTGAGATAAAATCCATAAAAATTGCTTACTTGTTAGCAAGAAAAATGAGGGAAAATATAAGAATAATCCAAGTGGCGAGAATCGAAGAACTTACTTTGGACCAGGATCGTAAAGGAAATCGTCTTTGCAGCTTCTCATGAACTGGTGCAGTTAGTGTGAAGTCAAAGGAGAAAATGAGAATGACCGACCAGAGTAGGATTACTGAAAATAAAATTAATTTTTTAAAATAAATAAAAATAAAATAAATACAACCAACCACAAATCGCGATAAATCCTTTGCTAGCAAGTCCAGGCACTTTCATACGCTGCGGCGGAGCGCTCACGAATGTTGCCTTTCCTTATCACCTGCAAATTCTTACCTGCCTCTGACTATCTCCATTCCCCACGCTCTCTTGCTTTCTCTAACCACCAAGAGAGAGTATGGAGGATGGAGAGTCTGGTTATCTGACGAAGCAACGCGCCTCAGCTCTCTCCATTTCGCGTGCTCTCTCGCGTTCTCTAATCTGCAAGAGAGATTATGGAGAATGGAGAGATCTCCCTGCTCAAACACTCCACACTTTTTATGATTAAGCACACACGGAGGAGAGATAATCATCGGCCGAAGAAGTAATGTCTCGTTCTCTCGTTTCTCAATGCTCTATCGCACGGCATAACCGGCAAGAGAGTAAGCGTAGAAAGTCACAATATTCAGCGCAGAATGAATGCTACATGTTCCTTACAAGTCTAAGCTAAATTTGAGGACCAGCCTTTGTATCACGAGAGCATTCCAATCTTCTTCAATGACAAATTAGCTAGGAATACTCTGGAGACGAGGGAGATAAAGAGAGACTACACTTTGCTCAATACTTTTGTGAAACGAAGCAACGAAGTGGTTCGCTAGAAATAACAATCTGCTCGCGATAAAAAAAATCTGCTCGCGATAAAGGAGACTACACTTTGCGAGAAATGGAGCTAAGAAGATGTAGTAAAGTAGTTGCCCTAGAAACAACTGGCCTGACTGGATGAAGAGTGCATCTCTCCAGTTGGGGACACATGAGTCATGCTACTCTCTATTTATATCCGCTCTGTTAATCCCGTGGCATCATTCTCGATGATGTATGACTTCTCATCCGAATGAACAATTGGTGTAAAAAAGTAGAGCACAGAGAAATAACAAAGACATGCATTTTTCCACGGAAAATACTAACATCTGAGTTTGCTACAAGCTTATCAGGCCCTCTTTGCCATATTTTACACCGATCTGTTGACTATTAGATGTGTATGAAGGATTTACAGAAACTTGTTTATGCATTCGGGCAGTAACCAGCCTGGAGTTTGATGATATCGATTGATTATTGATTTATTTTGAATTTTTATCTCTCAATTCACATTTAATTATCGGCTTTGACGTCTTCTAAGATGTCGTCTTTACTGGAATGTAATAATATTTAATATTTTTACTATTATCACAAAAATACATTAGGTGTAGTATATTATTATAATAGATAAACTGATGTAAAATCGTTAGATAAACTTCCTAAAGAAAAAGTGGTTCGATATTTCAAAACCGACTTTTCCACTCGGCTCGTCTTGTTTTGTTCCACATTTATTTTCGATTCACTGTTCTCTGCTGGATTTCGCTTGGAAATGAACACTTTCTGCAATGAAAACGTTTCCATTTGTTTAAAAATAATTAAACTGACATATAATATGAACAACAAAATGGCAACAATGACAACTCCGAATGAACAGCATGCAATGATAGTTACCGTGTGACTCTGAATTAATATTTTTCAAAAATATTTTTAAAATGGATTTTTGTTGATCAACGCACTTCCGCTTCCTCTTTCTTATCTGAAACACAAATATTCAAAATGCACAACGATTAAAAAATATTTACCGTGAAGCGCTGCGACTCGTCCGATCTCCTTCCCATTGTATTTCCAGACCTGAAATGTTCATTTAAAAAATAATACTTATTGATTTGATACCTTTTCTGTTCCCAAACACTCAATTGCACCGTTAATTTCACCTTGACTTTCTGAATAGAATTTGCCGCCAATGCTACTCTAAAATAAATAAAAGAGACTAATAAATTTGTTTTAGAAAACTTTGAAACCTTTGCAATGCATTTCTCATTGTCATAACTGCTCGCTAACTCGATATCAAGAACCTAAACAGCACTCGATAATATTTCGCAAAATCAATAAATCCTTGCCTTGTGACTGCATCTATCGCATGGAAATGATGTTTTGAACGGATGGGGACAGAGGTCACAGGCTGAAAATTTTTATTAAATATTCAAAATATTAATTAGTACTTATACTGTATAAAACTCACCCGTCGATTTTGGAAGAAAAGTTGTTTTCGAAAATGTGATATTTGGTTCCGGATCCATAGTATTGCAAATAACGATATCGCTCTGAAATAATTTGTGCATGCTAATATTCAATTTGTATTTATATAAAAAAGGAAATTTTTCAAGAATTTCTAACCTTAGTTACATCATAAAAATTTTCAGCATCATTCTTTTGAGGTCTGGCCATCCATCCTCTTGTTCTGTCACATTGAACTTGTATGATCTTCTCAAAATTAGGCGAGCCTTTTCGCTTATAGCAAAAATATGAAAATTAACAGAAAGTATTCCAAAACGAGAAATGGTTGACGTGAAATTATCTCACAATAACTTCTCTCCTTTTTCAGCGCATTCGCAGAAATCTCCGTTTTCAGACTGCAAAAATAGGTCAAGAAAAAACAACAGAACTGTCACTTGCCATTACGCATTTGTTAAAGTCTTTGTAAGGTCTTGTCGATATTCCAGTTTCGCAATTTTTCACTATAAATAGATTTAATTTGGCAACAAACATTATCCGAACCTTGTGTAATGCACGTAACCCTGCCTACTGGATGACGATATACAATTTCTGGTTCGTCGAGCACCCATTTTGGATTGATTTCCGATGAACAGACGATATTTCCACCGTATTCCTTTATGTCCCCGTCAACTTCAGCCAACCAGAAGCTAGTTCTGCACTGAAAATTTAGCTTGCTTCTTATTTTTTCAATTGCCCAAGCCTCACCGAAATTGTTGAGCATGAGTTAATGGATCCCTTCACATAATGATGGTCAAAAATGTTAAGGTTCATGCAAAATTTCAGAAATTGAAAACTTACTATGCATAAATTGTTTATATTCTGTTATTAGATTGTCTGGTATTGAAGTCGGGTCAACGCATTTAGTGCAACCTATAAAGTAAAATTTGCAGATTTCTATGATGCCAAACATATACTCACTCTTGATAACGCATAAAATGTCAGGCGTGCCGCTAGCAACGGTTTTCTTGGTTTTATCGCCGATTTCGTGCCACGATCCCTGTTGATATTTTAAAAATAAAATATAATATAATAAAAAAATATATAGTTACTAACATCGTCTCCGCACCGAAGACCGCTCAAAACAAATTTATCCGGAGCAACACTAAAATAAAATCAATATGGTTAAATTAGATTTATAAACCTACAAAAGCTGCTCATTTTCGCCACATTTTCGTAAATTCGGATCCAGGTCGTCGTCGAAATTCTGCAATTGCTTTTTCAACTTTTCACATAAAATATACTAGCATTTCACAACGTTGAGATTTCACTTCTCCCAACTAAAGTCATTTGGTTCAATGATAAATCTTACATGCGCAACACACTCGTATCCCGCCGGCACAAGACCAGCATTTGAACAATCGTTCACAAATTTTGCATTGCATTTAACTGAAAGTGTTGGTGAAGCAAGTGAGCCTGAATCTCCAACTCACTTTTTTCGCACGAAATCACGACCGATTCTGTTGCATCATTGATCAATTTTCCTTCGATATCAGTCCAGCCTCGGCCGGGATCGCAATTGAGTTCCGAATTTACCAAGTCGTCGTTCAGCCTGATAGCGTGACATTACCACTAACAAAGTACGCAAAAGCTTTAATGAGAATACAAACTTGATCGCATTATTGTCTTCCGATAATTTCTTATTTTTGCACCTGTACACTCCTTCTTTTTCGCCTTGAGGAAGTTCAATCTATAGATATTGTATTTAAAAATTCAAGAGCGAAATGATAACAAACCTCTGATGACAAATCGGGTTCGTCTGCACTATCCTCCGTCGTTCTGTAGTTCCCGCAGGCTAAAGTTATTGTCATGTCTCTTCATTCCGCGTGAACTCTTGCAACTCTGGTGCGCGTGCCCAAGTTGGATCCTTGCAAATTTCATATTTGCGTCTTGGGGCAACTTGGATATTTGATTGGATCCAACTTGGGCGCGCAGACCAGAGCAGTCCAAAAGTTACAAGAGACCAAGATAACATTTCTTGCTCATTGTAAGCCAACACTCACCATTTTCCAGTACAACACAGTCAGCATGCAACTCCTTGAGTCGATCGTGATGGAATCTCGCGACGTTTGGATAATCCGTATCATGCCATCCATATTCATACCCGCATGTCAAGGGCGGTGAGGGCATTTTATTCACTCTGCAAATAATTTTTCAAAAAAGATTTTTTTATAGCAAGCTTCGTTTAACCTGAGAGTCATTTGATTCGAGCATGTAAGCTTTAGAGATGACAAGTCAAATTTTAGACTGTCATCAACTCCAGTTTGCGCTAGAGTACACGCTGAAAATCGATAAATTGATATCGAGAAATGGTTTATTATAAGAACTACCTCGTATGGTTTTCAGTTTGATTGGATTTGAATAGGTAGTGTCGGCAAATATCTGAACCCCATTAGCTCTCCATCCATCATAGTAGGAGCATGTAACGTTTTCCACAGGTTTCATTTCCACAATAGCGTTAATGGATCTGGAAATAATAATAACTCCGATTCCATATTATTTCGAGCTCATGAATACAAATATACTTACAGAATTGTGTATAATGGGCTTCTGGAATATACCACAAGCTCATTATCACGGAATTTTGTTTTCAAAATATCATCTTCCTGATACATATCTGAGGCATCCCTATTCACATGCTTGTAAGTGCAGTCTGAAATGCATTAAAACATATTAAAATATATTGATTAACATTATTTTAAAATGAAACACGTACACTTAACACATTGAATCTCTGGATACTCTTCAGAAGTTGCAATTGCAATTCCATTCTCGTTAAACCAACCATGCCTAGGGGAGCACTTTAGGCCAGTATGATACTGATTGTTGACACTGCAAAGCCTATGTTGTGCGCTTTACAATGCTTTCAAACATTAATTCACTCTAATGGTATTAATGATTCAATCGAGATATTCTAGATAATAAGTAGCAAATTTTCAATTTTCCAAAATTTCTAAAGATCTCAGACCAAAACCCAAAAATAAGCAGACAAAAGAAGATCCGAAAAATGAACTCACGAAATAAGCATGGGCGTTTTGTATTCAGGAGCGCATCGAAGAAAATCATTCACGTACTCTAGCTAATATTTATTGATGAAAAGTTGAAATGTGTACTTATCGCTGACTTACGTCTTTATGTGAATTCTTACCGCGCGAATTCTTATTAACATACGTACATGCTGAAAATATATCTATAAATATCTCGTTTTCAGCAACCAGAATTTTTATATTGCCGTTTCCATATCCCCTACCCTTGTTTAGGGACGGATTAAAATCTATACATTGTGAGAAAAATTTTTAAACCCATGCGGCGTAAGCGCGTTCTTAACCGTATTTCGATAAAACTGAACAATTTTAGACCCATTCTATAGTTTCTTATAGAAGAGTTAACTCACGTTTTAAGCAATCAATTGTCAACAGCTCATTCCCGGCGTATCCATTTCGGTTCCATTGGTTTTTAGACATATCGCATATAATTGGTGGTATATGGTAATAACCATTGACTCTGTAAAGAATGATTGTCATTCAAATTGGATTTGTATTTGAAGTGCTCATAATTGTCTTCACTTTAATATGAGCCTCGGGTCTCTGCACGTTAGAAACTTCTCTTTTTTTAGTTGATCCCCTGGCTCGAAATCAAAGTGATACTGAAATAAAAATATATATAAGCAGTTTTAAAAGTGATGTTTTACTTTTGTCTTGTCGCCTGTTATGAATTTGTGATCGCATCCTACAATATTAATTAATGAATCGAGTATTTTATTTTAATCAATTGTTTCGATTATTATACAAAAAAAAGCCTTACTATCGTCTAATCTGCAGTCAATATCAATCTTTTCGCGAGCACGGATGTTGAGAAATGTCACTCCTCTCTCTTTCGAATTCGATTTCCAACCGCGCATTTTGTCACATTCTAGAGAATCGTGAAATACTTCCAGAGCACTGTAATTATGAGGCAGTTAATACTTTCGAAATCATAAGTGAAGATTTAAACGAACTAGAGTTTTTCACTCGATTTTGAGCACTTAGCATGTCTATTTAAATACTGATTGTCCGGATCCACAATTGAGACCTGATTTTTTTTAAATTAATTAGTTCTTCGCTAGGTTGTATGCTTAAAATTATGACTTACCTTCTCGTTATTTATCAAATTGGAATCATTGCATTCTGAAATATTTTTATTATAATTTAAAAAAAAAACTATTTTATTCTGAATAATACCTCCTGTCACACAATCCACTAGAATTACATCAGTAGCCTCTTTTATTAGTGTTTTGGTTAATCCGTCTGTCCAACCAGTACCACTGTTGCAAGTGAGACTAGCAGAATAGGTTGTGGTGCCGACGATACTAAACAAATCTTTATACTGGATATTCATATTTGATTAAGTGGTATTCAGAAATTCTTACTGGATTTGGCGCGTTGAGTCCGCGCATGAAAGAATCTTGTCATTATTATTTTTAACTAGTTTAACTCCGTTTCCTAGTGTCAGCAAAACGTCGTGGCAGGCTGCAACAATTGATTTATCTTGAATTAGCTTAAGCTGGCCACCTTTCACAACACACTCAACTGAAAGCAATGAAGATGCTGCTTCTAGCAGAATTTTCTAAATATGAATATATATAGTGTTAAACCAAGCACAATGTACTTCCGAGCTCATCCAAGCACTTAGTTTAGTACACAATATTTTGTCGTATAATTTCTGTCTGTATCTGAAGCACGTTTGTGAATTGCACGACGAGCTCATGAACTAACTCGATGTATTTTCCAGCTTTGCACTGAAAATAATACTCTTCTCCCGTCCCGCTATTTTGATGGAAATCAATCTGTAATACACGTTCTGTCTTAATAAAATTGTTTCGCTTGTTCATCTCACCTGGTTTGGATCGCGAGTACTTAGTAGATTTTTGACGCAGGCTGAAACAGTGAGTTTTAAAGTGCTCAACAATAGAAATGAGCAATCTGTTCGCCAAATACTCACTTGTTTTGACACACTCAGTGTTTATGTGAGAATCGGCTGCAACTTGTATTGAAGCGGTGCCGCTGAGCCATCCTTGCACTGGGTCGCAATGGAATTCCGAACCGTAATAGGCTACTCCGTCGGATCCAATAACACTGAGAAGTATCGTGGAATTCAAGTATCCAGCTGAGACAATGCGCACATTGCACACCATTTTTTTGATAGCATATTATTGATTATATAAATTATATAATATATCGAACATATTTTTCTCGAACTACTAGGGCCTTTAAGGAATAAACTATGTTTAAGTGGTCAGAAAACCCGTTTTACGTTTCGCTGGTTCTATTTTCCTCTTTTTAATCCTGAGATGTGAATTGGCATGGGATGAAAACATTTTGAGGAACATTTTGGTTCTCATCGAGTAGGTAACCATCCGAATGCGGACTAGAGCCGAAGCATTCATAAAAAAAAAAAGTTGAAATGCCTATTCATTCACCATCTGAGATGAAATTGTAACTAGACCAAACACTCCAATGATAATCACTCAGAAGAAGAATTTACCGTAGCTCTGCATTCGTATTCTTGCAGCTTAGTTTGCCATTCTTTACACGAAATACATCGTCATTGAGATGGCTAAGCAGTGATATATGACAAGCTAAATGCTTTATTTTATCAAATTTTTCAAAGATATTCATTGCAAACCTTTAGCCTCGCAGCGCACAGAGAAACTCTGCTCTTCGGGGGTATTACCTAGTGAATCTGTCCACTCATTTCCTTTCTTGCACGATAACTGGTCATACAATTCGTCATCGACGCTGAAACAACTTTTTTACAGCTTGAAAAACATCATTGCTAACATTAGGCCCATGGTGCTATCCTTGCACTCCATTTTTGCAGAACCGGAACTTGCTTCGAACGATATCTTCAAATAATGTTGCGTAAAAGCGATACGGGCTCCTTGGCAATATACGGCACCCATGGAACGTGAGTATGTTTCAATGGGTGCAATATATTACCAAAGAGTTATAATATGCTCAAAAGCCAGACCTCATCTTCAGAAAACGTTAGTAGACTTCTATCGCAGGCTGAATTTTTTAAAGAATTTAACTTGGAGAAATGTTACGCTTACTTTTTTCGACGCAGTCAATTTCAAATTCGTCTTCGGCATTAATAAACACTTTCTTTCCCAATCCGTCGATCCATCCCCTATTCTCATTGCACTCAAGTCTTGAGAAATAAAGGAGTGGCTTTTCCAACCTGCATTTCGCTTTTGTAAATTAATTTATATTTTGAGAGTGATGAATCAATTAGGTTTTTTTAGCTTCAGACTAGTGAGATAGCGGAAGAAATAAATATATCAATCTTTTCCAGGCTGTTTAAAGAAGGCTTCCCACGAACCGCGCGGGCGACTATGCAAAGTTAGGGATGAGAGAGCGCGCTCTCCTCATTTCGCACGCTCTCTCGCTCGTTGCCTGCATTTCAGGGTCACTTGGAACGCAGCCAACTGTTCATATCTCAGTTTAAGCGAAAAATGAAAACATGGGAGTTTCGAAAGTGTTATGGGGTAGCCACGACCCACAAGCTCACATCGAGAATTCAGTTATCCAGATATTCGTGGTACACCTTCTTTAAACTCACTTTAGCTCTTTCTTGTAGCTTTGACAGGTTAATGTGTTGCCAGTTCGCTTTACATATTTGTTCTTATGAGTAACCAGAGCGGGATGGCATTCTGAACAAAAAATGATACAATATTCTTCACGGGGCTCTACTAATATCGGTAGTTGTCATTTTCCAAACTGCTTGTGAGGTGATCCTAGTAGACTAAGCTCAAAGCATTTAGTCTTAGCCGCACAAAAGTCATCTTTATCCTCACACTCATTTATTTACGGCTGAGCAATTTGAGATACTCTTTCTGTCTGCTAAAGCAGTGACCCACATGGAAATATACACTCACTTTTAACGGCACAATCGACTTCATAATGATCATTCAAATTTTTCACTGTTTTAACGATCTTCTTGCTATCAGGCGAAATCCATTCCGTATATTCTTTTCCAATATCACAAGTCAGCTCGCCGTTCCAAAATATTTTGTCGAATCAGAAATTGATATTAATACCATCGATTCTGAAAGCGATTTTGAAAATTTACCTGAGAGACATTCCTTTTGTTGCGCATTTGAGAGTTGCCCTTTCTTTGTTTGAAGTATATTCGATCTGCGATGAAACTTGTTTATTCTAACCCGAAATTCGAGTAAGAAAGTGAAGCAAAACCTTAACTTACAATTACATCGTTTGACAGCATATTGATATAATGCGAATGGCACTGTTTCGGAACGCAAATAACGCTAATATGATTTGTGCTGGGCACTCCGATTGGATCCCATTTTCCATCCGTACATTTGAGCACATTGGTGAAGCCTTTCTTTTGATCCGCAGTATATCTAAAGTTTAGTTTACATATTGCCTATTGAGTCAACAAACTCGAATATTTTCTTTAAATCAGTGCAATATCTCTTTTTTCTCTCTCCTTCATAACGGTACGTTATCGGCTGAAAAATAATTGGTTCAAAAAACGTATTTCTCCGGTAATGTGGTCTCTCGCAAATGTATTGTGAAAACATACATGACCATTGCGTTTTATTAGGTCTGCGTCGCATGCTGAAATTAAATCAAATCCAGATTTCGATAAACCGCGAATATCACACACCTTTTAACACACAATTAAATCCGATTTCTTGCGACGCATCGCGAATTACGATTTCACCATTATTATCCGGATATGTCCATCCTATCTCTTTGTTGCAAACTAGCTTCGTATACCGTTTTCCGTTTAGGCTGAAAATATAAAATACATCTATTAAATTTTCTTTTCAATATTAAAAAGAAACCTCAACAAAATATCCCGGTTTTTTTCGTTACACACTAGTTCATTGGTTGCCGAAAATGTGAACTTGAGTGTATTATTTGAGTATCTGGGTCCTTTGATCAAAGATTCATCGCATTTCAGTTCTAAACATGCAAATTTATATTTCAAAATTTTTAAACTGGGCTGTCAGGATGAAGAATAGGCTGTCATAAATGCCCTATTTATCTCACTTACTGTCTATGCAAATAAAGGTGATTTTCTTCGATAGATCACCAAATATGAGTTTATCATTACTCATCGGATTCACCCATCCATTGCCCTCGTCACATTTGAGCTTCGCATATCGATTTCCGCCATATCTAAAATATCCTTTCGCTTTATATCACAACATCAGCTATATATA
>LS488693.1:19038-119249 GCA_900490705.1 Pristionchus arcanus | reverse complement strand
CTCTCTCAATCGGGGGACGGGAGAAGGGAATAGGGATTTTGGCAAAGATCCAACAGCTATCTACTGTAATTGCAAATCCAGGGATTTCGTTGTGGGAGTTTCTGAAATTCTTTCCAGTTACGCCTCCTTTAACTTTTATAATTCGGTTAAATTAATATTTTTGAGATCATTGGAGTAAAAACTTACTCAATTTCCTTTCCATTGGTACACTGGAGTTCTTTAGACAATGATGAATATGTATAAAGATCTTGTCCGGCAATTTTTGGGCCATCGATCAGAGGGTTATCACATTGTAGAACTGAAGAAATTGCATTCAAATCTGGATTATCAGGGGCAATCGTCTCTTCATTTTGCGCAATCGTTCGTCACACTAACGCAAATATGACAAATTTATCCTGAAAGCCCTAAAACGCTGCGTTATTCAATAAACTCACTCTTTGTTTCGCATTTAAAAATCAATTTCTGTGCCAGGTCTCCAAACGCCACTTTATTTATATTTGTCGAGTCGACCCATCCATCGGATTCGGTACACAAGAGTTTTGCGTATCGAACTCCGCCCCTTCTGAAGTAAATAATTTGTCATTTGTATAATTGAATTTCATTAATTTGATTTTATTAATTGGCTATAATAAATTGATATTTATTTAATTATATGAATTTCATTTTTTCAGCATCATTCACTTCTCGCGGACGGTCGACTTGAATTTTCCGTGTTCAAAACAAAAATAAAGCAATTTTTAGAAAAAAAAACTTACACAATCTCTATTTCCTTGCCATCATTGCACTGTAGTTCTTTTGTTTTTGCAGAGAAAGTGTAGAGCTTGAGTCCAGCTGAATCTTTTGGTCCTTCGATCAGTGGGCTGTTGCACTTGAGCACGGGAGGGCCTGAGAGATTTTGTGGTCATTATCCATCAGTAGTGTTCGAAATAAGGGCGATTGTTCCTTCATTAGAAGTCGGATACCTCCAGGATCTGCTCCCGTCAAGCATAGCAACATGAAGAGAAGGAGGGCGAGTGGGCGGGGTTTCCGCATCCTGAAATGATGGTTTTTGGACCCAGGAACCAGAACCAGGCTGTGGTACCACATGGATCGGGTCCAGGAACCATACAACATCCAAGAAACCATGGTACGGAGCCAAGATAGGGCTGGAACGAACCTCAAATCGAAGGCGGAGTGAAGAGTGAACCACTCACGATGAGAGAAATGGAGTAGAATGAGGAGTGAAGTCAATATATTATTGCTCTAATTTTTAATAATTGAAAATTGAAATTAAATTTTTATTATGCGTAATTGAATTAGAAATTGAACAATTTCATAATATTTTATTGAACTATCTACACTTTATTTAGAGAAAAGGTTGTAACTCGCATTTTTCCTGCCCCATTTCTATCGCTTCATTATGCATTCAGGAGGCGGAAACTTTCTCTGGTGGCTCGATGACATTTCGCTTCCATTAGCGCGCGCCCCTTCAATGTTAGGCCTTTCAGAATGAAGAATCCGACTCTTCATTGCACCCACCGTTTCGCTGCTCTATCCGGATAGAGTATGCACGGAATGAAGAGATATCTTGACTGCCCTATTCAATATTTGCTCCCTTCTTCTCTTTAATCAAGCCTCTCGCGTGCGTGTGTTTGAGAAGGTTCAATAGGACTCTCGCAAGGCCTAGAATCGCCCCCGAGTCTTTTCCCCTTTCCTCACAATCAGGCCTACTGGTACTTTAGAGTCTCCGCCTCCTTGGATTTTACTGAATTGAATAGGCTTTTTTTACACTCCGAGTCATCTTTACTTCCAGTATTGTCTTTGAATTTCATCTGTTTTGGCGACTTCAGTCCGCCCCTCCTCGGCTCATTTGAGCAAGCTAAAACGTTTCGTTCCGTTTAAATCACCCTGCTTTCATTCTTTTTCTTCATTATGACCTACTGGTACTCCAACTCCGCTCATTTTAATGCTCTTTAAAAAGCTCTTGAAATCTGGAATGATGTCTTCCATATCGGGTTCTCGTTTGCTTCGGCTGCCTAAACGTTTTGAATATAGAGAATCGCTTTTACTTCCAGTCTTTCCCTCCTTCCTACCTACTGGTACGATGCACTCCCACTCTCATGGTCACGAGGGCACCGATTCAATAATCGATTGGCTGAATGATTCGGTGCTGGACTTGCTGATCGGTGCAACGATGCTAGTCACCAATCTGACCATACTCATCGTTATACAGCTGAGGAAAACGATAGAAAAGGTTGGATTTATTTATTTATTTTATTTTAAATTAAATTATATAAATAATAAATATCCAGGAGTACAGTCTGCTCGCGGCCCTAGTGTCCTTCAACAGCCTCTTTGGTGCCATGTTGATTTACCAGGTACGGTTTTATTGATCAATTACTGTATTCAATTCTCGAATAATTGTTACCGATTTTAGAGATTTCTAGCGTAGTCCATTGTCTATTACGGCGTTCAGTTATTGAATACTGAAATCAAATTTTGAATCTTGTGCCTGTTTTTTTTTATTTTGGGCTATTACCGATATTACTAGTAAATTATTTTGTTACGGTATCCCATTATCGCTTCCTAGAACTACTACCACGCAGTCTTCGACGAAACGGAGCACATCGTGAACGATCGCTGGAGCTGCATCAAGTGAGCGTTGATCTTTGATCTTTGATCTCTAGCCTTAATTCACCTCAAATTGAATCCTAAAATTAATTTCAGGCACCCCCACATCGTGTTACTACCTGCCACTGGCTGTGCCATGTCGTTGATTCTGCCGTGCATCGCGCTTGATCGGTACTATTTCATCTATATTTAATTATATCATTCCAAAGAGAAGCAATTTTGACATTTTGTTATCACCCCTCTGCGCCAAACCTTCAGTCGTTACTCAATATCATCTCCTTTGTTCATTGAATTCTCAAATGTTGATAAGAGATTAGCTCTTTGATTCAGGTTCCTAGCCGTCTCTCATCCCATCTACTACTACCGTCTGGACAACAATTCCGCAAAGTAACCCGAATTTGCATCATGAAAATAATATAAAATCATTATTCCAGACAGCTCGCTCTCGTCGTTAGCGGACTCTTCGTGTTGATTACTGCTACTCTGGTAATCGCTGTTATTTGATAAGATTCTCAATGGCTTTCTATACATAATATATTCCGCAAGACAATGTGATGATGGAAACATGAAGCCGGGAATTTGAAAAAATAAGTACTCGAAATTTGGATATCATTCAACAGCCACAGATATTACTCCAAAAAATTATATTTATTCTCAGTTCACGATCGGCCTCTCCGGCCCGGCGCACGTTCACTGCCACACCTTCGACTTCTTCAGCAATGCTGTGAATGTGAGCATCTTTTTTTTGGAGTAGTTCGATACCAGACAACGATTTCCGGTTGAAGTATGAAATAGTGCACCCATAGAGAAATACTGGTCCCTTTGATAAATACTGGTCCCTTAGATATACTGGTCCTAGAAATACTGGTCCCTTCGAAATTTTAAAAATTTTCCATTGCTACTTTCTGTCCTTGCACAAGATTGATTGATTGATCGGCAAAATATCCACACTTTTCCAGGAAATACCATACGCGGATTTTAATATCTAATTATATTTTAGGCAGCAGTAATGTCCTGCGGTTGGATCGGCCATCTCGCTTCCGTGCTGCTCTACTTCGCCGTGATTCGACAGCTGAAAAAGCAGCAGTGAGCTACTTTGAATGCTATATTTTAGCACTAGCTCGATCAAATTTTGGACAAGATTTGGATTATAAGCTATTGGAAACAGGAATTGGAAAAGTAGAAATTTACATACATTTCAGCTCCTGCTCAACCGTCCTTCGCGAGTGTCAGAAGTGCTCGGACAATGGATTCGTTTCAATCAGGTGCGTTCTCGTCAATCTTCTTGAGAAAAGATAAATAATTTTCAGAAGAATGTTCGCCGTCTTTGCTACGATTACACTGATCCTGGTCGTTATTCCAGTTGCGATAATGGCAGGGCATGAGGTACGTTACCAGAAAAATGTAGTGATATTATTATCCAAAAAATGCTTCAAAATGGTAAAATTTCATGCATAAAATTAACACAAGGTACATATTTAATATATATTTATTAATTCCAGCTGCTCATCTGCTTCCGCTGGTCGGAGTACCACGAGCACATGTCACCGCACGAGCTGCACACGCACTCCCACAACTCACACGAGTATTTTAGACTGGTGCTCAAGGTAAGCAAATTTGGTCGATCCATCATTCCTCAGAACGGAAAGAGTGGTGCGAAAGAAATTGCACAGCCCCAATCGAGTCCCTTCTATTTCTACTGATTTTTTTTGTTTTCGAAAACAAACCAAAATTACAAAAAAAAATTAGAAACATACTTAATTAATTTCAATTTGAGATCTCCACTCTTAACCCCACAATCAACGTGGTCACTTATGCCCTGAAGCACAAGCAGGTCTACATCGGCGTGAGGGACATGTTCAGTCGAAAGGCAAGTACTTTGAAGCATTTTTTTTTTGCGAAATTTGACAATGAGTACGTGGACAACATCATTAGGAGGGGATTGGGACCTTCAATTATATGAACAATTTATTGAAATTGTAACTTTGCAGATCTCGAAAACGTCGGGAGTGTCAGGCCAGGGTGTCTTTGCGAAGCTCGGTGCTAAAATTTCCGGATCGAGCGTTTAGCGACCCTGAATTGCTTCTTTGGTCACATATTCTAATCAACTTTCCATATTTTCACATCTCCCTGAAGTACGATCGTTTGGTGCTAATTTGTTTCTTGCTACGCTTCCTATCCCCGTCTTTCTCGAAATCATCTTCTTGTAATATTCCATGCTTCTTCCCTCGATAAAGGAATGATTATTCATCGCGACTTGAATGGAAACTCCACTTGAAAGTTTCAAGGAAATGTACGCTCATTCGTCACAAGAAATTCCATTTATCGATAACAAAGCAAGTTTTAAATCTTCTCCGATCATCGTAAATATGGCCTCTTTTCATTAAGCGCGCGGGTCCAGCGTGATTCCTTCTCATTTCGCGCGCTCATTTCCTGCTGAAACTCCCCTAATTTATGGGTGACTCTCCTATTTCGGTTTGCTATCTCGTTTCTCTGGCCCCTTAGAGAGTGTGCTCAATGAAGAGACGCCAGTGTGCTGAATCTCCTCTAATTTCATCACGAGCTCGTCTTTGTTTGATCTCTCTTGCGAAGGACCGAAATGTAGGCTATGATCCAAGCCTCCTCTTTTCGCCCGCACTCTCGAGCCTATGCCTCCCTCCCTCACGCCTCTGCTCCTCCCTATTTACCCTGCCCCTTTCCAGCAAACGGTTTGCGAAAGTGCGCCTGCAGGAAAGTGCGAAGGAAGTGTGATCCCGCGACGCCCTTATTTCCGCTGAAACGCCACTGCCGCCGGATATATGCGCAAATATTGGGGCGAAGCGCGTGCTAGTCGTCGACGTCGCGAGTGGTGACCATAGTTCAGAAGTAGGGAAATGAGCCGACGTCTCTTCGTTCCTCACACTCTCTCGCGGCTCTAGCGGGCGGGAGAGTGTGTAAAATGATGGCAGCTATTTGGACCCACTCAATTCCAGGCCGCGCGTTCAGTAGCGTAATATGTTTATTTTATTATCCTGTTTATTATACGGTCCATGTTGTTGTGTGTGTGTGTTGTCATTACGCATCGTGGTGTCCGAACAAACATGTTTATCGCTAAAAAAAAGACTGATCTCTCATCTCGTTCATATGACGTGGTCTGTTGAAAGACATCCCATAATTCCACGAAATATGCCACACATTACAATGTTTACCGAATTTTGATGCATCAGAGAAATTTCTCAATTATCCTTGAAATTGTTGTCATTTTTTTTCTCAACTGTGAGGCCCGTGGCCAGTCGGGCCCATTCTTATTTTTTAGTCATGCAGTTTTTACCAAAATGTGTACCCAAATCTCTACTCGTAATCTTTCATCCCTTGCATATATCTTCTGCCAATGATTCCAGCAATATATCTTTCAGATTTTGCAGGAATGCCCATAGACTCACTCATGTACCTCATAGACGCGATGAATTGGCCGATCGTCGACCTTTCTTTGGGTAAGAATGCTTCCATTTATTTTATAGTCAAGCACTTCACAGACTAGCTTTTTTTCTCTGCCAACCACTTCGGGACAGAAATTGGAACTAGTTCGAACTTCGTGATAGAATTTTAAACAAAAAAGTGTGAAGAACAAATTCCTCTCAAGCATTTCGATGCAAATTAGGCGTTATTTAGATTGATGATATTGTGGTATAATTATTGAAGGACTCTCGATGGTCGCCACAAACACGATGGTCTTCGTGTTGATTCAGAAGCACACCAAGATCAGCAGGGAAAAGGCGAGTTACCTTACAATTTTTAGCATTCTGAAAATCTGCAAGACCTAATCTGCGAATATGGCTCTCTTGTCGGAATTTGTTCTGACAATTCGAAAAGAATTGCCCCGCATTACTGCTAGTGGTTTGACAAATAAAGCGTATATTGTACTCAGGAATACAGCCTGCTCGCGATGCTTGTGCTATTCAACAGTCTGCTCGGATTGATGATAATTTATCAGGTAGATCTGGTTTAATTAATTAAGGTGATTACAATGATTATATTGAGCATGAAACTACTTTTGTATCTACAATTTCGATTTCAAAATTATCAATTTTAGGCGTACTATCACTTCTTCAACAATGAACATGATAGGAGTGATTTGCGAACGACATCGTGTGTTTTGTGAGTTCATTCAAATTATAAAATCCAAAAATCACGAAATTTCGCGTGATTTTCTTCTTGTTATTTTAGGCAGTAGTAGTTTGAGAATTGCTCCAAATGAAAAAAAGTATTATTTACGCAGACGACCTCACATCGTGCTGATTCCTTCGTTAGCCACGGTAATTTCCATCGTGCTGCCCTGCATTGCACTTGACAGGTAATCTCTTTAATATTTAGAAGATTTTTTTAAAATATATCAATAACAGAGGATGTTCTATACTGATTAATCTCGTTATGTAAAGTTGCTTTTCTCGCCTTAAAATTATTCTGAGGTCCAAAGGTAAGCACATACAAAGGGAGACAACAGGCTATTGAATTATCTAAAATAAATACAATTCAGATTCATCGCCGTGCTCAAGCCCATCTACTACTACAAAATGGACAGTCACTGCGCATGGTTCGAATATTTAATTTCTATAATAAATAAACAATGAAAAATAAAAATAATGATTCCAGCAAACTCGCTGGACTCGTCACACTACTGTTCATCGTGGTTTCCATTACATTGGTGAGTGTGTTATTAATGTTTTAAAAATGAAAAAAATATTGTGTTGGCTTTTACAAAATTTCAACCATTCCTTTATCTCGGTCCTCCGCAAGTGATAAAAAACCCAAAAACACACATTTTTCAGTTAGTGATCGGCCTACAAGGACCTCCTGAGGTCGACCATTGCCATCCCCTGGACTTCTTCAGTGCTAACACCATTGTGAGTGTTTAATGTTTTTTCTTATTAATTTATTGTTGTTTTCCAAAGAAGTGCAAAATACTGCTCTTGAAGATGGCCTACATCAGAACATATCGCAAGAATGACACTGGAATTGTCTGAATTCTCAGTGTCCATTCAGTTTTGCAAAAACTTTTCTCTTACATAGCAGTTGTCTCTCGGGTCGTAAAGTTATCATTCGACATAGTGCCGCAAAAATTGTATCATTATAAGGGATGGTCGGATACATCAAATAGCTTTCTCGTCGTCTGCGTGAAATCCACGAGAGACCGTGCAAACTGCTCGCTATGAGTCCCGTCCCCCATAATAATTATTATACTTCAACAAACTTTGTTTGTCTAGCACAATATATCATTGTAGACGCTCTTCCTCTTCTTCGTCTGGTTCGGTCACCTTGCATCCGTGCTGCTCTACATCGCCGTAGTATTCGTGATCGAGAAGAGGATACGGTTGGTATATTGACTTACTAAATTTAATAGTAATGAATGTCCAAATATCATGCAAAGCTCGGAATATCGATGCAGTATTTGCAGTGAGCATGAGCATACGCTCAGTGCCCTCATTGACTCTCGTTTTCGAACGTAAATTTAATGTAATAATATCATTGTCAACAACTGACAACACCCAGGGACGCATATACTCAAGGAGGCATTATTATAAAAAACAGCCGTTTTCGCACCCGCCTTCGGCGGGGTCTGATCGGCTAGCAGGGTTCACCGCTGATCGGTTCACTCTCCTTCCGTGTAGAAAGTTCGCGCGGCACGTTTGACCTTGTTTACTGTTTCGTGACCTACCTACATGACTTTCGCAATAGCGAACAAACGTACACGCGAACATTCTGCTTTATTAAGGAGTAAGATATTTTTCAGTGAGCAAGCGCACACCCTAAACGCCCCAATCGACTCCCGTTTCCGAGCAGTGGAAAGGACGTTCGCAGTCTTTGCCCTTCTCACACTGGTCCTCATCGTCATTCCGGTCGCGTTTCTGGCGCTGTATGAAGTGTGTTGCTCTAAGAAAATCCGCATAGAAGTGTGGTGTGAGTGATAACCGTGCCCCATAGTCTTTAGTGACAACTTCCTCTGTATTCGTTCTCGCCGTAGGGTAGGAATTCTATGTTTTTCAACCGAAACGCTGTTTCAATGAAGGTTAGTAATAAAGTGAATGTAATTATAAGATACCTATTTTCCAGAACCTCATCGCGTGGCTTCGTGCCTCGTACGACCTCAAAGACGAGCACGTCGTTGACCTCCATGCGATTTCGAGGATCATACTTAAGGTTAATTATTTACAGATAATAGAATTACTATCGTGCGGTTATCCGCAATTCAAATCATGCATTCCTTTGACTGTGAAACTCTGTGAAATTTTTCTAACATCAGTTTCTCACCAAACCTAATCAGAACGTTCCACTAAAAACAGCTTCGTTTAGAAATAGAAAGGCTTTAAAATGAGCATCCTCGTGAGCCCAATAAAAATATTGTATTCCAGTTCACCTCGCTCAACCCCACACTAAACGTGGTGTTCTACGCTCTGAAGCATAAGCAGATCCATCGCGGATTCCGGCAAGTCTTCAGCAAGAAGGTGAACATTATCTTTTTGGGAAAAAATTCCTTATTTGCTCTCATTCATATCGTTGGGAATATTGTGAAAAATAATTTTTTAACGATGCAATGCGAATTTCCTGATGAAATTGTTTACTTGCTCTGTTAGGTGCAGTTTTGTAGCTATTGATGATAGACGTCGCTCTCGACATCCCGAAAGTGCAATTACCCGCTCAAATTACCGAATTTCTGCGCCGAATTTGTGCACAACTCTGTAATTTGAGTGGCGTGTTTCCGCAATCGGCGTGTTTACATCATTTCGAATATAGAGGTGCTCTTCTGCCCTAGACGACCTCTGAAATGCTCATTTCCAAATATTTGAAACTCGAGACATGTTTTCGAGTGCAGTGCAGATAGATCTGCTCGAAACTCTGGTAACTCTCCTATTTGTAAAATCCTCGCCAATAACCCATCGATATTTTCTACAATATTTTTCACATGAAGTGGCTCGAACCTGGGTAAACCTTTTCTGACGCTGGGCGGTCTCCAAGAAGAAAAATCCTTCGAACTTCAGGTCTCGAAGAGCTCCACCTCTCTCACTCATCACCCCACGCAAACACGTCTCGGACCGAAGAGTTCCATTCTCACCATCTAAGAAGGGACCCAGAATCCTTACACTCCGCCACCTCTCAACCATTCTTAAAGGAAAAGTTCCATTCTCCTCATCAAAGTTGGGAGCGTAGATTACTTTTCCTCTTTCCGCGTTCTGTCTGGTAACTAACCACTACTAAGAATTCCTTGCAATCTTGTACATTACCGAGCTTTGTCTATCATCCTTCGAGAATCGATGCAGCGGAAAAAGTAGGGGGAGGAAAGAGAAGAGGATTAAAAATTTGAATTCCCGCGTTTTTCGTTATTTCAAAATAACTCAGTTTCCATTGATGCTAGCCACTTGAAACTTGGTTAATAGGGGTTTAAGGTGTCGGAAAACACCTATTTAAATTTTTGAGTTGCTAGCTTAACGGGGAAGCGAGATACTGAAAAGCGCGCGATTTCAAAATTTCGAATTCCTCCTTTTCCTCCTCTTTGACTTTTTCCACCCGAGGAGGAAATCTCCCCTGACTTTTTCCGCAGCATAAGTCGAAATATAACATTATCTGGATTTCCAAAATGTCGAGTTAGCGCCTCCTTTAACGCTACTTCCCAGTTGAAATATTCCCGTTCAATTTGACCGAAGATGTGTAGGAGAGGTTATGCTCGTAAGAGCCTTGTATGTATGTACATTGTAGAGTAGTTGTCGAATAAAGTGAGTTTGAATGCTTTCCGGGGTCAAAGTCTCTGTCCAAAGTGTGCAATGTTCTGCAGCGCATTCAACTCAAATATGGGGTGTCAAGGAAAATGCGCTCTACATTGTATCTTCATAGGGTCAAAGTCTCCCTAGCTAGATCCAATCTAAAGTCGAGAGCGCCTCCTCATTCCACTCGATCTTTGTCTGCGGAACGTGCTGTATTAAGACGGCTTTGCGCTATTTCAATTTCAGGAAAGGAGGGGGAGGCGGTATGGTCTCTTCATGTGTCATACTTTCTTGCTGGTCAGAAGGGTGAGGGGAAATGTGAACTGAGGAGAGCTTTGTTAGGCGAGTCCCCAGGAGGCGGCGCCAAACCGTATTCGAAGCGGTCCAAAGAACCTTTGTGCTGGTGAGGTCACTGCGTGTGCTAAATTGAAACCACCGAACCTAAGAGGAGGAGGGCTCATTTCCCCTCCATCTCGCTTCTCCATTCCTCTTCATCTCAGCTTCTCTTGTACTCGTCTGGCCTGGCGTATTTGCTCACTTGCCTGAAGAGAAATATTCGTAAAAATGTGTGTATCGAGTGGAGTCCCGGTGACGTATTTCGCGTTGAGAGGGCAAGCAGCCTCTTGACCCCCGGGGCGGTTTTGCCGGGCAAATTGCATGAGTAATTGTCTGTTGTTGGTTTATCATTCACGCGCGCAGTATCCCTTCACTGCCATTCTCATTCTCCACACCCTCCAGCAATCCTCCAGCAGAAGTTCCAAGTAGCGCAAATAGCAAGCTTCAGCGCTTTGAGCAGTCCGAAATATGGGAAGCCCTCTCCTAGTGTTAACTCCATATTTTCCACTGTTCTAGCAATTTTCTCGCATTTATTACCATCACTAAATTTTGGCTATAGATAGCCCGCTCAAGCATCTCGAAAAAGAAAAAAACGGCCCAGCCTGTTGCCTGTATCCTATCTCAATGACGCAATTTTATTTCGCGTCATTGCTTCTGTTTTTCGCTGTATCCTCGATGTGTTCCCGCATTTTTTCGAACCCTGTCACTCATTTTACTCTATTGTAGCTACAGCGGTCAGGACGAATGTCTAAATTAAACCCCTAACCCAGTACACGCTGATAATATCCCAAAAGTGCCGTCTCGGCCCCTATTTTCCGACCCACCTCCTCGTCTAATTCTCTCCACTGCCAGCTCCCTCACTCGCCCTAACTAGATAGAGAGCACTGAAAGAGAAGAGAGTGCGAGTATTGCAGTCTCGCTATGCATGAGTCGTCTGAGGGTATTTTGACAGTGTTGGGAGGATTAGGAACGAGTGAGTGACCTATTGTTGCCAGACAAAACTGGCTCAGTTGTTTAGTTGAAGTGTTCGAGGATGATAGAAAGTGTTTGAATGGTAAGTTGTCTCCTTTATTTAACTTATTAACATATTCAATACACTTTTACAAGAAAAGAACCTTTGAGGTTTTTTTTGGGATTAGGGACGAGTGAGTGACCTATTGTTGCCGATTGCCGGACACTCGCTTAGTAGTTGTTTAGTTGAGTAGTTTCTGGATGATAAGATCATTTTTACTCTTTGTGTTTAGTTGTCTGGTCCTATTTTTAACTTTATCGCTATATACTGTTCTCGGCACATTTTTCTTCGAGCTAGAAACTTACATCATCAAGCACATCAAGAATTTCCTTTCCCTGTACATATTTGGCATAACCCCATAAGCGACTCAGGAACAGGATATCACGTGTCTTCTGAGAGATTGCAGGACCTCCCGGCACTAGTAGCCCCAAGTTTGAGCAATCTCGATGAAATTTTTAGACTATATTGGCGACGAGAAAATTTTCATAACACAACTTTTATCCCAGCACCGACTTTTAGGAATTTTCCGGCCCTAGGGTCGGCTATGTCATATCTATACGCCCAAGAATTATGAGTGTGTTCATCACGACCTTGATTCTGGCATTCACTACACGACTACTGTCCCTTCCGCACAGATTAGGCACTAGATACAAAGTTGCAAGATTCAAGCCGGTTTCGGATTGCATACTACTCACTTTCCCACATGTGACATCCGAGGCCCCGAATTATGTTTCCTTGCATGTCCGCAAGCGCATTTGTTTCATTCTGTTCAATTTTTCGAATGTTGTAGTACAAAATTGTGTGAATTATCCGCTGAGTGAAGCATTTTACGCATTTCGTCTCCGCATCGAAAATATTCCTTCCTGTGTGTGTCTCATATTTTATTAATTTCGCATGAGCACGAGGAATCTCGGACCATAAAACCAGAACAAACATCTCGAATACTGTCCGAGATTGCGTGTACCCGTCAGCGCTCATCGCAATCCAATGGATTTCGAGCACATTCAGGCCAGAGAACCACCCTACGTCGTTTTAAACATAATTTCTAATTTGTACTCGCGTTTTTCCTTGTGAACACGCATAAATATATATATATATATATATATATAGAGTGATGACAGAGAACGTGAGATGAAGGTACGATTCATTACGTCGTCTCTTCACTTCGCATGCTCTCCGGTCGATCAGAGAAAGCGAGAGGGCATGGGCCACAGACCAGTGAATAGGGCCGTCAAAATGAAGAAACGTCTGGTAACTATTCGTACTCGCTCATTGAGTATTCATCGAGCCGGGTACCCAATGATCTCCTCTTTCCACCTAGTTTCTCATCGATCAGAGAAAGTGCGAGAGACCGTGGAATGAAGAGAGTGCAGACTAGTTAGAAGGGTTGTCCGTCTCTTCATCTGTCATAGTCTCTCACCGATCAGAGTAAGCGAGAGAGCACGTGAAATTAAGAGATTCAGAGCGAGCATCGAACCTGTTCCTCGCTGATCAGCTACAACTTCATTAGGGAGCCCATTCATCCCGGTGTTGACAGGGAAAGTCTGGGGCAACGGATGCCAAGATCTTCCTCAGATTCGTTACCTTTCGTACCTATCCACCCTCGCTTACGACTTCTAAGTGACAAATGAAGCTTGATCTTGACAGAATTAGTTTCTCTTGAACCCCAATAATGTGATTGTTTAGCCTGTGTTAGTCACTTACGAATATTATTTTTTTATCTTTACCCATTTTCCCTGTTGATTCGATGATAACTTATCGCACTCGATTGGTACAAGAGTATTCTCGTCTCACTGTCCCATTAGATAGCTCATATTCTACACTCTCTTTGATTTGCCTTTCCAAGACTTTTCCCACAGATCGAATCTTATATAATTATCATTTACTCATCGTCCTCGAAAGGGGTGTACTTGTACTCTTGTCTCACTGAACCCTAAGGAGGTCTTCGAATGACCTCTGAGTGTCGCCCCTCATTTCCTCCCTTGCACCCTTCTTCCATCATTTGGTTTTCTTTTTCTCCCGCTCTCTTCATTCGGACTTATCTCTCATCGTGCATAGCTACGAGAGAGCATTACACTCTTCCAGCGGTCAATAGAAGTTAGACGACGCATCCGCTTCCTCAGTAATCGCACTCATTTAATGGAAATTCTCTACGTTAGCCGGTATTCAGCCTCTGAAATAGGGAAATTTGAGTTATCTCCGAGCTCTCATAATTCATCCCTTTCTTTCTGAAGTTAGACATCCAGGCTAATCTTAACGCGCTCGCACCAGGTTAATTCGCACGATTTTTGCGTTAGGGAGAGATATTTCCAGTAGCCGGAAGACTTCCATCATCATTCGGATAAATTCGATCTCAGCGCACTCTTGTGGATTTCCTAGTAGTCTCTCGAATAGTTCACTGCCATACGAGCTCGAGTTTCGAAACGACGTCGCCCATTTCGCGCATTGTCCCACCAGCGCGAGTGTCACGAGACTGTGCAGAATGGAGAGACGGAATTTCGAGAGCCGCATTTCGCGCTCTCACAGTAGAGCTCGAGAAATGATACCGCCGTCTCTTCATTTCGCACACTCTCTCGCTTCTCTGACCGGTGAGAGAGTGCGCGAAATGAAGAGACGGCGGCTCATTTCTCAAGCTCTATCTCACAGGCATACATTAGCAGCGAGCGGCGCAATGACCGAGCATGAGAACATCATGAATTCTTGACGTCATATTGAACAAACCATTCACTAAAGATTAGGAATGTCACGTTGACGACGATGCCTGATACCTCTTTACCGTATGCAAATATGTTCGCAGTTCATATTTGTCCCGAGCGATCGATCAGTTTTCGAGTTTGTTATTCAATTGTTCCTATCGATTCTGCATCGGGTATGTTTTCGAAAAGCACAACATTCGGGTTCGTTAGTCGTTTATTCCTTTCTAGTACACTGCCCGCACAAGTTAAATGATAGTTTCCAGAGTGTAATCAGTCATCTGACATCAAGAACTCATCTTGGCAAATATAGATGTATTTACCCTTAAATGCGTAGTGTTCTTGATGTTCTCATCACGTATTAGTTCCGCCGCGCGATTAGTTCCGGAGTCGATTGAGGCAAGTTCAACATGCTGCTTCATTTCCCACACGCACTTTCTCGCCTCTGATCCGCCTACAGAATGTCATTCTGGATTTAATGTTTAAGCTGCAGTATCTATCTCCATATAAGCGAAAATCACGCTCTAAATTGGGGCCGATTCGAGAAAGTCCAAAGTCGTCTGACGTTTCGGAAAGGGTGAAAAAAACATTGTTTACGCACACACCCTTTCTTGATCAAACGCAGCGTGAACGCGCACCTGTTTTTCGGTTGATAAGAAACGCTGTCACGTTCATTCTATTCCTTGTGTTTCTTACGTTATTTGAATCCCTTTTATCGTGATTTGTTTGTCCGGTATAGTGGCAATCACGTCGAAATGTGATCAGCGCATTCAAACCTGAAGATTCCGAAAAACACGCCTACAATGACGCCTGAATCCGCTTATTGAAAAAATACGCTGCTTTTCTAATCGATATCTTTCATCGCACTTTAATTCGCTTGTCGGATCGTGAGAAAATATTTAAGAAATTCTGCTGAAAATCATGTCGGCATCTTTGTCTGAATACCGGAGTGACTAGAGTTTTAAATTATCTCCCTTCATTTCACGCTCTCTCGTCGCATGGCTTAAAATCGCACTTCATGTAGCCAATTCTTGTGAGTATCCTATTCTTTCTTAATGTCACGTCCACAACTCCGTCTGAATACATTTAGCTTCTTATGAAACTATGCGGTGTTCATGGCCGATATCTTTCATCGCACTTAACTTCCCGTTCCGGATCGTGAATACCGAACGATACCTAGAATTCTTTCGATAATCACGTATACAACGCTAATTACTGCGGTGTTCAGTGTTCCTTATTCGTGCATCACTTCCAATGTCGGATCGTGCGAATAACGAACAGCACTTTCACCAACAAATCTCTCGAAATGTCACGTCCACCTCCTCGACTGAATCCATTTCGCTTCTTAAGAATTTGTGTTGCGTTCATCTACGTCGGATATGTTTCATCGCACTTTATCGTGTGAATATCTGAAATCGTATTCGACTTCAGTTAAAATTCATTAAAACTGTCACGTCTACAACCTCTTAATATTCTTCGCAAATCGTCACTGTATGAAAACTTGTTGCGTTTGTAGCTGTTTCATCGCACTTTACGTCCCTTGTTCGATCCTTTGAATATTTCAGCACCCGTTCAAAAAATCTTTCGAAATGTCACGTCGGCATCCTCATCTGAATCGCAGATGACGCTAACTAGATGCATACGCTCGGATTCTTTCCCCAATCCACACGCAACCCGCTGCCTTCTCGATGAAATTACCGAGGAGCTCCTGTTTTTCCTCAAAATGCCCTCAGGCTCAGCGGAATAAATACACTTCCTTACGGCCCTCCTGCATTTAGAGTATTGCGCTAACCCCTCCTCTTTCCTCGCGCTTACTCGGTGTGTCTGCCGGTCAGAACAGGCTGAAGGAGCACCGGAATATTGCGTCGCATGCTATAGTACTGTCTTCGTTTTTCACATTGTTTTAGCGCAGAGATCGCGCTTCTGTCTTGAATAGACCCTTACTTTCGTGTGTATAGATTTTTTCCGAGGCCAAAAAACGATTGAGACAATAGTTCTTTGGATTCGAAACGAAACGTGCATTCAACTAAGCCATGCGCCCTTCCTCCGCTAAAGGAGGCCACTTACCATCCTCCCTTCTCCCTCCTTCTCCCCCGTCTCAGAGCCCCCTGAATAGCACCGTTAATTGGGTGGCGCGCGTGGCTTCATTCGTATGCGGCGCCATATCTGCCAGCTGACCTCACGGCGCATTTGAGCAACTGTCAATCATATTCGGAGGGCAGTTTTAGGTCTATGGTTTAGCGAGAAATAACTGTCCTCATTTTGCGTGCTTTCTCGCCTGCTGACTCTCACCGGACAACTATCGCGCTAGAAGAGTGTACCTGAAAACAAAACCCAGAACTGTACCTGACTTCTACTGATAAATATTGGTGAAAAAAGTTCGTAGGTAGACCATTCATTCGCAGGTATTACCCATTCACAGCAAGCTTTGGGCGTTGTTAGGCCGCTGCTCAAAGTCGCTTTTGTTTTCGGGAAAGTCGGCAATTTTCTGCAGTACTGCCTCTGCTCTCTAGAAGTCGTCATGAATAGTGCCCCCTACCTTTCCTCGCCTGTCGACCTTTGTGTTTTCTGTGGAGCGTATTTCTCGGGACAGCTTCAAAAATGAATTGGATTGAGGTGACAGAGCCCGACCTAGCGTGGAAACTGCCTAACACCTTTACCTTTACCTTTTTATGAATTTTCGATCTCCTCATTCGTCTAGATCTAGAATCTGGCTCGCTCTGGTCCTTTTTTCAATGAACTAGTGTACTGCCACGATTCTAGGAATTAGAAGGGAGCCCGCCCCCTTCCACTCCTTAACTACGAAGTGTCAGTAACACTGTCATTTTTAGTTGCGATTTTGTAATTATTAGTTTTACGTTTCGACAATTTACAATAAGTTTTATTTTGTCGCGAGATCAGCTCTGATTTATTCAGTATGCCTAGTGCTTCCGCAAGTCTCTGCATTATTCATGTCTCAGAACGTGTGAGAAGGCAATTGTTTGTGTTTGCTGAGTCTGATTTCGACTCGTTAGTTATTTTAAGTAATTGGCGATCGTTTACTCTGAATTTTACTTATTCACGGCTCATTTTTGTCACTGATTTCCGGTTTATTTATCTTCATTCTGCAGAAATGGTTGATTTAGACAATGTCTCAAACGAGTGTGGTTTATTTGTTATTGTTGGGCATTGCGGCAGAGGTAAGGCCTAGTGTACTTGCTGTTTCTATTCGTCTCTGATTTCATGATACCTCCAGCGCGTGGCTTGCTGTTACGTTGAGTGCCTTGGTGTGGTCTAGCGGGCTACTGGGCTAGGCTGTTTTTCTGCTGATGTGTTATCTTGAGTAAATTCTTTCTCCATCTGTCCTGCTCTCTCGTCGGCTAAGAAACGCGAGAGATCAGGTGTAATTAGGAGAGACCGACTCCAGTCGGCTCATCAGTGACA
This sequence comes from Pristionchus arcanus, assembly GCA_900490705.1. NCBI lineage: Eukaryota > Metazoa > Nematoda > Chromadorea > Rhabditida > Neodiplogasteridae > Pristionchus > Pristionchus arcanus. The sequence continues at coordinate 101,439 of LS488693.1, read as the reverse complement.
GACATCACTCATTCAGCATCACACCTGGGCCGTTCCCTTCTATTTTACTACTTTCTTGCGTATTATCGGCTAAATTACTTGATGATGTCATAATTAGCGCCGTCGTAATATTTCAACGGACAAGCGCTCGTCATTCTGACCGCCATAATTTCTCAGAATTCCCACATTGTCGACTGTTTACCGGCGTGATTCTCGCCTCTTTCCATAAAAAATGCAGACAGCATTCCCATAAGTTCTCGCATCAACATTCCGTTAGTCATTCGACTAACTCAATGGTCTGTTCTTTTCATTCTATCGTCAAGATGAGAGACGAGGTAGCACACAACCTGAGGAAAGTAATTTCTTAACAAGCCATCCTTACCCAAAAGGATCTTTGTAAACGTAGTTCAGAAAGTCCCCGGTGATCACAAAAGGAAGCGTATAATTTAATTCGTCTACGCTTTCTGTTCATTGTTCGACCTGCACATTATGCATTTTCGCGTTTCTTCTCGTTTTTCTCTCTGTTATGCGTGGGCGGAATGAGTTTGTAACACTTTAATAGGAGTTGGACGTATCTCTATCACACAATTAACATCCATGACGTTATCAGAATTGGCGGATCAGTTGTCTTCTCCAATTGGATGGGGTGACACATCCAACGCCGGACATTTCCCGTTTTCACATTAGTAGTGAGATCTATCCTCGATTTCGCATCAAAGTTGCTGAAATTTCTCAATTTTTTGAAAAATTTTGTAGAATGGACGAGGGTGTTTTATCTCTATTTACGAAGGCATCCTCGGATTTCTGATGCGCTCTTTCTTCTTTATTTCGATTATTTTTCCCTCTGAAAAAGCGGGTCAGGACCGATCCCCCATAGAATCCCTTGAACATATGTGTTCTTGACTCGATTTCGAGTTATCGTCGTGAATTTTTGCGCGGTTTCCTCTAATTGATCCCCCTACTCCAATCATGAAAAATATTTTCTCAGAATGGACGAGGGCGTTCTCTCTCAACGCGACGCCATCTACGACGGCATCCTCGGGTTTCTGATGCTGTCCACGAACCTGACCATTTTCGTGTTTATACAGATACACAGGACACTAAGGAAGGAGAAGGTGAGGGTTTTCTCATGGTCTAGTCATATAGTTGCTATTTCATAGGTTAGCTGTTCCAGTCTTCTTCAAACTTGCGACACACATTTATGCTGTTTTCCGCATTTGGAAAGCTGAAATCTGTGAAAGAGCGTGCCGGTTCCGCTCTTTAGCCTGGATTTCATTCGTTCATCTATGAAGTAGCGTGTAATTTCTAGCGAGGTGTTGATAAATCGTAGTTAACGCGTAGATGAAGCCATTCATTGAGGGCATTTCTAGTGCAGTTGTCAGGATGAAGAATTCGTCTCTGAATTTCTCGCACTCTTTCAGCGGTTAGGGTCACTTGAGTGAAATCAGGAGAAAGATTATTGATTCTGAGAGAAGTGCGCGTGCCTCCTACGATGATGAGTGTGTGTGGAACCAGAAACGGGCAAATGAACATTGGGAATGCTGAACATAAAAATCATTTCAGTATTTAATTGCAAATTAAATATAATTAATTTCAGGAATACATTCTGCTCGGAATGCTCGTCTTCTTCAATAGTATCCTCGGCGCGCTGTTGCTGTATCAGGTGAGATCAGATAAAAGCAGGAGTTCCTCCGTTTTATGCTTAGGATAAACGATAAAAAGTGCTACAGAAACAATATGCTAATCTCTTCAACTCACGCTATTTTTGCCATAATAATGTGTGGAGATCTCGTGAAATGTCATTATCAACTAGTATTTCGAATTCGAACAAAGAAATAGTCAAGGCGTTCCAGGCATACTACCAGTTCTCCTTCGAACCGATCGCCCAAGTGCTGCCTCGATCCTACTGCTTCCGGTGATTATATTTTATATTTTTAAGAATAAATTAAAAATAAAATTTGAAAAATACATATTTCAGTCACCCCCATATCATCTTCATTCCTGCCACAGCAGTGATCATATCGCTCATTCTGCCATTCATGGCACTGGATAGGTGAGAATTTCATAATTTCTACTTCATTTTCTAAAATTTTTACCACAAAATGTACAGAAAAAGTTATTCAATATATTCGATGTTCAGATTGATAGCTGTCATTCGGCCCATGTACTACTACACTCTCGACGGGCACTGTGCGTGGTGAGCATTTTCGAAATAAATTATATGTTTCTCTCAGTCTTCATTCTGAGATACAAAATGTAATGGCTCAATGACCTCTTGTTGTTCAAGTTCCTTGTAAAACAATATTTAATTTTCAGCAAGCTCGCCGCTGTGATAATGGCACTCTACGTGGCTATCTGTCTTTTCTTGGTGAGAACAATTTTAACTTTATTATATACTATAATCATTTAAATTAATATTAAAAATATACTTCAGAACATCTCCGGGCGTCACGGACCTCCAGTCACTCCTCACTGTCACCCTCTAGAGATCTACAACCATCACACAATCGTAAGCGTTTTTTTGCCTATATCCCGGATCTAAATGCCGGCTTAGACTCTGTCCAAAATTGTTTTGACTACATCCCGGCTCTGAGTCTATCCGGAATTGTTTTTGTCTACTTACCGGATCTCAAAACCCGGCTCAGGCTCGATTGCTAGCATTGAAACAGGCCTGAATCATGACGAAATCTCGTCGACTTATGATGAATGTTTATTGTCTCTGGACTTTTTTCTAGAAATAGCCACAACAAACCGATAAAAGTTAATGATATCTACAACACTTGCGTAATGCGTGCGCAAATTAGTGAAGTGGAATAATAATTGCGAAACATTGTGCCGATGAAAGAGCAGGGGGAAAATGTAACAAAATTTTCAGATTTATTTCATGATACAAATACACTTTTTCGAACACTCCTGTCACGGATGACCACATAGATTGAAAAAATATCAATGTAATTGTCAAGAAGCTTTTCGATGATATCTCTCGGAACGCGCGTGACTTGAATACTTATTTATTATAATTGTGGAATATTTCAGCTCGCTCAATTCCTCACCGTCTCTCTCGGCCATCTCGCCAGTGTGATCATCTACTTGCTCGTAATTGTGGCACTGAGGAGACAGATCAGCAGCATGACGGAGAGGAGGTTAGTACATATGAAATAAACCTACGATTTTTTCCTCGCGACTGTCCAGTCAACCGACAGGCTCCTATATTTGCAATGGCTATAGAGCATGACAGATGTAGAGTACGTAAATTTGCATAGACCCCTGGTTTACAAATTTTCAATTGTTGAAAAATGATATCGCGTAGTTTCGAAAGTTCGGCAAACCAGGGGGATTTATTTGAATGACTAACTTCCTCTTTTTTCTCACTCGCTCACTACATGGTCACTAAATGGTTCAAGTGTACTTGATGTTGAACATTCGTCAGTGTTGTGAATCTGAACTTACAATGCACTATGTGCAACTACGAATAGAGCATAGTCCAAATATCAACTTGAAACCCTTCTGTTTCTGTGGTAAATCGACATTTCATTTTTACATAGACTTTAAAAAACCGACATTGCGCGTGCACAAAAATAATAAGTTGTTTTAGCAGCAATTCAATGTTTGACTATTGTAAATCACTTTTTTCCAGTGAGAAACGCGATCTCATCCTATCCACGTCTCCCATAGTCCTGGATAGACGTCATCGATCAGTGGAGAGGACGTTCGGCATCTTTGCTGCAGCGACGTTTCTGCTGATGGTCCTACCGACCGGGATTCTGGCCGTGTTCGAGGTAATTTGAGAGACAATATGTTAGACGGCAAATTAAAAAAATGCAATGAAGTAATGGCCTTTTTGAACTACAAATTGAAGAAAAGTAAACATGTTGATGTTTGAAGACGCTGTTATTAAATGTACGATAAAATATTATTTGGATCTGATAATATCCTTTGTGCACTTTCTGGTTCTATGGGACATTTTTTATGCAGTAGGTAATATATTATATTTACAGTTCTTCGGCGATGACCACCCAGACGTCGTCCGCATCCACGCTTTATCGTTGTATCGAGTGGCACTCAAGGTTTGTTTCAACCTTATGTTTTCGTTTTCTTTTCCCTGACAGCATAGTACTTCTTCATTCCTCTGACATTCCTCTGTGTCGAGTAGCGCTGAAGGCGAGTTCTGGATAACCTCACGCATAGCGCTGTCACGAATCGCCACTTCAATCCTCATTTTATAGCATTGAAGAAAACAAAGAAGACACAAATTTCAGAATGATATTTGAAATATATGCGCTCCCCTGGAAAAGCCTTGATGAATGACTAAATTGATGGATTCGCATTTCTCAGGGATAGAGAAGTACGGACGTGAATTGAAATATCAAATGTGTTTCAGTTCTGCGCCATGAATCCGACATTGAACGTCGTCGCTTATGCGTTGAAGCACAAACAGATCTACAACGGATTACGACAAGTATTTGTCAAGAAGGTGATTAATAATTAATTTTTAAATAAATTAAAGTCTTTTTCAAGAAGGTGAGATGCAGATGCTCAGATCTAATATTAAATTTAGTGCACATCGCCGATCGTACATTACACAAGAATTGTGATTCCTTTGTTAGTTGTATACATGAAGTAAAAGATATAAACAGGACAGGAACCATCAGATAAAACGTTAAATAAGTAAAAAATAATAATAAAATCACGTTGCAGCACCCTCTCTCCGCTCGACTCGTCACGCATTCCCAGCACAAATCTGCCTCGCTAACCAAGCTCAAGAAGACTCCTACGGTGAAATCTGTCGTCACGGTGTAACCAACGCAAATATCTGTGCAAACGTGCAAATGGTTCTCAACCATTCCATCGATGGAAAATGACATGGCTTATAAGGCCCTCTATTGGTGTGATGTTATCAAGTAAATGCAATCAATAGATGTCATATTCCAACCTTTCATCCCAACAGAATAATGCTTCCTAGATATCTGATATGTATTCTCAATCTCAGTCACAATCCAACCTCCTATTTCTTCAACTCATAATCATGCATTCTACCAATTGTCCCAATTAGTTCTCACACCATCACCTCTTGTCACTGTTTACTTTTGACACTTCTTTTGTCCTACAATTTTGGTCAGATCTCAACATTTCCAGCATTATTAATCCACATTTATTTTATGTACCCAATCCGAAAAGCGAGAAATCTCAACACTGACTCACTTTGCGTATCTACTTGTGATCTCGTAAAAATATTCAACCGGTGAATACTTGATAAAGATAATTGCAATGAATTGATGAAGTATATTTGACGAATATGTAGATAAGTCTCGCAGCCGGCAATTCCGGAGTCACAAAACCTGGCCCTCTGCCATGTTTAGTTCAAACTCACAGATGACTCATCCTCGATATCATTCTATAACTGCAGCGTATGACTTCCGCTCGTCTGGCAGATGGAGAATCAGATAATAAAAATAAGATGCGTTGTTGAAAGAATTGGTCGATTATCATATCATCTTTGGCGGAGATTTTCACTGGGGGAGATCTCAGATCACATACAGTAGCGTCCAAAAGTATTGGGGCACTTTTTGTTTCTGCTATAACTTTTGAGCCAGGAAAGTAATAAATTTGAAAATTTCACATCATTGAGGAACTGTGTTGGACATTATTTTTGTTCTTTGACAGGAATTTGAAAAATCGATAATATTGCATAATGATGACGAAATCGAAGTATGATTTGCGAAAACCCGTTATTCCTAGAATAATTTTTTTCATCTTTCCAAACTTTTTATGCATAGAGATATGATCGAGCACTACCCAGAAAAAAAAGTTTCAAGTTGTTGTCGCTTGCTGCAGCGGCTGTAGGGTTGCTGCAAAATCAGGGTCGAATTTTCACAACTTCGCTCCTAGACATGCTGGAAACTCGTTTTAAGGATCATTATGCTTCTTATAACGAGTAATAAATATCCTCAGAGTTTGGTGAATATTGAACGCCATTTACACTTTTTACACCAAAAAGTCACTTTTTCTGATGACCTTACTTTGACCCTCTGCCGCTCCAAGGGTGAATTTTGTAAAACGATGGTTTCAGCGCTGGAACATTGCAAAACCATCCATTAGTAGTATCCCAAATTTTCAGATCATTTGCTTTTCTCTCCAGTCTGTTGTGATCGATTTACGGAGGCACAGTCACTTTGAAGAGGAACCTCTTCACTTGAAGAATTGAAGAGAATCCTCTTCAATTGTTTTCAAAGATGGTGAATTTAGACTAAACTTCGTCAAACATTGGATCACCCTCACCTTATTATCGTCGCAAAGTTTTAGACCTGTGGCTCAGATAGAAAGAGAAATATTAAATATCAAAGTGGGGTGGGCGAGCATTTTTGTGCCCAATGTGCCTCCGTAAATCGATCACCACAGACCGTAGAGTAAAGCAAACGCTCCGAAAAGTTGGGAGATTACTAATGGATGGTTTTGCAATGTGCCTGCGTTAAAACCAGATTTTTACAAAATTCACCCTCGGAGCGGCAGAGGGTCAAAGTAAGGTCATCAGAAAAAGTGACTTTTTGGTGTAAAAAGTGTAAATGGCGTTCAATCTTCACCAAACTCTGAGGATATTTATTACTCGTTATAAGAAGCATAATGATCCTTAAAACGAGTTTCCAGCATGTCTAGGAGCGGAGTTGTGAAAATTCGACCCTGATTTTGCAGCAACCCTACAGCCGCTGCAGCAAGCGGCAACAACTTGAAACTTTTTTTTCTGGGTAGTGCTCGATCATATCTCTATGCATAAAAAGTATGGAAAGATGAAAAAAATTATTCTAGGAATAACGGGTTTTCGCAAATCATACTTCGATGTCGTCATCATTATGCAATATTATCGATTTTTCAAATTCCTGTCAAAGAACAAAAATAATGTCCAACACAGTTCCTCAATGATGTGAAATTTTCAAATTTATTACTTTCCTGGCTCAAAAGTTATAGCAGAAACAAAAAGTGCCCCAATACTTTTGGACGCTACTGTATACCTAGGGAAATTAGATTTTCCGGAGGACAGAATCGAGCGCAATATGTTGAATTAGCCCATTCTTTCTTCGCCTCGCGCGCGTCCGAAGGACGCTCGTCCCTACCTAATCTATCTGCCTGGTTTGTTACTCTGATAGTGCACAAAACATCTGTTGCTATGCCTACGCCGAGACATGAAAGTTTTCAATCCCGAGGCACAGACGAGAGGCTTGTAGGTCATTCTATATCTGAAGTTCATGACAACAGGGACATCTCCCGTATAATAAATAGGCATATATTACAGACAATGACCGTAAATCGAGGAATATATGCAGTCAGAGTCGATAAATGTATCCTATCAGTACCGGCTCAGATCTCTGAGATCTCCACCAAATCCTTTTCTGGTTTGTTACTCTGATAGTGCACAAAACATCTGTTGCTATGCCTACGCGGCGACATGAAAGTTTTCAATCCCGAGGCGCAGACGAGAGGCCCCAATCTCATTTCTCCCCTCGTCTATATCCGTTTCCCCCTCCGTTTCTCCCCTGAATCCCCCTCTGAATGTGCACTCAAATCCCTCGCCCACCTCGCCTTTCGTTCTCAACGGTTTTCACGGGAATTAGTGAGCCTAAACTCATCATTTGTTGCCAAATTTCGTTTTCAGATATCATAATCTCAGTGTTTTTCTTGATATCATATCTCGACTTGGTGCCAGATTTTTCCAGCGATCTCAGCTTTGTCCGAAATGTTCCGATCTCTGTAAGGGAATTTATTAGCCTTGAGTGCTGTAAATCATTTTCAGCCTGTACATAACGATACGATCTCCTTCAAGGATATTATACTCAAGTTTCGCTTTTGTCATTTTCCAGAAGCACTGACTGACGTTTGTGCGAGAGGTTTTCGCTTTTAAATATCCTATATTCGAGTGTATTTTAGGAAATCTCACGCTGTTGATAGTCGTTCAATCCGCACCTACAAGCGTCAACATACGCAACATCATCAGGTCGACTTGGGCGAATAAGAAGGAAATTCCATCTCTCAAGGTGATACTTTAGCGCTCGATTAAGGAATGGCTTCGCAATAAATGGTGTTGCTACTCCGCACGTTTTACACGGCTAAGAGTCAGGATAAGATGCAAAAGTATCAGAGTCATCCACCTTACCGGTGGATCCCATCTAGCGCTATTGTACAACTGAAAACAATCGCTTGACGTGGATGCACTTTTACCTTTACTTTGTCTGCACTAGTCTCCCGACCTATCAATCGCAGGACTTTATGTGCCTTTAACGCACAAATTTTCGTCTCTTCAATGTGCCTTATCTCTCGTCAGTCAGAGAAACGAGAGAGTAATGCGGGTTGAGAGAGACAGATCATTCATCCCTTTGCCTAATCACATTAGAGCTCGAGAAATGATACCACCGTCTCTTCATTTCCCCCACTCTCTCACCGGTCAGAGAAGCGAGAGAGTGTGTGAAATGAAGAGACGGCGGTATCATTTCTCGAGCTCTAAATCACACGCTTCTCAGGCCGGCTCTGCTCGAGTGGTCTTCCTCATCGGCAACGGCGATAGTGCAAGTCGGGAAGTGCAGAATGAGGTCATCTTCCTTTCTAAGCTGTGATTTTCTTTGGTTTCATGATCCAAGTAAAGCAATTATTAAGACCTGGTGGAATACACCCTATGATTTCCGCCCCACTATCTAGCAATTATTGCATAAAATAGATAATTTTTTTTATTAGTGTTGGTACACTATCCGAGCGCGGGTGCACTCAGTTGCTCCACTGTTTCAAGGACCTCTCTGTCATCTGTCGCCCTCGCTTGAATGAAATCTGTCATCTGCCCTCATTCATTCGATGGTTGCTTAGTGATGAGTCCAGAAAGTCAATCATGAAACCAGACAAATGAAAGTCTTCCCGGCCGGCCGTTTGTTCATATTACGTGGCGATGTACATGCAAATGAAAAGACCGGATAATCGACCTACCTAATAATCCTACCTTATATATTCTTTACAGATAGCCTCGCATCAAGACATCATCACAGTTGACACCGAGGACAGCTACAAGAACTTGGTGTTCAAGGTTGTTGTTGTTGTTGTTATTATTGTTTTGACAGGCTATTTTCAGACCGCTCTCACCCTCCACATGTCCAACGAGCACTGTCCAACGCCGTTCTTGCTCAAAATCGACGAAGATGTCGTGTTCAATATCGAGAGGTTCATGAGCGGGGTAAAATAGTTATTTTTATTTTCTAATATTTTGTAAAAGATATGAAAATTATCAAGAAAATAGTTCAGGTGAACACGAACTTTCGAGAAAACACCTCATCAATCTACTGCAAAACGTGGCACGGTTCAGCGCCGTCACGAGATAGGACGAATGAATGGTACGTTTCTCTTTTTCTTGTTTATTTTTCGTGTCACATTGATTACCTGAGTATTCCAGCCGAGATACTGCCCAAAACTTTTAACGCATGTAACAAAGAAAACTCGTAGCAGCTTGGCGATTTTTTTACATTTATATAGGAACTGATGTTATCTCTAACTGTTGTCGATAAAAGCGTCACACAGAGTATTTATAATATATTTCCAATGCTTAACCAGATTAATTTATTCAGGTTCGTATCCGAGCACCAGTATCGCGGGAGGAGATATCCCGACTACTGTGCCGGTCCATCTTATGTACTGACAGCACCGGCAGTTTCAGCCCTTCTTGAGACCCTGCCGGACTTCAACCTGATCACGGTTGGGTTTAGTGTTGCAAGCTCAGTATTGATGCCATCACACCTATCCTTCTTCTTTCCTTCTGATTGTATCAACAAGTACAATCGATTCTTACATGAAACTGGCAACATTTAAGTTTAAACGTTGTAATTTTTTTCAATTTTTTTTCAATTTTTTATTGATTTCAACAATAATTAAGTATATTTTAGGTCGAAGACGTCTTCGTTACTGGCATTGTAGCACAAAAAGCGGGAGTAAAACGAGTTGGAATGCCGAGCAAATTCAAGTCAGACTACAAGGTGCGAGCAATGTTCTTTGAATATAATAGAAGTAGCGGTGAAAATAAACGCGTCGTTTGGCGAAAGATCAACTCTCTTGCAGGTGCTCAACCACACCGCAACTGACTGTCCGGGAGAATTGATGTCCGTACACAACCTGAAAACGGAGCGGGAAATTCGAGAAACGTGGAGCTATTTATCTAGAAATTGTTGAAGTTCATAGTTGTTTACAATTAGGATAAAAATGTTGACAATTAATGCATGTCATTCTATAATTTGTTCTCATACTAGTGAATTCGCACGGCACGATTTTTTTGAACCACACATGTTAGAAAATCCAATTTTTTCAACATTATATCAAAATCAGCTCTTTTATTGCTTGTTTCCAGATCTCCCTCTTATGTTCATAATCAAGAATATAATTTTTGGCAAGTTTCCAGAAGTTGTAAATTTCACTCACCACATTCCTATCATTGAATCGTCGCCTCTGGGCATTTAATTCCCTTGGCAGCGCTGTTAACTGACTGTTTTAGACTCCTTCCGATCTAAACTAGCCTAATGCAGCCCACAGGGTGCACGCTAGTGACGATTCCGCTCTCTAGTTTGTTAGGTAGCCTAGAGAGTAGGCAAATCGAGGAGACAAGCGTCAATATGAAAAGCACGCTTATTCCGGCAGGGTCTATCCCCCGCTCAAGGTAGATCATTCGTGGCTTTACAGCCCTGACGTGACCTGCCTCCTCTCTTCCTATCTATCATTAGGCTCTTCCCTTTTTTGGCACACGTTTCCAATCCTTCTCACCTTTCCATTTTTGTCTGCACTGTTTCTCATCTATGTTTTGCCTATAATGTATTTTTACCTACCACCCTCTCCTAACAGGCCCCACGAACCTTGCGTTATTATGTCAGTCACAATCGCATCCGATGTTGTATCACTTCCCTTGTTACGCTGAACGTATCTTTGTGGATAACCATTTCAACATTTCAGTTAATCGTCTCAACTTGCGCCGTCAAAATGTCCACTGCATCCTCTGCTGACAACAGCTTCACCAACTCTTCGGAAGTACGTTTATTATTGTATAATTATAAATTATCATAATTGAATTGGCCTAATAATCACTGGCCTAGCAGTGACTAAGTGTCTTGATTAACGGGATGAAATTTACCTTTCTTTAATTATAAATTAAGTGCAAACTAACTGAATAATGATGACATATTTCAGAGCACTGACCAGCAGAGCCGCGCTTCCTCTCAACTCTCCTACCCCGTGCTCACTCCCGAGGAAAGAGCTGAGGCGGATGCACGGTCGGTCCATGTGGCCAATGTGAGTATCCATTGTTTCCCCCGAACAAAATCCTTCCAAATTGGCCAAATTTATTGATACAATAATCAATTTATCCGCGAAGGTTGTGGCGCTTTTTGTTGCTGTTGACGAAAAGCGACAGATACTTTGATTGCGCGTAATTACGTTACGCTCGGACTAATTAAATACACAATTAAACTTGTGTCTTTTCAGGTTGACTACAGCTGCACTCAAGCAGATCTGGTGGCGCTTTTCTCCGGATGTGGTCCTGTCGTGCGAGTGACCATCCCGCTGGACAAGTTCCTCCGCACTCCCAAGGGGTGAGTAATGCATTTCTAGATTAATTGATTGGAAAATGTGTTTAAAATGATGAGCACTTGTTCATATGGCTCGAAAATAATGAAAACTTGTTCAGACTGATTATAAGTAACGAAGTCTTGTTAAGATAGTTTGAAAAATGATGATGATGATGATGTTCAGGTTCGCCTACATCGAATTCGGTGATGCGGAATCGCGCGCGAAGGCAATTGCTATGAGTGGATGCATGGTCAAGGGACGCCCGGTCATGGTATGGTTTTTGATATTTTGGTGTACCTGCCTTCTCATCTAGACCTCCCTGCCTTGTTAGTGCGGAAAATTTTGTCAAGGGACGCCCGGTTTTCACGATTCCCTTGTTTGTTCTAGATCATCTGGTTTCGGATGCGGTTTATGGATTATGATTATTCCGATGAAGGGACGCCCCTTCATGATATGTTTTTTTTGGGTGCCAGTGCTTTCTGATGATCCTGGACTTGTCCGTACCTTAGTAGTTGTGCTATTTCACATAGTATCTTTGAATAATTCCCAACAAAATTTGGTCCAAACGCACATTTAGAGATGGTATAATTTCAATGCTCGGACAAACATTGTATTTCAGGTCAGTGAGAAGCGTGCGACCCTGCCTGGAATGGCGAGAACGGACAGACGTCCTCGTCTCGAAGGACTGACCCAGAAGGACCTCGACGCTATCAAGAATGGACTCCCTCATCATGGAGTCATGCCGAATGGGCTCAATGGAGGACACCCTCAGGGAGGAATGATCCTCAACGGCCCCGTGTTCCCTGCCGGGCCATTCTTCAATGGAATGCAACCAGGCCAGGGAGCACCCATGCCGTACTTTCCGCCCCACTTCCCCTACCCTGGAATGTACCTGCCCGGAGGGTGAGTTATTGTTTTTGTTGTTGTTGTTTTGGTCGGTACAAACAATAAGGAAAAACATTGAATGGTATTTGTAATTGCAGATACCCTCCGTACATGTGAAGCGGCCAGCAGCCCGAAAACTCGTTCATGAAGCACGGCTATTTTGCCCTATCAATTCATTTATTCCCTTCTTATATCTTCCCTTCTTCCATCGATTTCTTCCTTTCTTCCCTCAGACAGCAGTCAGATTACCATCGGATTTCTCTTCTCCCCTTGCAAATTTGTTTATCCCACCTCGGCCATATTGGCATTAACTACTTCCATTCCCTTTAGCCCATATTGGCATGAACTACTTGCATTCTCTTTAGTTCATTCGCGCTAAATATCACCTTGTTTTCGCGTTAGTTGTTTGTTGTTTACTCTCATCTTCTTCCCTCCCTATCCTTCATATTCCCCACTTGCGAAGGGCGTCATACTGACGAGGTCCACCCTTCGTAAGGCGGCTGGGTGTCTATGACCCAATGGACCGAAACATCCAGCCGCGCTACTGTAGGAAGTCGCTCTCTCTCTCTCTCTCTCTTTCTTTTGCCGCAGCTAGCAGTTTCTCGTTTCTTCTACAATACAAAACAAAGCTTCTTTTTAATTAGTTATTTCCCCCATAAAAAATATGAAAAACCAAAAAAGTGACCACCATATCCATATTTTTCATATTAGATGTGGTAAATTTTATTGTTCCAATCAATCTAGTGTCATTCCTTTTCTCATCCCGTTTGTTATTTTTGTCTTGTATTGACCCTTCGACTTCGTATTTTCCAGCTCTTTCATTGTACTGCATTTATTCTACTGGTTCCTCCGAAGACTTTCTATCAATTGAAATTTCATGGCTTGTGTTTTTTCTTGGTGTTTTTTCACAAGCCTTTCAAACAGAGTATTCCCCTCATGTATTTAGCATTTTCCTACACATCCACCCTGTTCGCTTGCTTTCTTTTGCATTTTTTTGATAAATGTTATTTGGAAAATATGAAGCAAGTAGTATGCAGCACACGACATCAAAGAGGGACCACAGATGGTTTTCTTATTGTCACATTTACTTAGAAATCTTATCTGCACCCCTATTCCCCTCAATCTTAGCCGTTACCAAAAATCGAAAAAAAATTTGATTCAAAATAATTACTTATTCTCATCTTATTATATTAATATATTTCCAAAATTACTATATTTCTAATTACACAATAAATTACTCATTTAACATAATTAATAATGAGTGATATAAAAGAGTGAGGAGAGTTTTCATTCTTCATTCTACTCCATTTCTCTCATCGTGAGTGGTTCACTCTTCACTCCGCCTTCGATTTGAGGTTTGTTCATGGTTCTTTTGGGCCCACTATCACGATTTATTCATTGTTCTTGGTACTATTATGGTTCCAAGGTCCAATCCTTTTAATGTCGTATCTAGAGTAACTCTATTGTACCTTCTGCATCGGAAACCAACTTTAGTTCCAGTTCTTTCAATTGCAGAATGCGGATACCCCGGCTGCTCATCGCTGTCGTTTTCCTCACAGGAACCGCGCAATCTGGTGCTTATTTATGATTTATCTCATGACAAAAGCCAAGCACTTGCTTGCCAGATACTATGCATATCCTTGTTTCTCTAGTGTCACCCTAGAAAACATTGGACCACAGGATAATGCAGTCAGATGGCTTTTCCAGTGTGTCCCACCTAGCGTTGTCTAAGGACTGTAAAATCGCTTGACGTGGATACACCTTTACCTTTTACCTTGTTTCAGGTCTTCCCACAGCCCATTGCGACTTCCCCCTGCTCGACGGTCCTGCTACTTTTTTCAAGTATACGAAGAGCTCCAAAGAGCTAAAGTGCAATGATGGCAAGGAGATTAGGTGGGTTTTGCGCTTAAAAAGGTGCAATATAACATTGACCGCTCGCAATATGAAGATGTGGGTGAAATGAAGTCGACAATTAAATTAGCAAGGCGTTTTTGGATTTCCATAATTTAATTAAACTTGAAATTGTGTTAACTTAAAAATTTTTGTAAACATTTTTGGTGAAAACGAATAACTTGCGAGCTGTCACAATTAAAATATTGGAAGTACAATAAGGCTTTCTTTTTAGGTGTGGCGCCGATCAATACGAAAAATTAACTTGCGACGAAGTAAAGGGATGGATCGATCCAGAGGACCCAAAGGAAATCGTGTTTCCTGATCCATCGAAGAAATTCACATTTACATGCGAAGCAAAAAGTGAGTGGGCGTGCAAAATATGAGAAAAAGAAAAAGGACGAGCCGTCTGAATATAAAAAGCACCCATTCAGAACCCAACTGCGACAATTCATTGGTCCGCGGGCCAAAAGTTCAATACACCTATATATCAAAAGTACTGAAGTGCAAAGATGGCAAGGAGATTAAGTGGGTTTTTCGCTTAAAAGACGATAAAATATAAAATTGACCGCTCGCAATATGAAGATGTGGGTCAAATGAAGGCGCAAAACGTTTTTGGATTTTAATAATTGAATTATCCTTGAAATTGATTTATTTTGAATTTAATGTCGATTGTTAATATTGTTGAAGTCGAATATTTACACAGAAAATTGTTTTGTTGAAACGAATTAATTGCAAACTGTCACAATTTGAGTGTTGGAAGTATAATGATGCGTTCTTTAAAGGAGTGGCACCGATCAATACGAAAAATTAACTTGCGACGAAGTAAAGGGATGGATCAATCCAGAGGACCCAAAGGAAATCGTGTTTCCTTATCCATCGAAGAAATTCACATTTACATGCGAGGCCAAAAGTGAGTGGGCATTCGAAATGGGAGAGGCACAACCGATTCTCTCTGGAAAGAACCCATTCAGAACCCAACTGCGATAGTTCATTAGTTCATGGGCCAAAAGATGACTACACATTCGTTTCTAAAGGACTGAAGTGCAAAAGCGGAAATGAGATTGAGTAAGCGATATTTTTTACAGTTTTTTAAGCTTCTAAAGTTCGATACGTGCCCCCCCCCCCAATTCGATATCTGAATATTGTCACGTTTCGCCTCTCAACAACTCCTAGAAAATTAATCATGACAAACTGTGAAGGAAATGATTGTCACAAAACGTTATCATAACAGATGGGGAGGAATACGCTATGCAACGCTTATTTGCAACGAAGTTACTGGATGGATTAATCCGCTAAACAATAATCAAGAAGTGTTTCGTGATGCATCGAAGAAATTCAGATTCACGTGTGAAGCACCGAGTGAGTGGAAAGACATACATTTATAAATAAAAACCACAGAGTTGTGTGTTTGTTTACTTTTGCGAAAGTCACGTAGGTTGGTCACGAAAGTGTACACAAATGTAAAAATGTTGCGCTCACGCTTTCGGAATCGCGAAATGTCGTAGGCGAAGAGTTATCACTGGTGCATTAATATTACGAAAACAAACGGAAACGTCAAACTGTGTTTCTTGAAGAAGTCTCAATTCATATAGACATCATCTTGATATTTTTTCAGTAATTAATTTATTTTTCAGAAATTAAATGCGACGAATCACTAATCACGGGACCAACCGACAAGGATGGAGATAACGATTACACATTCATAGCAAAAGTACTCAAGTGCAGAGAAGATAATGAGGCTATTGTGCTACGGTATTTTAAAAAATATTTATTTTATATTAAAAACAAGCTCAATATGTGGTAAAAGACTAGGCCAAAACGACAGAAGTGCCCTTAAAAATACTGTTTCAGTGGCCACCAATATGCGACGCTTGTTTGCAAGGATGAAACTGGATGGATTAATCCCGCAAACAATGGTGAAAAGGTGATTGATGATCCGTCTGAGAAGATCGCGATTGAATGTGCTATCAAAGGTGAGCGAGAACTGAGAGACCCCATTATATTAACTAATTCAGCATGTGACAAGTCTCTCATTGCAAAATTAAATAAAAAAAAGGTAAATTAAAAATGCAAAATGGGAATCAAACAATATTTCAGACATATTCTTCAACGAATGTTTTGACTTGCAATGATCCAAAAATGCAGCTGAAGTAGGTTTTTTTGTTTTATTTAGTCTTTAGGATTTAATCCTGAAATGACGTTGCAAGATATTAACACTTGAAATTAAATTTATTGATATTTAAATAATAACGCATATTACAGATATCGTGTGTTCCAATCAGGAGAGAGTTATATCAAGGCGGACAGTATCACTTGTGATGGTAGCAAATGGGCTCCTAGCGATATTGCAGCGACCGATAAAATAGAAGTTATTTGCATAAAGAAAGAATGCGATTCTTCATTAATTACTATGAACGGAGTGAGTTGCTAAAAAATCACTTTTATTATATATTGGCAAATAACATTGTTCTTACTAACGTTATGACTAAAAAAAATCGCAGGGAGAAATCAAGGAAATCGATAAAGGGAAGATTGAAATTTCATGTCCTAATGCAATGCCGTTAATTGAGTATGCGCTAGGTTCGGGATTTTGAAACTACACAAACAATTTTCAGAGTTAATGGCCAAGCACTTTACGAGGAGTTGAAATGCTCTAAAGCGAATGAAGAGTGGCACGAGCACAATAGAAATGCAGGCCTGAAAATTAGCACAGCGTTCAAGGCTAAATGCGTGTCGAAAAGTGAGAATTTTAATTCACTCATTCACTCATGATATATGATATATTTTTTTGTTAAACTTTATCATATAATCATTAATTCTTAATTAAATTGAATTTCATGAAATTTTAAGAGTGCCATCACAGTCTTTCGCTATTATCCGAGGGTGCAGTCAGAAATGGAAACACGATCACTTGTGGTAACAAAAACGACGAACTCAAGTAACGACGAAAAAATGTATCATTCTAATAATATTTTATTTACAGAATGAGTCATAAGAATGATCATCATTCTTATCATTCGAAACTCATATGTGAGGAGGTTGAGGGATGGAAGGACGAAAATGATAATCCATTGGATGGCGCTGATGAAAAGATTAACGTCGAGTGCGTTGAAAAAAGTAAGAAAATGTAGACTGTGCATTATCGGATTTAAGCTGTTTACTCTTTTCAGCTTGCGATGAGAGCTTGCTCACAATTGATTTATCATCAGGGGTATAGTGAGCTGATAGCAAATAATTTCCGCATATTTTTCCAGGTTCTTTTCAGAAAATGTAGAAGTAGAGAAAAATGTCTACACAAAATGGAATGTAGCGATCAGGGCAAAGTACTAGAGTAAGGAAATCATTTATGTACTCTTCACTAAACACTTTATTTCTCAGAATCAGCACTGAATTGTATCCCTGGCTGAAATGCGTCAAAGAAGATAAGTGGAATGATGTGAAAAAAGCCATAAAAGAACAAAACTTCGCAGTTAAATGCGTAGAATTAGGTACACACTGTTCTGAGACTCTAGAAAAGTCGAAGTAATTCTCTTTGAGCCTGCCACAAGTCGCATATTGACGCTGGCGAAGGTGTCGTAGTTGGTCAAAACACGCTGAGCTGCAGGGAAAACACACACGAACTGAGGTAAGCAAATAACAAATTAATCGCAAAACAACCACATTATCAGGTTGAGCTACATTGATGCTGCTACCACTGATATATCCACCCACAACATTTTTGGATCGGAATTCGTTTGTGACAAAACAGAGGGATGGACTCGCGATAGCTTCAAGATGGGCATCAGAGCGGATAATGCAGTAGCATTTTACTGCGAACCTAAATGTGAGTCATTTGTACTTACCGTAAATATACTAAATATAATATTCACGCTAAATCATTAAAATCCCAAATGTATTACTCAAAAAATCTTGATTCTTTACATTTTTAGCATGTGACAAGAGCCTCATTCTGAATGCCAATCTTGCGCAGGTTGTCTTAATTTTTTTTAAATTCTTGAAAATTCATTTGCAGTTCGAATTCAACAGATTAGACCCAAGTAAAGATATTTTCAAACTGAAATGCGTGAACGACAAAGAATTTTTAATGTGAGCTTATGAAGTTAACATAAACGTCATTTTTTCAATGAATTTCCAGTGTAAAAGGACGATTCGATTTTTATGAGGAACTGGATTGTTACAAAGCACACCCATATTGGGAATACAAAAATGTTGTCTTTTTATTTACTTTATATCTCGGATTTTGATGTAATTCGTAGGGTTGATCGTTCGGCTTTCGGAACGGCCGAATGAGATTGATCAAAATTGCCTCGTTCCGGAATTGATTCAATTAGCTCTCGGAATGAGTTCGGACAATGAACTAATTGGATTTCTCGTTCCGGAACGGCCATTGTTCGACTCTCGGCCGTTCCGAAGTGAGGGGATAATTGGATCATAAGTTCGGAATTCCGTCATTCCGTTCCGAACGATCAACCCTAGTAATTCGCAATTCTGTTCAGACGAGAATGGAAATGAAAACCGACGAGCCAATTTCAGTTAATTGCGTGCGAAAAGGTGATGAGCAGAGTATAAATAAATCTATTTTAATATTTACAGAGTGCCATGATTATATGATAACGTTGGATGGGGCAGTTCGAAAGAGTTCCGATGCAATTAGGATACTATCCTGCCCAGATTCCCAAATGGACATTCAGTGAGAATCATACAATTTGCGCAAATTATAGTATCGGAATTTTGCAGTATTGACGGTACCACAGTCTTTGCAAAGACGCTTTCTTGCGATCCTAGTGTAGGATGGAAAGCAGGCAAAATAAAAACCGGAGTTTCGGCAGTGACATCAGTAAAGATTGATTGCGTGAAAGAAGGTAGCATTAGTCTATTACACAAATAATATTATCATTCAGAGTGTCACAAAAGCAATGTTATAAGCGACCCAAGTGAGGTATGTATTGTAGCATAAATCATTGCAAGAAATTTATTAATGTTTCTTGAGTACGATGCATCTCGCTTCTTACAGGTTAAAGTCTTTGATCCCAACAATGAAATTAGACGAATGCACTTAAAATGCATAAAACCGAATGAGCAAATTCAGTATGTATTTGAATTTAGAGCTCTTAATATATTATAATTTCAGTTTTTTGGACTCTTTTCATGATTCAATTGAATGTAGCAAGGAAATTGGTTGGATATCAAACTCGAAAGATGGAGGAGTGAAACCTCTCAACATTATTTCTCGCGATAAAATTACAGTCGAATGTAAAGTCGGTGATAGTGAGTGTTGATACAAATATTATCTTGACTAACGGCCTATTATTTTGAGGATGCGATCATAAATTCATAATAGGCAACAAGGAAATGGTATCATATTCCAAAAAATTGTTTTTATGTAGACTTTTTCAGTATAATTTTGAGTACGAAAGCAAGAAAGTTAGACGTTTGACCTGCAAAAATCGGCAGCACAAAATGCGGTGTGTGCCATTATTATGGCAATTGTCATCATCTAATTCAGTGTAAACCAAGTCTATTTTGGAGACGAATTGACTTGTAACATTGTGAATAACGTGTGGGAAGAAATTGGAATTTCTGGAAACGAGATTTTGAATGTCGAATGCAATACGAGTTAGTTTAAATTACCATGAATTCTGATGAAAAAATATTTCAAGTATGCGAATTTGAGCTGAATTCAGGCAAGAATGACGTGCGTTTGACAGAGAATAATTAATAATAAATTTTTAAAAATAAAAATTTATTTTAGATCATAAAATACGTGGATGAACATACTGGAGACATTGCACTGCTCTGTGAGCCACATAAAACTGAGATTGTGCACTGGCCTAGAATACTTGTGTGAGTTATTGTGATATTTAAAAAATAATAATTACGGCAATTTCAGACTCAATGGCGAGAAGCACACAAACCTTAACTGTTCGTTGAAAAACGGATGGGTAAACGAAAATGAGATTGCTATCGCTAGCGCAGAAACGACATTAGAATTGCAGTGTGAAAAATGTATTTTTTTAAAATATAAATCGATAATTTTCATGCATTAATCTTCTCAGATTGCATGTTTTCACATATCGAGAATGAATACTATCCATCATCGAGTTTTAAAGAAAATATATTTACTGTCACAGCAAACAAACTTTGCTCGTTCAAGTAAGCTGTTAATTTTTGAGCTAAACATTGAATATGCTTAGAAAATATGTGTAAGCGATTGAAAGTGTGGTGACGTTTTTGAAACTAAAAAAAGTAATAACAATAAAATTTTAAATAAATAATTTCAACAACGTCGGATTCAAGACATGAAAATACATTTTTTTAGCGTTACGGGAGCGTTTGTAAAATTACCGTTGGTTGACACTATCTCTTGCTCGTACCAAAAAGGATGGCAAGCGAATGGAATGCAGATTAATGCGGACACTTCCAAATCACTAGAGCTGACGAGCACAAGAAGTGCGTTTCTACCTCATAAAAACAAAATTCAATTTAAAAAAAACAACAACAAAAACAAAAACAACCGTTTAGTGTGCACAGTTGCGCAGGGACCAGACCTGGAATTCAATGAGCTAACTGGAAAGCTCAAGTGCTCAAATGGCAAGACGCTTACTTTGTCAGTTTTATAATTTGATACGAATGTCAAAAAAATATGTGGAATCTTGATAAATTTGAGAATAATAACATTCGCAATTCAGGGAATATGAATTTTTTGCGCCGGAGCTTCAATGCGATCCTGTACTGGGATGGCACGACCCCGTATTCCCATACATAACGAGATATCATCGTACTCGCACGGCGGTGCTAGCAGCCAGTTGCACGGAAAACGACGGTGGGTTGCTATTTTATTTGTATACTTTATTTGCTGCCCTGCCGATTTCGCCCTCGACGTGTTTACAGCTTCGTGACCTCTTGACTTGTTTATGATACAATTCCGAGACTTGTTTACGTGACTTTCGCAATAGTGGAAATACTTACAAACACGCATCGGGAGCCATCTCTCCTTCATTAAGGAGTATGATTATTATAATTATTTGTTTTTGAAATTTCAGCTGCGTGTGCTTCTTACCAAAGTGAAGAGGAGTTTGGCGAACCGGTAGATCCGCCCGGGGTAATTGATTTATATTGTGCATTTAAAAGATCGTATTTGTTTTAGGTCCTGCTACCTGCTGGTTACACAGTAGGCGTGTACATTTGTGAAAATATTAAGCACGGCATCAAGTTAGTTTTTAAGAAAAATGGATTTACCTGAATAATTTTAATACTTTTTACAGACTGAATGATGCATTTGTTCACTCGCAACTGCATTGCGACCCCGGTAGAGGATGGACTGATTTCGAAGGAAATTGGTTTGCCGAGTCTAGGGCTGATGTTGCCATTACATGCGAAAATAGTTAGTCTGTCTTTTCTGTCTTATTTAAAAGTATTCCATCAATCATTTAATCATTATCATTCTCATCATTCAGTCAAATGCACTACTGAACACAAAAAAACTTGTGATGATCCTTCGACGGCGCCTCTTGGCTACGAATGTGTTTCACACGTGAGTGAAAGATACTACCAAACAGGGCTGTTGGAGCTTCTTCGATTTTTGGCCCAGGCAACAACCGCTCTGTATGTGGAGGGGGTAGGGAATGAGAATGATAGGGAGGGAATACTCTGTGGAAAAAGGGTTGGGCCAAAAATCTAAGAAGTGCTGGGCTGTTAGAGTGAAGAATCCATCTATTCACCCCACTATTCTCTCACCGGTAACATGAAGAAGAAGCCGTGAAGAATGAAGAGAAAAATTCATCACCCTGACAGCTCTATTTTCAAGTCTAATAATAATAATTATAATTTCGGTATTTAAGGATTTTGATGCCGACTCGGATCCAAACCTGCGAAAATGTGGCGAATACCAGCAGCTTTTGTGAGTAAATAAATCCCGGAAAAATTAAGGAAAATCTATTGCAGTATTGCTCCGGATAAATTGGTGATGCGTGGCCTTCGATGCAGTGATGATGTTTGTTTAAAAAATAAATTAGTGTTTTTTTTTAAATTATATTTCAAAATTGACAGGGATCCTGGCACGAAATCGGCGATAAGTATAAGAAAGTTGTTGCAAGCGGCAAGCCTACGATTTCCTGCGTTGAGAAGCGTGAGTGATCTATTTACCGGTTGTAGAAACCGCATCAGCATTCCCCGTTTTGTCTCACATTACCGAGTAAATATTGATATATGAAACGACGAATTTCTGCTCAAAAAATCAATCTTATCTGTTTTCTTCGCAGATTGCAGCAAATGCTTGGCTCTCAAACGTCTGGAGAATAACGAATACACGACTACTGGTTTGTATAACAAAATTGTTGATTTATTTTTTGTATTTAAAATAAACATATATTTCCAGTTCCGACTTTCGTTGCGGGATCCGTGGACGGGTGCGCTAACACAACGGTATTTATATAACATTAAGTCATTTCTGAATATTTTGTTGATTCGCGCATCGCAGAATCCGCTGGCGTCTAAGATTCCTTACCTTTACCAGTATTTCCAGCTAATTTTCAGTGTCCCAACAGCCTCTGGCTGGTGGAAATCGGCGGAAACAGCCAGGAATACACTGGAGATATCGTCTGCGCGTCGGATAAATCGAATTGGATTCTCGACGAACCGGAAATTTCGAATCGTCGCTCAGTCGATAGCGCTGTGTGCATTAATAAATGTGAGCGGAAACTAATTTCGATCGGAGCTTACAGAATACATAATATTCTCAGTGAAAAATTGCGAAACTGGAATATCTGAACGACCTTACAAGGATTTTAAGAGATGCACAGTGGTGAATATTTCGATGAAAGTTATTAACTATATCTTATTATTCAGTCTGAAAACGGAGATTTCTGTCATTGCTCTGGAAAAGGAGAAAAATTATAGTGAGTAAATTAGAGATGTATGAACTATTAATCAAACAATTCAGCATCAAGCAAAACGCCCCGCAAAACACTACTTTCGAGAAGGTCTTGCAAATTATATGTGATAGAAAAGCAGGATGGATCGCCAAAATTAAAAAGAATGACGATGTCGAAGTTTATAGCATTGTCAAGGTTAGCGATTGGGATGACACAAAATAAATAGTTTGGTACAAATATTGTAGACCGATATCGTCATTTGCGACATCGAAACTCCAGAACTAAATCTAACTGATTCGAAAACAACTCCTATGCCGAAACTAACGGGTGAGCAATATTTTGCATTCTTTCTCTGTCTCTTTGAAATCTTTTATCTCAGTAATATAAGTCATTCAATCGATAATTTTCAGCCTGTGATCTCTGTCCTCATCCATTCAAAACCTGGTTACAATGCGATAAATGCAGTCATAAGGTAAGCTTATTCTATTAAAAAAATAATATTGTATTTTAGGTGCTGGATATTCAGTTGGCGAACAGCCATAATAACGAAAAGTGCATTGCCACGGTTATTTGCTCATTACAAAACAATTAAAGTTGCTAAATTACAGAGTAGCGTTGGCGGGAAATTCTATTCCGAACAATATGGTGAAATCAACGATGCCATTGAATGTGATAAGGAAGAGAAAGTAATATTCAACTATTTGTAACCTTTCAAAAATTAGTTTATTAAGGTCTGGAAATACAGTGGAAAGGAGATCGGAAAAGTTGCTGCTCTTCAAGATAATAGTAAATATTTTGAAAAAAACAGCAAAATAAAATTGTCATTTTCAGATGAGGAAAAGGAGAGTGGAGTATGTTGCTTAAAGAATAAAAAAGTTTCAGTTTTCCAATGCTACAATATTCATGTTGCAGAGTCATCTGGTAACTATTGTTGTATGCTGTTCCCTCGGGCTTGTCATTATTGGCATATTGCTACTTCTGGTCTATGTGAGTTTCGTTGTTTTTGGGAAAATCAAAATGATATAATTCGCAGAAAGTGTTCATTTCCAAGCGAAATCCAGCAGAAAACAGTGGCGATAAAAAGAGTGGAAGCTGCGAGAAAAACAAGCGAAATGAAAGGTAAGTTCGAATCCAAATTTGCTATGAACAATTTTTTTCAGTCACGACGATGGGTTAGAAGACGTCAAAGTCGACAACAATATGTGAATATAAAGCAGATTCGCAAAATTACGAAGATAAACCAATCATTAATCGATCATAAAACTCCAGGCTGGTTACTGGCTAAATGCATAAACAACTTTCGTTGAATTTCCATTTCTTATTCATACACCGTTACATTTGACTATTTGAGAAAGAAGATCCAAACTACTACATTCAACTAGAGAGTTTCATGTCATTGTGAGCATTTTCGAGAAAAGGATTGATCAAAAATGAACTGAAGTTTGAGAAAGTAAGAATTGCAAGGTTCTTGTTTCAGAAACCTCGTACGATCGGGCTTTTTTAAGGATAAAAAGGGTGTCAAAGAGCATTGGAAACTCAACCTATGTTTAGTGGAATGTCTCTCTTTCTTTCTGCGCATTGGAGTGACACACACTTGCACAGAAAGGAAAGAAGAGGAAGAAAATGTGATAAATTGGCGCGAAAAAATATTTCTCGTGGGCTGGCCTTATATTAATTTTGACATTAATTTGCCCCTTTTGTACACAAATACCATTATAAATGCATTTATTTTTGTTCTCGAAGGTATGCATTGGAATGGCTGGATCAAATTATATCTTTATTTTGCACACATGGAAAAGGGCGAGCCGAAAAAAGAAGAAAAAACTACTTGATACGTGGACTGTGACACGTTTTGTGGCGGAAGAACTATCTCTTTTATCTTTCGCTCTTTTCTTTCTTTCGTTCTCAATTACGTGCACTTTGTGGTTGCTTCTTTCACGTTTTGGTTAATTTTCGTTCAGTTTAACTCCGCATTTTAGTTTATTTTATTTCTCGGCACCGGCGAAGTGTAAATTATTTTACTGAAGTCATACCCTTTGGCATAAATCCATTGGCGTCGCTCATTTTCCAATCACGGAAAATGAATTAGCTTCAAATGTCGTCACTATTCTCTAACCTCTTTGTATCTTCTTTTCAAGCGCGTTCTCATTTGTTCGATTTTTCAATACGTATATTCAGTTATGTCTGCGGAAGAACTCCAACCCGATGTTGTCGAAACATCCGAAAGAAAGAATGTTTTTGAATTGATGCAGAAGCTTGGAAGCATGTCCAGGAAAGAAGCGGGGGGATCAGAGCATGTGAGTCGAAATTACTATTATATTTTTATCTATAATCTTTGTATTTGTTTTTTTAATAAAATCACTTCAAAGTTTCTAACAGCTATGAACATGATTCTTCAAAAAACTGTCAATTATTATTTTTATCTTTTCCAGTGGCGTCCATTCTTCAGTGAAATTTTCGTCTGCCAATCAGGGTCTGGTAATCAAAAGATTACGTTCGAAAACCTTACACAATATGAGAAGAAGGTAAGGCTTCTTCGTGCCTTGATCAAGAAATGATACCGTCGTCTCTTCATTTCACACTCTCGTCGACCGAGCCGGTGAGAGAGTGGGCAAATTAAAAGACGGCAGTATCATTTCTCGAGCTCTACGTGAAACCCACTAAAACGACGCATCGCAGAATATTCGTTCATGTATTCCTAAGCTGCTTCTGAACTTGCTGCACAGTCGCAAGATAATCATTACATCTATTGAAGTGTTATTTGCTTACTCATTATCAAAAAAAAAGAAATATAAAATTGCAGAAATAACCCTCTCTGGAATGACTCTACTTCGCACAGAGATTATTCCTGTTTTGCAAAGAGTATTCAATGTCAAACAGTCACGTGACTTGGTGCGTTTCTATCCCTTCCTTTCTTAAAGTCCTCAACAATTTTTTTTGTAGGAAAATATCAAGCGTCACATCTTCAACTTCGAAAATTTCTGCAGTTATTGGATCGAGAACGGGTATCCAATCGAGTTATTCGAGGTATTGACCCGAATTATCTAATCATCTAATGATTTGTATTTTCAGAAATTGTATTTCAACTTCTCACCTAGTGCAACGGAAGATGTTATGAAAAACGATCGTAGTCGGTCAATGCCAATAGAGGTTGAACACATTATCGAAGAGGTCAGTGCCGAGAAGAAAATGGAAGAAGAAGATGACGATTACTTTGTCGATTGTCTTGAAGAAATCAACAACGTCGACGATGATCGGATCGATGATAAGGACAATCAGACAAACGGGGATTTGACTGAGCACGACATAAATCTTCTGAATGAACTTGAAGAAGTTATCGTCGATAACCTCAAGAGCAGCCACAAAGCTACTGCGCATCACCTACTGACTGTCGATTAATCGTGATCACTGCGTGTCAAGTGACTGTTGCGGATGGTCAGTTGTGGCCAGGAAATAAACCATTTCACGACCAAATTTACATGGTTACGATTTACTGCACAAATACATACATTTTCAAAAATTTAAAAGCAAAAGGATAAATTTTCATCACTCCTGGGATCTGGGCTACCGTACCGTAGTGTTTGACTAAGGATATTTCTTTCATCGTGACTTGCTCACCTGTTGCTCCTCCTTCTATTTTACCGTTGCATACAATTGAAATTCATGCATATATCTAATTTTGCAGTCTTCCAATTGCAATAAGTGAACTAATCAGAGCTGTCAAATCGAGGAATGAAGACTGGGACATTACACATGTGATAGATAGCAGAGATGACTTTGTCATTATTTATTCAAAACAAACACGTAAGAATGAAATTGACATGGTCAAAAAACGAATCAGCATCGCAGAATAGATCAGAATTGTCATTGAAATTCATACACTTTTATTTTTACAGCTGTCCGATAGCAATAAGTGAACTGATCAGAGCCGTCAATATGACGAATGAAGACTGGGATACACCATTACACATGTGCTTGTTGTTGCAGAGATGGCACTCGCCCTTGCCCCCGAGTGTCTCGCACACAGACATGGCCTGATTAATTATTAATTAATTTTAATTATATGACAAATGTAGCTTTTTCCAAGGAATTTCATGATTTTGATTGTTTACGAGCACACCGAAATGATTAGAAATTAATTATAATATAATTTACAACATATCAGTGTCGCTTTTGTGGGCGTTGATCAAGATGGGGCAAAAATGAATTAGGAACTAATTAGTAATAAAACGATGTAATATTGTATGTTTTTAAACATAATCCAGGGTTGTCTTGACTATGACCGAGAAGGATGACTATTTCTTGTCTTACCGTCCGTGAAAAAATGGCAGATAATTCCGGAACATAAATTGCAACTCTAATGCCTGTGCTTGATCGGACGATAACCGTCGGATGAGAACACCACGAAGGGAAGAACATTTGTTGCCGGTACTTATCCACTCGGTTCCCATCTGACCTACCATCCTAATGCTCAACCTGTTGATCGCTCTCTTCTGGCACCTACTTGGACATTTCCTAGCTTTCGTAGTGTATTCATATTTTAGAGCACATTCAAAATAAAACACTTTATTTTAAATTCCAACCTGATGGCAGCTCTCATTGGGCAGTCCTGTCGCAGTCGTAGCCAAGCTCACCCCGCAGCCGCGCGACACGAAATCGGCTGCAATAGAATTTATCACTAAATTGTCCTTAATTTTAGAATATGCGCAGAGAGGTCGCATTGGCTAACGAAGCGAACTGAAAGCGAGCAGTAATTGTAAACGTGTTTAGGTGAATGATGAATGGGGAAATCTTTGTTACATACCGCAATCAATCTGTCATGCTCGGAAAGTAATCGACTAATGCACGAATATGAATAATGAAAAAAATGCAAACTTAGCGATGTTTGACAGGATAAGGTAACCCAACTTGATAATTATTCTGTTTACCATCTTGATAATTCGCTTCTCTGCTCACGTATTTTAAAAAATCAACGAATATCTTAACTTTCGCTTTTTTTACCGGATAAGAAAGCTAAAACTTTGAAAACATTATCCTCACCATCCTCATAATTCGTCTCTCTGCACACGTATTTGTAGCACTCCAGCGTCTGCGACTCACACTGCATCGGAGAGTAGTCCTGATACAATTATTGGAACTTATTCTATTTTTGCCCCAGAAACAACCGCACTAAAAGAGGAGGGGTATGGAGTGAAAGAGAAGGAATTCTCTGCGAGAAAAAGACTGGGCCAAAAATCGTCATATCATGGGTTTATCATGGGTCCCCCTTATTATCATGGGTCCCCCTTGTTCCGACAGAGCCATTTTTTCATTAAACAGATCGTATCTCGTGAATCTGGCATGCGCATTACTTTGAGTGTGAGAAAAAAGTCATGATCACGTTACGCTAATGAAGAACCTCATAAAAATAAAATTAAGGTCACATACCTTGAGGCCGCCCGAGTGGCACCAGATATCTCCCAGGGCTGCAATGTACATCATTGCCTATAAACGCCGAAAGGAAGCAAAATTGCAATCAAATAGGCTTCCAAACTGCGGAACGTTTGAATCTGTATTAATAATTTTGAAAGTATAAATAATCACCGAGCACTGTAGACGGTAAGAATAGCAAGATCGGAAGCATTCGAATGGCGGCCAACAATGAAGATTCTGGAATATCCATCATGTTCGAACATTTATTGAATTTCAATGAAATCATGGTTAAGTATTGTAGAAGATTAGAGAAACTGATAAATGAGAAGGGTAAAAATACAGACTACCTAAAGTAAAGGACATTTTGATATGAAGTTTTGATATAGAGACCGATAGATAAACTGATAAGTAGACACGCATCGAGATGAAAGATAGACAATGCAATACTTTCAGTAGAAAGTGACATAAATTGACACAGCTTTGAGAGAACTCCACTACAATGATGATATTGGCATTTTTAATGAGGCGTCAAGGAGAACTGCGGCAGAAAACACTTTTTTGCTTATTTGATTGGCACTTTGCAACAAATTTCTTGAAAACAGCACAATCGTTGTAGATGACAACACTAATTGGCAGTGCTTCAGAATTGTGGCAATCTTGTCTCTCTCTCTTGATGATTTTCGCGTATGTCAACAGATACTGTTGAGTAAAGGGGGGCGAGGGAGAGGGCGTATCTTTCTTTGCCTCTCTCCATTCCCCCTGCTCTCTCGTCCTGTCTGACCGGTCGAGAGGGAAGAGATGCCACTGATTTGTGTGGACAACGGATTGCAACGATCGTCATACTCTGCGAAGTTCGGAAATTGATTGTTCTGGAAAACCGGGTAAAGAAATGGTAAAGTTTCTTCCACAATCGCGATTTTATAGTGATCGCTGGACGAGCACGCTAGGTGATGTTCACAGGAAAGGACGGTTCTGGAAACCCCGGGGCATAAAATTGCATAAAATTGAATTTGCACTTGAATTCGTATCTCCTTTTCTATTTAAATTCTTTTTACAACATTGATCGTCCTAATTATCCAACTACAACTGAAAACAGCTGCTTAATTTATCTTCATCATTTTCAATGAAACATTTTTACCTTGAGCAATCAACCATTGTTCTTTCCCCTACAACTGGAAGTGAAGAAATTGTCGAAATTGTCTGGGCAATCAACCGATTGGCTCTTTCCTTCTCACAATTGCCTTCATCTCCCACTTCAACACTCTCTGATCGGTCATACAGAGCGAGAGAGCGTGGGAAACGGAGAGAGTCATCACTCTTCTCCTCCTCAACAATCAAACATCCCTTCGAAGGCGTCAATTTCGAACGATGAGCAATGGGGCGTTGAGAAAAGAGACCATTTTAGCACTACAGAGGAGCGTTTTTCGTCTGACTCTCTCCGTTTCGCGTGCTCTCTCGGCTTCTCTGACCATCGCGGACATCAAGGATCTGCCCGACGATGTTTGCTGCTGCTGCTAACGAGAATGTCTGACTGGAAGGGTCGACCGAGAGATAAAGACGAGAAATTGGTAGACCATTTGTTCTCTCGAAAGGTCCAAAATGAAGTACCCACAAGAGCAAAGACTCAAGAGTCAAACGATTGTTCTCTTGGAGGGCATCCCCTGGGATTGGAGGATTTCGCCCAACCCCTCCATTCTCGAATCCTTGTCGGTTCTGCTTCCACTAGTATGCCATCAGTCACGGAAGGCCCTCTCTCTCTCTCTCTCGCAATTCCTCTCCACGTTGCCTTATCTCTCTCGCGAGTCAGAGCGAAAGAGTCTTGCGCCTATTGTCTGGATTTCTCGAAGGGTTGTGAAGAGGAGGATTGTATTTGCATCACTAGAGCTGTTTCGGCGGTCAGAGAGGCGAGATTTGGATTTTTTTGGATTTTAACACATTTATCAAGAGTAGGCTCTGTTGTGCATGGCAGGCCATTCATGACTTCTTGCTTGTCTCAGAAAAGTGGGTCCGGCAGTTCGCATGAAGAGATCCTTCCATCTTGCGTTAGGCCGTCCTCGCCTGCGCTTGGGTCCTCGTGGAGTCCATTCGATCATAGATCTGCTCCACTTCAAATCATGATCATTAGCAACTTTGTGCACCCAGAGCCATTTTCTTTTCAATGAGGCACGAACAACATCTTCTACCTTTGTGAGTCCGCGCAGCCTTTCGTTCGATAAATGATCTAAGACAGTGCAACCGACCATCCATCGCTCCATGCGTCTTTGTGCCACCGATATGCTTTCCTTTTGTGCTTCAGTTAGTGCCCATGATTCACACCCATATAGAAATGCAGGAAGTATGCACCCATTGAAAAGCCGCCGCTTGTGGACCATTGGAATCGATCGATTAGTGAGAAAGGATCGGCTCTGTAGTAGAAGACGGGTCCGAAAAAAATAGAAAGGTCCCAAAAATGAAAGAAAGGTCCCAAAAATGAAAGAGAGGTCCCAAAAATGAAAGAGAGGTCCCAGAAATGAAAGAAAGGTCCCAAAAATGAAAGAGAGGTCCCAAAAATGAAAGAAGGGTTCCAAAAATGAAATAAAGGTCCCATGATAGAAAGGTCCCAGCGTATCATGAAAATAGAAAGGTCCCATAGGATAGAATGGTCCCAAAATTGAAAGAAAGGTCCCAAAATTAGGCAAAAAAATAGAAAGGTCCCTTGGGTTCAAAAAAGTATGACGAGGCAGAGAAAAATAGAAAGGTCCCATGCTGATAGAAAGGTCCCAAAAATAGAAAGGTCCCAAACACATAATTTGAAAATAGAAAGGTCCCAAAAAGTGTGTTGAAAAAAAGAAAGGTCCCAAAAATTGCATTTGAAAATAGAAAGGTCCCAACGTAGGAATAATAAATAATGATAAAGAAGAACATAATTCAAAAAATACCGTTGGTCCTCATTATTTTTATTTTTTTTGTACAGTTAACTTTATTGCATAGTACATTTGGCACCATTTCCAGGCGTTGGACGCCACTATGTGTCAATAGAAAATAAAACGCTTAGGCTTAGGCTTAGGAAATACGCATGCTTAGGCCGGCGTTGCGCACATTTCCCTGTAGCAAATAATTTTTGCGGAAATACGAGAAACGCCGGCCTAAGCTTCGAGGGACGCCTCCCTAAGCTGCGTGTTGTACAGGGAAATGTGAGAAACGCCGGCCTTAGCATGCGTATTTCCTAAGCCTAAGCATTTTATTTTATAGTGACACATAGTGGCGTCCAATAGGGTTGCCGGTTCAATATCAATATCAATAGTATTGACACCTCTTCCCTTCCCCGCCCCTCCCTGTCAATAGTATTGACACGGAGAGGGAAGGAAGGGAAGAGGAGTCAATAGTATTGACATTCTCGGTAGTATTGACTCTCGCTCACTGGCCCGTTCTCCGGTCTTCCCGATTAGAGAGTACGGGGAAATGAGAGAGCGCAGAGAGGGCAGAGGAAACGACTCTCTCACTTTCCCACACTCTCTCGCTGGCCACCCGATGGGAAGAGGAAGGAGTCTCGATCCCTCGTCAATACTATTGACAAAGTCAATACTATCGACCCCCTCTTCCCTTCCTTCCCTCTCCCCGTCAATAGTATTGACATGGAGGGGCGGAGAAGGGAAGAGGTGTCAATAGTATTGATATTGAACCTGCAACCCTACCAGTGTCTATGACTTTCTGAATTTCTTCTAAGTAGAATGAACCCTCGAGCAATTCTCCATTGAGATCTCTCAATTTAACGTAGAGCGGGTGAGATCGCGACTTCACTTTATCAACGATGAATATTTCTTCAGTCCAATTTGGAGTATATCCCTTCTCAAATGTTCGTTTTGCCTTGCTTATTCGAACTGAATCACCCACTTCGATCTTCAGTTTTCGTGTAGGTTGTAGTACTCCCTCGTCAACATCGCCGTCTTTCACTTTTTCAGGAGCCATTCCGATCGAACGATTCGGTGACTTATTGATTGAATCAACAATTGTCTGGACGACATCGATCCAACGGCGGGATGTCTTGAAGTGAAGATATTTGTACAGTCGTTTCTTGAATGTTTGAATGGCCCTTTCAGCCATTGCAGCTTTCATCTCAGTCTTTGGACTGAAGTGGCTAATGTGGTGAGATTTGTATAAACTTTCCGAATGTTTGTTGTAAAATTCACGTCCTTGGTCTGTCACAAACCTCGAACATACATGGCCAAAGCGCGCGGAAACTTTGCATTTTCAAATGCTATTTATGGGACCTTTCTTTTTTCAAATGCTATTTATGGGACCTTTCTATTTTCAACCTCTTATCTGATTTTTAGCGACCTCTATTTTTGGGACCTTTCTTTCAATTTTGGGACCTTTCTATTTTTGGGACCTTTCTATTTTTTTCAATTTTTTTGGGACCTTTCTTTCATTTTTGGGACCTTTCTTTCATTTTTAGGACCTCTCTTTCATTTTTGGGACCTTTCTTTCATTTTTGGGACCTTTCTTTCATTTTTTTGACCTTTCTTTCATTTTTGAAACCTTTCTTTCATTTTTGGGACCTTTCTTTCATTTTTGGGACCTTTCTTTCATTTTTGGGACCTTTCTATTTTTTTCGGACCCGTCTTCTACTACAGAGCCAAAGGATCTATGCTTATGGAAGGCCCCGTACGCTGCTTGAATACGACGACCAATTTCAACCCCATCCTTTCCGTCAATAGAAATAGCGCAACCCAAATAAAAAACCTCTTTTTTTAAACCCACGACTTTCCCCGCAACCCGTACATCCCTTGGATTTCCCTTAGAAGTCATTCCCACTGTTTTTTCCCCATTTAGCATCTAACTGAGGCGAGATAGCAGGGAAAATTGAGAGAGTAATTTCTAAAGAGGATGAATCACGCTAGAATCATTCTGCGTGCATGCTCCATTTTTCCTCGGTGAATGATTGAAAGGAATTATTGTGGATGTTGCGATTGTTATGAACATGTTCCACTGCCGTGCACGTAATTGCATTACTGTGGTGGAATAAAGGTGGTGCGCTGTTTCACCAAGGCTCATATAGTGAATGTTGTAGGCTCACTCGACGTCATTCCACTATAGAGCACTACGGCAAAGGTGTCCCAGAATTTGATCAGAGCAATCGCAAAATTCCCTTCAATCATTCATTCGGTGGAGTTCGAAATGTCGGGAAGCTCGCGCCCCCACACGAGGAGCCATCATTAGCCGCCCAGTCCCACATCTAATTAGTTCTCTCGCCTCCATTGTTGCTCTAGTTTGTTGCTCTCCCAACAAGGCAACAAGATCTTTGCACATTGTGCCTTCCCGTTTACTCTGACATTTTCCCAATTTCCACATTAAGTGTTTGCAGGGAGGATCACGTTCGGCGGCCATACTCGTGGAGTCTATAATCGTGAAATCGCATTCACATTATATATTTTATATTTGGCTATCGGTTGTTCCTCCGCATCAGACTAGATACCATGTAGACACTTCCTCCTATTTTTTCTCGACACTCGTCAATTCTGACATTGGCTCTGTTAT
The DNA here is from genome assembly GCA_900490705.1 of Pristionchus arcanus. Classification (NCBI taxonomy): domain Eukaryota; kingdom Metazoa; phylum Nematoda; class Chromadorea; order Rhabditida; family Neodiplogasteridae; genus Pristionchus; species Pristionchus arcanus. The sequence goes on along the minus strand of LS488693.1, from coordinate 67,303 downwards.
TCATACCCATCACTCCAGTCTCTCGAGAGGGTTTCCCCCGTATTTGCATGAAGTGACTGATATATCTATGATACTGTATTGTATTGTCGACAAGGGATAGAGAAGCCTCCTCTTCGGTTAACTGCAAGGGATTTTTGCTGCGCCGAAGCTAACTGCTATAATCGTGAAACCACATTTTATTTTTTGCTCTAGTTTGCTGCACAGCCATACTAGACCACTTTCTATCGAGTTTGGTCCTATCGAGTATCTAAAGCGTAGTTTCAACGTTTTATTTTTTTAAATAGCGGTTTGTTGCACGTTGAGAGTCAAGAAGGCTGCATTACCAATGAGAAAAGGCCAAACTTGTATCATCACGCCACTTTTTCATTCCTAAATAGCGAACTCTTGATTTAGCTGTTGAGTAGGTTGCCAGGCATGCATCGCTAATGAGGAGCAATCCGAAAGGAGATACTCTCGTCATTTGAGTATCCACTTGTCTGACTCTCTCATTTTCGCACACTATCTCGTTTCTCTGACCTTCTAGGGAATGTGGGGAATAGGGAGAGGCAAATCATGGTCATTTGACACACTGAAGTAGTGTCTGATTTCCACCCAGTCGCGCGCGCTGTGCTTTACTGCTCATTCTGTCTCTTCTCTCTGAATTATTTAACGGATGCCATTTTTCTTTCTAGATTTCGAATGTTCAAACACGGGCCAAATAAGAAGTAAAATGGCCTATTTCTCAGAATTCTTTGTCAGCTTTGTCCAATCTAGACATCCGATGTTATTGCACTTTCCCCCTTTTGGTGTGTAGAAATTGGAACTTCCTGTCGCTTTGTGGTAAATCGTAGTTCGGTTTTGAAAATGCTCATCTTCATCATATTTGGCGAAGACAGAATGTCATTAGGGCCCGTTCATTAGGGCCCGTTCATTAAGACAGAATGTTCATTAGGGCCCTTCCTCATCCTTACCGGTGATTTCACGTTTTCCGGTCAAGATGTATCAATTTTCTGTCCTGAATCCGCGACACTACCGTCCATAAGAGCTCGAACATATGTAATTCACATTTTATGAATGGTTGTATTCAAATAGTTCCTCGTTCTCCTTCTCAGATGCAAAATATTGCCACCCCTCGCAGCCCTAATTTCCTAAAAGCATCTCATCATTTCGATCAGGAATTGTGCTGAGAGAATGAAGACTTCATCTCTGCATTCCTCGTTTGTTCTCACCAGCAGAGTCGCGAGTGAGCATGCGAAATGAAGAAACGAATTCTTCATCCTGACAGAAATCAGGAAGCTCGAAGCTTCCGCTTAGTTCGTTTACAAAGCCTCAATAGAGTTTCGGAGGGGCTTGACGAATTGCGTTGTTTGAAGTCGCGCCCCGCTTTCCGTTGCGCATCTTTTGCAGACTCTTCCTGGGCTGTGTAAAAATTGTCAATCATTTGTCATCGCGTTCTCGGATTTTACAAACGGCGAAATAGAATTTCGAATCGAGAGATCTGTTCACTATTTCCCGAATCCTTATTTTAAGCCACTTTATCACACACAGCTTCCCCTTTCCGTTGCGCAACTTTTGCAGCATTTGCAAACAATTTTGCATTCTTGAATTTGTTGATCATTCTATAACGCTTCTTTTCCGCTTGTTGTTAGTTCGTTTGCAATGTTTTCTGAATGATTGCAAAATAGGATTTCGAACTGATTGATCTGCTCAGTATTTCCTGAATCCTCAGTTCCAATCGCTTTATCACATGCTGCTTCCGCTTAGTTCGTTTACAGATCGAAAATAGAGTATCGGACGGGTCGGATGGAGAGCAAATTCGATGCTAGCACAGTCGCTTTTCACTGTCTTGATTCCACTGTCTTGATTTGTTCTGTTACTTCGGTACCATTCACAGACAGATCCAGGAGCTAGTAATTGCATATTTTCGTATTCATTTTAAGATCACAAAAAACTTCGTTTTTTTCTGATCCACGACTTTCTCTTCTCTCATCCATTTTCCGAATATGCTACCATTGGCGTGCGAGAATTGAACAACTCCGACCGCGTCCCCAGGGGACCAAAATTTCGGCATTTCACACTGGGCGAAGGGACACGGGTGAAGGATGAGTCTCTCCCAAGTCCCCCTGCTCTCTCGTCGGTCAGAGAAACGAGATATTGGGCTGAAGGAAGAGGGCTGGATCCATTTCGCTGAGCCTTCTTCGCTTCTCTCAGAGAGCCGGAAGGCGCTAGGAGTGAGCGAGAGAGAAAGAAGTCGAAAAACACTGAGCATATTCGCGCCTTTGTTCCTCATTCCCTCCTTCTCACCTCAGAGTGTGCCTCCCTCTTTTCTCTGAAGTTTCGAGTATGAAAAAGCACTTGTCTTCTTTTTGGCAGTCTTTCTAGTCTGTCTGTTCATCCCATTCACAATTACCCACTCATCCCTCTTTTGTGTATGACAGTCTATCTGCAGATCCTTTATCTCTGAGTACGAAGATCCCAATCCCCTACCTAACGATGTATCTTCCTGCAGGCCCATTGCCTGATGTCAGGATAAATCTGTAAATCTGTAGTCTATCGTGCATTCGAGAACGATTCCATTCATTGTCTGACTCTCTTCATTTCACCTGCTCTCTCGCTTCCTCTAACCGGCGAGAGATCATTGACAATCGAGAGAGTCCACCCTTCTCTGGTTTCCTTTTACTATTAGTTCACTAATTAGTAAACTATTAGGGAAAAATTCTCTCTTTTCCCCATACTCTCTCGCATCTCCCTAATAGCACACTAATAGGCCGTCTTTAGTGTAGTATTAGGGAAAAGCAGGCTGATCAGAGAGAGCATGGGAAAATGAGAGAGTTTCCCCCTAATAGTTTACTAATTATTGCACTATTTGTAAAAGGAAACCAGAGTTTCTCTGTCTCTCTCTTCATTCTTCCTGCTCCCTCACTTTATCTAGCTCTCTAGACGTCAAAAGAAGCGAAGAGATTTCTAATCTGCACATCTAGGCTTGCCAAAATGAAGAATCCGTTCCTTCCATCGCGGATATCTCTCAGTGTCGTCCAAAATAACGCTGTCGGGAAAATAAGAGAATATGTGAAAGAATCTAAGCATCTCACATTTATCTGACCAACCATAGAGTGCCGAAAATGGTGGCCCGCCATCTTCTGCGCCTAATAGCAAGAATGAAGAATCCGTGTTTCCTTCTAATCTTCTTTATCTGAAATCTTTTATTGTTGCCAGCAATATCGCTAGAAATTAGAGAAAGAAAGTCAGCAATGACAGAATCTCCATCACTTCTTTGTATCCATCTTCCATTTATCTGGCGAGTGCCGAAAATGGAGAAAGACTGCCATCCATCAACACACACTGAATGTTGTTCGGCGGGCTCCCGCTCGGCAATTGGGTTTGCGAGTCTGTTTTTTGATGGGACGACGGAGCTCGGCTTTTGATGCGGTTTATCTCCCTCGATTCTCTCGTATCTCAATTCGCCGTTTTTCTCGACCATTATTGAATAGAATAGACGCTGACGGTTGTCCGGGCCGCCTGGTAACCAAGTCAGTTGTGGCGCTCCATTTGGTTCCTTTGTCTCTTTATTTTCGTGATTTTCTCGTTTTTTTATCGAATAGACACTGACTTTTAGCGATATCAATTCAATAACAAGAGTCTATATTTTGAAATCATCCATCACTGTGAATTGCAAATTGGAAAGAAATCCACAAATATATCAACTGGATTTTTCTTCTTTCTTTCCCTCTCCATTTTTTTCGATTTTCAGTTATTTTATTGAATATACATTGGGAATTGTTAGGGCTGACAGGGGACGATAACTATTGAAATTTGGACATTTTTGAAAAACATTTTTGGTTCCGAGTCTGAGGGAGGTCTAAGTGTGGCCCCGAATTGCCTTATCCTTTTTTCACGTCTGCTCAAATTTTTGCATCCCGCTACTGACCATTGGAACAGCAAACCAGGAAGCGTAAAACCAACGATGAAAGAAAATCTAGCAGGAGGCTTGCTAGAGATCCTTTCAAGCACTTTCTCACCGTCTTTCGTCCACGAAATAGTGTGCGAAACGTGAAGAATCTTCATTTTCTGGGCAGAGAGTAGAGGAATTGAAGAGAAAAGGTAAAAGGTGTATCGAAGTCAAGCGATTTTACAGTCGTAAGACAACGCTAGGTGGGACCCACTCGTAAGTCCAGCTGTTAGACGGACTTACCTTTCGCAACCGAAGTCACTACCAATTAACCGACCCCGGAGGGATGGAGGACTGGGTTGGCATCGGCGGGGGATTGAACTCGGCACCCTTCGAATGATCGGCGGCGCCTAACACCACTCGGCCATCCCGCCCTCCGGCGAGAGTGATGAGAGAGCACGCGAAATGAAGAGACGAGTTCTTCATCGTGACAGAGTTATGCTAGTGCGCGCCTCCTCTATGAAGCGAGCGGTAATTTAATTTTCCCGACAAATCTATGACTCGTCCTACTCACTCCCTTCTTATGCATACTAGCACCCAAGAGAAGTTGCATTGCTGACTATTAGATAACTTTCGCGACTTACACTGTATAAATATAAATTGTATTTTCCGTTTCTGAGCCATTCCACTACTGATACATCCTAGCATCAAGCAAACAGCATTGCATCGCATTCTCAAAATAATATTCTTGGCGAGATTTATTTTTCTTATCTTATTTTTTTCGATTGTTCACAATTTTGGACATAATTCTAATCAACAAATTCGTGTTGCAGGTCCCCGATGAGACGGTGACATCTAATATTTAACCACTCGCAATTTAAAAAATGGACGAAGGATTCTTGCTGCATTCTGAGCAGAAGCGACGGCTCGGGCCCGTCTCGCTGTTCTCGATTGGTACGATATGTTATAATTTCTTTGATTTCTTCTCAGTTGAGCATGTGGTAGCGCGAGAGGAGGGGAAGGGATGACGATGGTATGATAACTTATCTTATCACACAAATCACAGTAATCATCACCATGCCGAGAACTACCGAGTACCATCTATTGTTAGAATTGCTTCCATCATTGATTCGCTTATAGAGCAACTATGGTGCCCGAATACCTGTTCCAGCCCTGAATTTTACCATTTTTTGTTCTCCAAAACGGCCCTGAATAGTCGAGTTCTCCTCACTTATGCGCATGTCCGCTTCCATTCCCCAGGGACCTCTTAGTGGGGCGGGAAACTCGAGAAGTGTTGCTGTCTTGCAGGCAAGAATTCTCGGGGGTGCGGTGAGCTAGTGAAGTGAAATATCCTCGAAAGATTGTTGAACTCGCACATCAGAAAATCTTAGCGGATTTTAGAATGTAGTTGAAACTTAAAATTATCCAAAATATCTCGAATTGAAAATAAATTAAATTAAAATAATATACTTTCCAGTTCTTTCCCTCTGTCTTCCCTTCACAGTCTTCGTCATTCTTCCCTTCTCACTCGTCTCTCTCGCTGGACCATCCACCCTGATCGCAGTGATAGGAGCGACTGTAATATTGTTGATCACCGGTGAGAGCTTGTCACTTGTGATCTGTTTGATTCAAAACATGGTACTAGTACATAGATACATACATAGTGATATTGTATTATGCATGTTAATGAACGTGTGCACCAGAATATAATGATTAGTGAGTTGCTCGTCAATATGCAATCATCAGTCGTTATGCATGCGGAAAATATACACTGCAGTACTCAGTAGGGGATACTCAGTTATTCTTGTCATAATGAAGATGTACTGTATTCTTCTTAGTGTAGCATAGAGTGGACAAGAGGGGAAAACGGGTTGATGACAGATCTATTTATCACATTGCAGTACTGCACTCATCCGAGCTCTCCTGTGCCGTGCCGAGGAGCTACTGTACCATCCACGTCGCCTCGTCGTCCCATGGTAAATTATTCACAAAATATATATGATTTGCCCCTTTTTTGCGGATGTAAATCTTGGTGTTGATAACAAATAAATTTCGGCATTGAAGTTAGTCAAAAAAAGAAACATAAAATATATTTAATTCAAGGTTCCATCCCCGCCCTCATCATCTCAATGGTCGAATTGGTTGATTGTCTCGCACTCGGAGCGCTGCTGGCCAAGGCTTGTGCCGCGCATACTGTGAGTACAACTGTACTGAAACATCAATCATTTATTTCCGTTACTTTGCATACGAACAAGGATTATGGCGAGAATTTTAAGCCATATTCGGGTTGAGAGCGGATGAAGTTACAATACTGGTCGTGGGAGTAAAATACTTGACTGGATGAAAAGAAATTCTAAATATTAATAATACTACTACAAACATCAATTATTTGTCTGAGTATACACATCTACCAGCTTATTATTTATCTGTCTCATTTAATTTTTGTGTGAGAAGATACCATTCCCTTGTTTGAAAGAGCAATGCTGCTGAGCACTCTGTAGCTGAAACCTTGATAAACTGCTGGATACAGAATTTCTCAGTTGTCGCAAAATTGCGCTGATCAAGATTGGGTAACAGAAGGCCGTTCTTCTTTCAAGATAAATGAAATGGAAACTTCTGTTTACGTTAGAACAGTAAATTAGAGATTAGAATGTGATGCAACACTAATTGTAGAACGTGCTCTTCCGTGATCTCTTCAAGGACCTACTCGAGGTGCGATTGGGAGTGGATGGGCGATTGGGGAGGTAAGATACATGCACTGATTATCAGCATTAGTCCATCAAAAAATTGACATAGCAGAAAAGCAGAAAAGATATCGTTCAGAATATTTTTCAGTAGGGATTCGTAAATTCTAATGTTTTTTATGGAGATTGTTAGTATTTCAATAAAAAACCCACACATTGCTTGTGTTTGATGCAATCGTAGTAAACTCCAGATTCCTACTGGACGACTCGATCGATCTCACGTGCATGGCGACGTTGTTGATGGCGTTCCTTCTCATGAGTGGGTCACTAAAGGTATGGAGGAACCATGAATGATGACTAAAGCTTCAATCTTTGCAAAGAATCATTTACTTATTTCATAGCATTTCCTTCTGCACTGAGCAAACAATGCAGGAAAACTTGTGTTTAGGCACATCGAATAATATGTACCTTCTTCAGGTGGTCGGAACAGTTTCCTTCTGTCTCCTTCTCCTCTCCTCCCTGGTGGTCGTCTCGTGCTCACTAGTCGCATTCTTCCATGCGGACCCCGTGAACTGGATCGAGGCGCCGTTCTTTATTGGCGGGTTTGATGGGGTGAGAGACATTTCCAAATAGAGAATAGAATGTGTATAGAAATATGGCATCTAGCACAGTACAGATAGTTGCTTATAGCTGCTTATTAACATGAACTGGAATTGATACTGTGAACTGGATCGAGGCGCCGTTCTTTATTGGCGGGTTTGATGGGGTGAGAGACATTTCCAAATAGAGAATAGAATGTGTATAGAAATATGGCATCTAGCACAGTACAGATAGTTGCTTATAGCTGCTTATTAACATGAACTGGAATTGATACTGTGAACTGGATCGAGGCGCCGTTCTTTATTGGCGGGTTTGATGGTGTCATTGGCACTTACATCTGTTATTTAAAAACAGAAAAATATAAATCAAAATCAAAATATTATAGGAGTTAGGGTGTTTAGTAGGATCCAGTGAACTGGATAAAAGCGCCGTTCTTCATTGGCGGGTTTGATGGGGTGAGATCTTACTATTTCTGACTGGAGGAAAACGGAGATATTAAGAATTTATCGATAATAAATGCTCGAATAACGAATCGACTTTCGAATTATTTTCGAGATATTTGGAGCTGTTCTTATCGACGAATTTCATTGCAGATCCTGAAATCAGCCTGCGCCGTCCTTGCCGGACTCCGAGTGCCCTCTCTCGTCGTTTCACTGTTGGACGACACGTGGCAACCGAGAAAGTGAGCCAAATGATATCCAATGCACCATACCAATTTGCAAACCCACCCGCCTGATTGTCTGCGTGCTCCAAAAATAACTAATCTCTCCATTTTCAGACGCGCACCACTCGTGCTTCCGTTGCTCTCCTTCTTCTCCGCACTATTCTCGTTTTTGGTAAGCGAAATACTTTCATGCTCCTCCTTACTGTTGCTGATTGCCAAAAACTACTCGTAATTTTTCTACTTTGAACGTTCTTACGCGTGGTCAAAGCAATGGACCAAAATTCATGACGAATTAGGAGATTGATTCTTCATCCTGAATCTCTCCACAAATATCATCACTTTAGGTCGCCCTCACCTTCTCCCTCTGTATAAACGTATCGAAAATCTCCGATATCCTCCTTCTTCCAAACGTCTTCCACACGCTAAATGTGCCTGCGGCGAGGTATTTTCATGATCTGATTTTAATCTTCTCATTTATCTCTCCATTTCACACTCCTGCCTTTTCTGTGAACATTTCCATGAAAAAATACGTTTTCGCCGGCTTATAAGGCAGATAAATGAGTGAAATGGCGAGAGTAATCGAATGCTCGGATTTGTTTCAAAACCCATTGAGTTGTGTAACACTTCAGTTTCCGATATAACATACCGTATGCACTTGCAGATTTGTCCAAAGCTACGCAAGAATGCGGTAATTTAGCCACGGCTTTGCGTAGCTTGTCTCCAGACTAGAGTTCGGGGCCAAAATTGCCGCTGTTTCATTCTCGGAATGAAAAAGCGACAACTCCATTTTCGAACTCTGCTGACCACTAATAGCGCAGCTTCATACGATAATCAGTGCTTTCGTGTTCACGTTTTCAAGCAAAGTTCAATGCCGAATATCATTTATCATAGTTTCTTGCAGATACATGCTCACTGTAGCGTCTGTGTGCGGGCTGTGGGGAGCGATGCTGTCCGCGTTATTGCCCGGTTTGTTTGATTTTTCTCTTACTTTCCACGATTCTACGCATTCGAAAACGGTTAGAAGAGTCAATAGCAATATATTGGCATGGAACAACAAGAAAATCTGTTCCGGCCTCGCAAACTGATTAAAAATGTAGTCAAACCATTGTAATGGAAAAAAGGCAATCGAAAGTGTAGATTGACGATTTAAAATATTCAGGAAGTCGTCTCCTTCTCACTATCTCTGGCTGCAAACTGCTGCCATTGGGTGCGATCGATGCGAGTCAGAGGAGGTAATACATTATAAGCACATTATCATTATCAGTTGATTGTCTGGGTTGTCATTGAAACAACATTCCAGATCCCTGTGCCTCTTCTTCATCCTTCTTCTCGCAGTTCTTCCGATCAAGAACGAGCACCTGATAGGGGTCGTATCATTGACGACGCCATTGTCGATGCTCGTGACGGTTAGTCTTCTCGGCTACATTTAAATTATTTTTGCACTCCCTTGAACTGTGTTATTTGCCTGTATCTAAATGCAATTAAAACAGTTCGGCAAAAGCAAAAGAATATTATGGCAAAATAATATTTTAAAAAATGATCGGGGTCGTGTCGCTCACGACGCCATTGTCGATGCTTGTAACGGTGAGTCGATACTCTGGTGTCCCGCCCCAACTTGGATCCAAGCAGAATTAGGGTTTCCAAGTTGCGTCCAGGCCTGGGCGCAACTTGGAAACCCCGCTCTCTCCATTTTCCATACTCTCTCGTTCTGTCTCTTTCTCTCGCCCAACTTGGATCCAACTTGGATCCTACTTGGGTGACCGAGTTAGAGAAAAAGAGAAAGCGAGATAGCATGGAGAATGGAGAGACCAAATGCGATTTCCAAGTTGCCTCCAGGCTTGGATCCAAGTTGGGGCGGCACACCAGAGTAACAGAGTGCAATAAAAAGAAAGTGAATATAGCTAAAAAAAAATAAAATACTAGTTGCGTTGTCGATGGAACTACGTTCACGAATGTTTCAGCAAATTCCAGATTGTTTGAACGTCAAAAAGAGATTATGATTTATTTTTAAAAATGGCGAAATTTGATCTTTGATCTTCGTTCCAGCTCTCGCTCACGATCACGCAGCACTACGGCAGCCGGGCGGTCGGTCTGGCCAAGGAGACGAGCAGATACAAGAGGGTTAAGGTGGGTTTTTAGACTATTCTCCTTGTCGAATATGATCAATGATTGGTTATAATTGCGGTAGTAGAACATTGCTGATCATCATAGCGATGAGACAAGAAAACAAATACATTGACATAGTTGTCCCTTCAGAATCGACCGGCACTGGACATGCGAGATGTGAGCGAACAGTCGCTGTCATCGTTCAACTCGAGCGAAAGAGAAAGCGATGGGGTTAGTGTATAATATTTTATATTCATTGGCTTATTTGGCTTACAAAATAGTTGTAAAGATGCACGATGCAAATGCAAATTCGTACGCATCAGAAGCCTTTCGATGCAGTAACTGTGAGAGACAGCGAAACTGAAGCAGCTTAGAGATCAAAGATAAACCTTTTTCAGGACTCAGACTACGAGTCGCTGCCTCTTCGTAGTGGTACGTCCATGCCCGCACCCTTCACCGCCTCTTCCTACAATGCAGTTGCTGCGAGTGGGTTGAACATTTAGGTCTTAGAGATTGTTGTGATCATTAAATTTCGATCATTCTTCTTTAAAATCCGGATTAATGTCGTAATGTCCCGGAATGTCCCGGATTGGGTAGGCTTGAGGCCTAGATTTGGAAGGGAATGGAAGTGTGGTGTGGGACTACCGAGGAAGCCAGGGTTCGTGGAGGGTATCGAGGGACTGGGCGACTGGTGTGAGGATCCTCAGATCCTGGAGGGCACTAGGGGCTGAGTAATTGGGATTGGAGGGGAGCTGAATCGAAACCCTCTTCTTCAGAAAACAGCAAAAATTGGAAAGGGGGTACTGGGTATGGTTGATGATCAACTTGATGGATACCAAGGAAGGGAATGGAGGCAAGGGGTGCCCAGGGTAGCCAGGGGACGAGGCTGACGGCTGAAAGGAGGTTGACGTATCGGCGGCTCAAGGGGACGGGAATTGGAGAGAGAATCGGGATCAAGGAGGATCGTAAGATCCTGGAAGGTCCTGAGGATGGAGGAAAGGAACTGGCGTATCGGCGACTGACGAGGAGAAGGGAATGGGCGACTAGGGGTGAGGGAGGATCCTCAGATCCTCGAGGGTACTGGGGATGGAGGGAGGGAACTGGCGTATCGGCGACTGACGACGGGATGGGAATGGATGGGGGAATGGGCGACTAGGGGTGAGGGAGGATCCTCAGATCCTCGAGGGTACTGGGTATGGAGGGAGGGAACTGGCGTATCGGCGACTGACGACGGGATGGGAATGGATGGGGGAATGGGCGACTAGGGGTGAGGGAGGATCCTCAGATCCTCGAGGGTACTGGGGATGGAGGGAGGGAACTGGCGTATCGGCGACTGACGACGGGATGGGAATGGATGGGGGAATGGGCGACTAGGGGTGAGGGAGGATCCTCAGATCCTCGAGGGTACTGGGTATGGAGGGAGGGAACTGGCGTATCGGCGACTGACGACGGGATGGGAATGGGTGGGTATGGGTGAGGATCCGAGAGGGCAGTGAGGCAGACGGGCAGAGGGGCAGACTGGCGACTGAAGACGAGGCAGGCGACTGGAGACTATGGAGACTACAGATGGGAAGAGGGCGACTGATGGCTCCCTCCCAAAATTCCCGTCCTTATATACGCCTGGCTGATCTACTCGGATGCCTCCGAGTTCAAACTACACATGTCTGGGATGCATTCTCGGATGCGTCCGAGTAGATCAGCGGGGGGTTTATAAGGCGAGCGGATTTGGGAGGGAGCCATCAGTCGTCTCTTCCCATCTCCAGTCGCCATAGTCTCCAGTCGCCTCCGCTCTCCTCCGATGTCTCTTCCGATGCTCTCTTCGATGACCCTCCGATGCTCTCTCCCGACGTCTCTTCCGATGTCTCCTCCGAAGCTCTCCGGCGCCCTCCCCCCTGCCCTCCCTCCTTGAGGATCATTCCTTGAGGATCCCCTCCCCTCTCCCCCTTCCCACTTCCCTCCCATTCCCATCCCCCAATCTCCAAGCTCCCCTCAACCCCAATCCTGAACCCATCCTCAATTTGCTCGGGCCAACCACAATCCGAAGTGGTACCCGAAGCATTTTGATCAGGGTTTGGCACCCTCTTCCTCACTCCACTCTTCTCGATACGACCCATTTCCTCATAATTCCCGGTTTGGGTCACTATTCGAAGTGATCACCGGGGATTTAGACGATGTGGGTCCATCGAGCCTTCCCTCTCCCTTACCCCATTTTTGCCCATTCCCTTGTTCCTCTTACCTCCCGGTCAGTCCTGCCCATATCCTTCGGGAGAAAGGGTGGGGTGCTCTGTCCCCCGCGGACTGACCGCCCCTCTTTTGAGAGGAGCAAAGCAATTGTTGAGGTTGAGGGGTAGGCGATAGTAATAGAATAATAATAATAGAATACTAATAGATAATAGAATAAGAAATATTAATAATGGTGATAATATAAATAATGGCAGTTATAATAAAAATAATAAACAATAAATAAATGTCTGTTTTATTTTTGATTGAGGGTTGCATTCTATTCGATATTTGATGAAGTTATTCTCCCTGCACTCCACTCGCTTTTTCCTCCTCTTCTCCAGAGAATTGCGCACGTACTTCTCGGGGTCTAGCGCTCCTTAGAGAAACGATATCGACAAACGGTATAAAGTATGATGATGTTGGGGCCACGAGGGATAGATTGAGCACACGGTTGTCCCCATTGCATAAAATCGACTATCTGCGTTGAGGGCCCTAAACGCATTCACTTTCAGTATCGGGAAAGCGCGCCAAGCACCACAACTGTCTCGCGCATCAGTGCAACAATAATGGTAAGTGACATTATATTTTATATTTATTTAAATTAATAATTATGTAATTTTAAATAAAATCGTAAATTAATTCAGGCAATGACGTACACATGTACAGCAATGAGGTGCCCGAACTGCCATACTACGGGGCGTTTGTGGGCGGAGTCCAGCGTTCTGCTAGTGATGGAATGGGTGGGTGGAATTTGTCTACAATTTCAGTTTTTCTCAAAGAGTTGGAATGAGTTATGAGTTATGTGTTTTTGGATTGTTGCTTTTCGAAAATCATCGTCGAGATTCGAATGAAACTATTGTTCGGATGATATTTTATTAGAATGTTGAGAAAAAATATAAGGACCATAATGATCGAGCTAGCACAACAGAACGAATATTCCAATCAGCACAACTATCACTGCAAGTGCCGGATATAGGAATAGGTCCACGTTGTAGTACTGGAGGGTGGAGAGGTTTCTGGAAGAGAATATTGAAATATTTGTCACGACAAACATTGCAAAAATAACTCGAGGAGGCGTGACGCAAAGTCACATTACAAAAACATCATTTTATCAACAGTAGAGAGTTGCTTATTGCTTACTAACGTTACTCTTGAGTGACTTTTGTACGCATCCAATGTTAGCATCACTCGCATAAATTATTCACTCACCGTCCATAATGATCGAGCATGCGCAGCGGCCCGAAGTGCCCCATGAACTCCATGTTGCGCACGAAAATCTGAAAATATTTAATAATTTTATAATTAAAAATATTAAAATTACCTCCTTCATCTCAAACGGTCGATTGCGCAGCATCAGCGCGTTGCGGTCAGCGGCTTGCTTGAGACTGTAGAAAATATTTGAAATTACAAAGTTTCAAAACTCCAACATTTTGGCCCGTTTTCTAACGTTATCCGTCAATCAGCAGCAGAATAACAAGCTATCAAGCTATCAGTATTCATAGGTGTTCTTTGATTTTACACGTAAGGGTCACCGTTGTTGCGCACAGACGACGTTATGCAACGTATGTCGGTAATAGAATAGCTCACTCCTTCGATTCGATCGCGGTCCTGACAGCATCCTCGAAGCGCGACGTCTTCGCGAGGTCGAACTTGTTGTAGATCGTTGCTGAATTAAGAACATGATCACTCAAACGTGAATGAGCACATTTCCTAATCCTACGAAAAAAACTTACCGGCTCCAGTCCTCTTCAGAAGTTGCGCATTGCGGAACTGATCGCCGATGACAGGGATGGCGATCATTGGCACTCCTTAAATTCAAGAATTTTGCAACCATTAAATTATTTTCTTTAGCTATACTGTAGCTCTGTAAATTTCGGGTGCTATAGACCAGATTTGAAAGACGAAAAATGGCTTACCCGCCCTCAGTCCTTCGTTGACGCTGCCCATGCCGGCGTGCGTGATGAAGAGGGATAAGCGAGGGTCGTCTGAAATTCAGAATCAACATTTCACATCCTTGGCATCTACAAGGCTACAGCAAAGCGGCCATTCTACTGATATTAGCTCCAGCCAACGAGTCGAATTTTGAAAGAATCGATTGAATCGTTTTTTACAACTCGATAAAAGGACGATATATTACGATAAAAGAAGCTAACGCAATAAATCCACTTGTGGTGCCCACTCAACGCAGAATAGATTTGAGGGAGGAGAGGGGAAGTCGGCTGGACGCTCGTATTTCCAGATGAAAGTTATCTGCAGTGTATATTTTGTGACCGGCTCCTAGTCTTCGGGCCGCAGAGAATAGTTCTCACTGTGAAAGGGGGCAGATCCATCATCGAAAGGATTCATCGATGAATTTGCTTTATCTAGCCGATGCTTTATCGGGTAACGATAGCCAAACCACTAGAATATCGAACGATAAACGCACATCGGGCATCCTCCTGGCCACCTCCACAATCGATTGCTTCCACGCTTCCGGCATCAGCACACTCGTAGTGATTGATCCTGGTTAATGAAATTAATGAATGATGATTTCTTTTACCAATGAAACAAGAAAACACTAACCGAAGCTGATGAAAACGGAGCGAGCACGGAGGGAGAGGAGAGAGGAGAAGTGCTGCAACAGTCTACATCTCGCGTTTACTCTATCATGCCTATTAGTCTGTTATCGATATTCTGAATCCAATGCGCAGTTTACGTGTAGACCTGATTTGCCTCTCCTTCTAAGTAAACTGTCCATTGTACTTCATTGTTTTAGGAAGTTAGTAGTCTCTCTATTCTTCAACAATGCAAAACCAAGATTTTTTCTAATTTCTCGAACTGGAATTATCTCATCAGTTCGAACAATGCCGTACCTCATCCAGTCCTTTCGGCTCACAGTCCACCGAAATTCCTCCAATCTCGATCACTTTGTGCACGGTCGGACGGGGAAAGTCGAACAGCGGATCGGTGTTGAGGAAGACGAAGGAAGAGGAGGCGAGCATCGACTGGAATTGATGAGCTTTATTTTCGACAGGTCGAGTCTCCTTCTTCATTTCGCCTGCTTTAGTTTGCGAGAAAGTGGCTTGCGTTTTCCGAGCTATTCCTTGGTTGGTCTGGCGATCAAATGAAAACGATCTTTAAAAACTACTGCATATGGATAAAACTGAGATGATACTCCTCTGATTACCATCAATACTCTATCTCACTCCTATTGCATCTGAATCTAGCATAGATACCTTGACGCCGGGAAAGTCGGACAGCCTCGGCTTGACCATGTCATCGAACAGCTTGTAGATACTCTCCATCCAGCTACAATGCACTTCTTACTCCCTCCTTCTCCTTCTCCTTCTTTTCCCAAATATTATTCGGATATTGAAGGAAACTTTTTAGGAGGTCTTTCTTTTTTTTTTTGTTTCTTCCCAGCAGTAGTGTCTTCCATCTTATTCCAAACCATGTTCCTTTTTTTAATTCCATCTGTGATTCAAATTACTTTTTTAATTCCTTCAATATTCATAACGGAACTAACTTAGTCGTGTATCTCAGCGTTCGCAGATTATCCAAGCGCTCCATGAAGGTCATCCGCTCACCGTAGGAGGTCATAATGCCTGATTTGAAGAATAACTTGTACTTATCTTACTTTAGAAGTTAGATCTCTACGTTCTAATCACATTTTCAGTAGCTATTGAAGATAATCAATTCGGTATATTCTTATTCTTTGTTCACCTACACGATGGTCTTCTTTTTATGAGATTACGAGTATGAGATGAGATTAGGAAGATAGTATACATTGAAGATAGAACGTTAGGACTCACCTGGGACATAACTCGACATGAACGGCGCCCCAGTGATCTCGAAACCCCAATCGTACGTGGGCACGGAGATGGCGAGGGAGTAGTTAGTGATGCCGAGAAGGTGCATGAAGACTGGAATTCAATTGCAAGAGATATACTCAATATTTCAACCGTGATCTAGGTTATTGGCTGAACACAAATTTGCAATGCAATTCATAGCCGAGACACATTAGGAGGTGCATGAAGACTGGAATTCAATGGGATCATTCCATTCTTTTGTCCAGAGGGCAGCGGTTTTTGAGAAACATTGCGCTCAATCGTCACCGATGGGTTCGGTATGCCAGAATAAAAATAGCTTTGATCGCTCTCCTTTCCGGGTTTTTCAATTGGAGTTACTGTATTAAAGAAGGTGTCCCACGAATATCTGGCTAGCAGAGTACTTGATGTGAGCTTGTGGGTCGTGTCTACCCGATAACACTTTCGAAACTACCAAGTCACCATTTTTTGTATGAACTGAGTTACGATCGATTGGCTGCGTTCCAAGTGATCGTGAAATGCAGGCAACGAGAGCGTGCGAAATGAGGAGAGCGCGCCCTTTCATTCCTCACTTTGCATAGTCGCCCGCGCGGTTCGTGGGACGCCTTCTTTAAGGGTCGCATCATACCCATGGATCCGAAGTCCACCGTCTCACTAAAGCCGGCATCGAATTTCTCCGCGCGTAGTCTCGCGATAAGCTCCTTGTCGTCGAGCAGTTCTGAGAATTATGACGGTCTTTATTTTTTGGAATTTCCTTTTTTTTGTCTTATTCGTACAGTGCTTTTTGATGATTTAAATAACTCCACATTGACGCTAGCCGATATACCACTGTAGATAACAATTGCCTCTGGTCAAGGCTTCTATATTGGAAAATAAGAGCATGAAATCTCCCACCTTTCAACTGCTCCACTAGCACGAGCTTGAATGGGCGATAGGCCTCCCACGATCCGACCGTGCCCTTGGCTTGCCAGAAGTCTGTGATGATTCCGCCTTCCTGTGAAATTTTTTTTATATTTTAGAAATTAAGTTTTATTTTAGAAATACATTTTATGTTCTGAAAATGCATTCCTATTTACAGTTAGGATGCAGAATTCGCCAAGTTCGTGTACTCTTTCATCTAATCCGCGAAAGATGAAGAGGATGTTATCTTCATTCTAACCTGCTTCGTTCCCTCTTCCCTTTCCCTCGCATTTGCACACGTAGGATACTCGATGATCCTCGCTTTAGAGGTGCCGTGAGATCCGTTAGAGGGCGAGAAGAGAGGGGCGAAGAGAACCTGCAAAATGTTTTTTTTTGTTTTTTGCTTTGTATCTTGTCCAATGCTGTGCTTATTTCTAAAGGAAGCTGCGATGAATTAGTCATGCCTACTATTTAGTTGTCCAGCTCACCACTTCATGCCCTTGCTCGATGAGAGCATCCGACAGGGCGCCCATGAAGGTGGTGTGCGATCGACCGAACATTGGGGAATAGGCGAAGAATTTGAGGCGTTTTGGCTCCATTGAAATCTAAAACCTTGTTAAAAATTTACATTTTAAAATGAACCGCAGGAAATTATAGAATAAAATTCACATGAAACAAAATCCTATTGAAAGACACGAATAAATACGCGATCCTTATCGCGGCTCCTCTCTATTGTACGCAATGTTGTGCAATAGATGATGGGGAGTGGAGAGGAGGAAGAGGGACAAAAGGAAAACTAGAGAGAGGGATAATTCGCAGTGGAGCTGTGATCATTGTAAAAACCTGAAATATGAATCAAAAATTCTTATAACAAAAGCATCAGTTTTCAAGAACTTTTTAATATTTTTTAAGTTAAATTTTAAATTTTTATTAAATTTTAAATTCAGACCTCGCCTCCTCATCATCATCCCGTCAGTCGGGTCTGCTCTATTGCGCGCACATCGCAGTAGCACTCGTATTCGCGATCATAGCAAGAGGAGCGGTCGTCAGGGTTTCATGGGTGAGAGTAAATCCTTTCACGCTACCCAATCACAGTGCCTTCTTTTCGCATAATCAATACTCGGTGGTTGCTCGTACTCGATGTATCTAGATTGATTTCCATTTCACTTCGAGCCAATTCAACAATTCGACATTATTTTCAATAAACAAGCATAATAAAAATCTGTAGGCACTGTCTAATAATTTCCTACTTCCAGCCAATCCGACTAGCGCTCAGCCTCGCACTTCTTTGTGGTCTCGTTGCCATCGCACGAGCAATGCTGCGGCTGCCGCAGAACGCGCTTGCCCTGAGGCAAGTGATCTTTGATCTTTGTTGGCAGAGAAACGTTTTCGCTTAGCCTAAGGTACGTTATGACCAACAGTATTTTGAATATTGATCTGCAGCAACACTTACAAATTCAGAACTAATTCGAGTTCGAAATACGGGCAATCATCTCTTGATTTCACGTGCTCTCTCGCATCTCTGACCGGTTAGAGTGTGTTGAAAATGAAGAGAGTCAAAAGACGATTACCCGTATTTCGTACTCAAGCAATAATGCAATATCCTTCGTCAAATTGCCTCCGTTTACGTTACTGCTACGGACCTCCATTTCTAGAGCACTAATCCACTCACAAATACTAAAATAAATGAATGAACGAATAAATTTCATTACAGTGTCCACCATCGCGTGCCACTCTTTCCCCTCTCCACCCTGTTCGCATCCGCAGCCATAGTCTGTCTGCTGTCGACGACGGATCCGGCTACCGTAGTCATCGTCCTACTGCCAGTGTTGCTCGGTGGGTCAAATAAATACACACGCGAACAAACATTGTAGATAGGCATGACGACGAAAAAATCAGCGATAAATGAGGAAAACTAAAAAGACATAGAGGTCAAAAAAAGAAATAGACATAGAGTGCATAGAGGTCATTTTTATTGCCGGGTCTATACGATGCAAGCAACCACTTCAGGTCCTACCAGTACGTCACCACTAGGGTTGACAAATCGGCACGCGGCACAATGACGGAATGCCGGACGATTTGCATCATAGCCCCTCTATCTCCCTCTCTCAGCCCGGCACGAAATCGGCACCGCTCCCCTCTCTCCCTCATATGCCGGCATCCCATGCAAATCGACCCATAGACAAAAGACTCTCCCTTTGTCTCCCCCTTCCCTCTCTCTCGAATGAGTCGCCCTCTCCATTCCGGCACGAAATCGGCACGACAGGGGAGAGAGAGGCCGATGCCGGCATCGCGCAATTTGCATGTCTCTCGGTGCCGGACTGGGCCAATTAGAGCGTCTGGGGAGACGGAATGCCGAGTTCCGAGGCCGATTTGTCAACCCTAGTCACCACCTAGCGTTGTCTGATGACTGTAAAATCGATTAACGTGGATACGCCTTTACCTTTACCTAACCACTTCAGGTTTGGCCATCCACGTCATCTACTCTCTCCTCAGTCGCCGTGACAGACAAGGACAACCCCCGCTGATCATTGCCAATACGGAGGCATTGAGTCAAGAGGACGAAAGGATTATTGCTGAGGAGAATTCGATGTAGATCTTCATTGACTTTTCTGTGATTATCGCTCCCCCACAGTCTCCTATAGGGCTACCAGGGAACTTTATTCCGAAAGTTCTCTAATGAGATGGATTCATCATTCTGACAGTAGGGACCACCATCAAAATTTCGAATTTGTATTTCAGATGTCAAGACTCGCCTTAATCATTAGTCCATTGGTGTGGAATGACTTTCCAAAAATAAAAATTAAAAATAATAAAAAAAGAAAAAAGATATTTGCAAAAGAAAAGAAGTCTCTCGCTTCAAAACGAGAGACACACCACCGCCAAGGCGACGTTTGTGCCGGCTCCGGCTATGGTGACGGTCCTGGCTGTGACACTAAAAAATAATATTTTTAATTTCTGAAAAAAAATTATTTGAGCTGCCCCAATTCGACTTTTACATACTTTCCCTCGATACCCTGTCATGTGTCCATCGATTCTGTGCCATCTCGCCCTCGATTCAATAGTAAAAATATGGAGCATCTGGGACGATTTCGCCTGTACCATCCGTGCGCACTGTCCATTCGGGTTAAAAATAAAGCAGGAGGTCGTCAAGGAGTTGTTAGTCAACTACCAACTTCGATTGGTCGCGGCCAACGCCAAAGAAAGATGGCATAAGTGGCGAAAGTGCAGATACGATTGAACATGTAGTGACGTTCATCATGTTTAGGCTTGCACCATCCGTGCGCACTGTCCATTCGGCGTCAAAATCACGCAAGGGCTCATCTATGGGTTTGTGGTTAATTATCAACAACGATTGTTAGCGGCTCTAGCAAAAGAAAGATCGAGCAAGCGACGAAAGTGGAAATCACATGGAACATTTGGCGAATTCCATAATATTTTGGCTTGTATTATCTGTGCGCACTGACGAAACAGCACCAAAATCGGCATGGACACTGCCACTGACCTGCTAACTCATAATTAACAAGCGAAACGAGCGGCTATCCACTTTGCGTCGAATAATCAATCGATAATTTATAAATAGTAGTCACAGTTGGGCATGTTTCCGGTCATACCAGACGCGCGCACTGACGTAACTGCACCAAAATTGGCATGGACACTGCCACTGACCTGCTAACTCATAATTAACAAGCGAAACGAGCGGCTATCCACAATGCATCGAACAATCAATCGATAATTTATAAATAGTAGTCACAGTTGGACATGTTTCCGGTCATACCAGACGCGCGCACTGACGAAACAGCACCAAAATCGGCATGGACACTGCCACTGACCTGCTAACTCATAATTAACAAGCGAAACGAGCGGCTATCCACTTTGCCTCGAATAATCAATCGATAAAAGTTAGTGTCAAAAAGAGCTCAAGCTAATTTCGACGATAACGAGCGCGAGGGACTATAAAAATGCGGCATTTTTGACGTGAGGGTTATCCATTGGGTGTAGTTAGCGCATATAACGACAAAACTCGCGGCATTATAGGTTAAATGATAATTATCGATCAACAAAATAGTAAAGAAAAGTATGAAAAAAATCAAAATCACGAGTGTGACCTCTTTGAACTGTGTAATCTAAACTCCGGTTCCCAAAATTTCAGTACGGCTCTGTCTCACACTATTTTCCGGAATTTTTTTCACGGCTCTTACGATGGTGGTCCCTATTCTGACAGCCCTTATGGATATTGCTTATGTATAATTCATGCAATGGAATGCCATGGTCGATGCTACTGTTCTCTTCCTTTTTCACTTTGAAAATAATGAAGAGACGGATTCGTCATTCCAACAAATTTTCTCAAACCCCCGTGAATCTCATTGTTTACCGGTTATCCCATCCTTCCAGTTCACTTGCCTCTCCCCTCGCTCAAAGATCAAAGATCAAAGATCAACGACCAACATCGTTATAGATATTTCACTTTGTATGTGCACACGAAGTTCCTTCGCTTCCCAATGTTTATTTTTATTTATCATGACACCGAGAGAATAAATGGGTCTCATTTATGGGATGCAGTTGTAATGGCCACGGAAGGATACGTTACTTATAGAGAGTCAATATATCAATATAATATGAAACAAAAATTAGGAATGTTCGATGAGAATTCGCAGACTTTATAAAAAAGGTTTTAAAAAAGTGAAAATGTTCGTTTGTTCGGTAATGTTCTCGATGCACGATAGATATGGATGACCCATGAAACTTTGGTAGGTGATTACGGTAGGAATTCTTCGAACGTCTAGTGTATGGTGAATCGCGGAGGAGAAGGACGAGAGTGAGTAATGGATGACATTTTAAGAAGGTAACGCAATTGGAATATTCAGTTGCTCTCGATTTCTTCTGGTTTTACTTTATCTGTCATTTAGTGATATCTTTTAGATACGGTAGGACTGTAAAGTTGTACTGTAAGCCAAAAATCCATTCCCATTTCGCGTTAGGCTATCACTGCAATGCGCACAGATGGGGAGAGGAAAGGGACGAGATAGTGTGCGGAAACGAGAGAGCACCGACCGTCAGAGACAGGCTAGAGATCACCGGAGACTCGGAGAGTCTCTCGCTTTTCTCTCTTTTCGCGCACTGAAATGGGGCTGTCACTGAGGCTGTTTGCTCGCTTACTTTTCATCCCACCTGCTCCATACTTTTTCGCCTTTTTCAGGCCACTAATTGCCTTACGCTGTGTGAAATTTGCGCTATTTCAGCCGTGGGATGCGCTGGAAACAACGCACCAAAATGAAGTCAGCTCTACAAAACGTGGCCGTGTTCCAGTGCAATGTCGCCGTAACTGTGAGATTTATTTTTCAAATGTAAAATTTAAAAATAGTTTGAAAAATTGAAAACAAAATACGGTATCTGTTTATCAAGTTCCCGCGTGAGGAATCCTAGTTGTGTGGCGAGCGGGTGCAGCAGCTGCAGCTGCAGCAGTATAATCTACCTCTTTAATGTCTCCAGCGCATCCCACTCCTGAAATTTTATTTCGCCTCTTCATTGAAGAGCTCACTGATCGAGCTCGTCTTCATTGTACAATAACGCCGATTAACGCGAATGGAGAGAGAATGAATGAAGTCTTCATCTCTCCTCTCCATTCGCCATCCCGCGTCAGGATCAGCGACTGAAACTATCGACTAGAGCTCGAGAAATGATACCGCCATCTCTTCATTTTGCACACTCTCTCGCTTCTCTGACCGGTGAGAGAGTGTGAGGAATGAAGAGACGGCGGCTCATTTCTCGAGCTCTACTATCAACTTTGCCGTTGACTGATTTCCTTGGCAGTTTCTAGCATTTCACCGCGCATTTTCTCCGTTTTCATCGACTTCCTCTATCAGTTTGCCTTCCTGCTCACTACTTTTAATCCTCATGTTCACTCCTTTCCATCTCCAGGAATAGAAACACCTCACCTTGTTTACAAAATATTGCTTCCTTTTTCCTGACTTTTCTCTGCTACACTCTAAGGTATCAGTCCATTTACTGTTGTTATGTTCCCCTCGCGGCCACGAACTACTACTATTTCTCGCCTCGTCGATCTGTTGGTGCCTTTGCCCAGCAGTTATCTTCTGTTTGCCGTACAGATAATTTCTACTTTTACTGGCTCCTATCTCGCTCGGTAGTTGACAGTCGCTCACACTCCTTTTCTGTGTGTGATTTGCTCTGTTCGTGTGTTTGCACATTCTTCGTAATTTACCGCTAGGTATGGGGGGATTCCGAGTACCAGCTATCAGAGTAGAGCCCTCCGTTCGGTTCAACCAGTCGGTTAATAGCCCCCCAATCTATCCCACCTTGGCCCGATTGTCTCCCGCGAGCCCCTTGCATCTCTCTAGACTCGAACCGATTAAGGGTTCTAGCAGGGGGGGGGGGGGCTAATCATCGCTGGACGCGATTTAATAGCCCTCGCTCCTAACCCGGATCCCTTTCCTGGCCCAGGTGTGAATCGTACAGCCCATATCTATGTAGGCGTCAGTGTTGCTTGCAGCAATATACGCTCGATTGTTATAGGAAAAATCCAACCTAATCGTATAACATAACTGTTATTAAGGAAGTGAGTTTACCGTCAATAATTGCTGGCCATTCATGACCCGGATCTGTCTCCTAACCCAGGTGTGAATCGTACAGCCTCTTCTCTATGAGAAAGGAGAGTCGCCCTCCCGCTTATCATTCTCCCATTCATTCTTGGACGCGAGCGCGTCTCTCGTTTATTCAGCCACTACAAGAGCAATGGTCAGCATGGTCTCGCCATGCCCCATTCACTCTCACTCTATCAGACAGAAGAGAGACAAGCTGAATGAGGGAGAGCGGGGGTATTTCTTTCAATTGGAGCCTTCTACCCGTCGTTATTTGACCGCATGGGAAGAATGGAGAAAAGATAGCAACGCATAGCTTAAACTTGCACTTTAGCTTGTTCTCCATTCTCATCTTTACTCTGTTTAGCACCTGCCTGTACTCCGACTGTAGCATTCCTCTAATTAGAACGAGTCAGAAACGGGGTAAAACCATCCGCGATAAAATCTCGCGTTCGCGAGTTATAGTTGCGCTGTTTCCATATACCATTGTGAATGCATGAGTAAGCGGGTTTTCTTCTATTTCCATTCCCCCATTCATCCCGGCCACTTTTTCCCGGTGCTCTCCCTCTCGATTATCAATGTGCGTTCTTGCCCCCATAGTCCTGATCTAACAGGACACTAGGAGGGGACATGCAGCCTTTGTTGATGGGATGCTCCTACCGGGTGGGTTTTGTATGGAAAATTAGTCAAAATAGGAGCGAAATGGGTCGAATTTTACTACAAGTTTAGTCTAATCACTCTTTGCTATTGCGATCATATATCATATCATCATCATACATCAACAAAGGCTGCATGCCCCCTCCCCTTCTAGTGTCCTGTTAGATCAGGCCTAATTGGGGCAAGAACGCACAGTGATAATCGAGAGGATTATCCTGGCATCAATGCGATCAAAGTTTACGTTCAATGATACCCATGTTACTAAGAAACATCAACGTGCTGCACAGTCCCGTATTGTTCGTTGTTCGACTATCTTTTTATAGTGTGTTTCTCTCTTTTCCTCCCTTTTCTCCTTCGCGACACTCGCCCTTTCCGCTTTACTGTTGTTATGCCGTGTCCGTATTTCGCGCACGCTGCTTGATTATAACTTGTCGATTTAGGCAGAAGTCCGGGTGCGTGGTGTAGTCGACGTTTGAGCGAGAGCACACACCACACCACAAGCCCGATGGCGGTTGCGACCCTTAACTGGTGTCTGGTCGACTTTCGCGATGGCCGACACGAGCGGATCCATGTAAGTTGTTACGGTGAGATTAGGTTACGGTAAGTTTGGGACAATCATCTTGCTTTCTTTTGTTCTATCTTAATTAGTATTGTGACATGTGTTGTCGAACAAACGAATAAGACTTTGTGTATTAGAAAATGAGTATTCGTAATCGGTCCGATATTGACAAGGTTTCAACTGGTACTTTTAAAGTGTGTTCAGTCAGAAAATTCGGAAGTGTTAGAAGAAAATGAATCACGCATGCCATCCATCTTTCTCTTGTTTCTTTGTTTTGCCCCCTTCCTTTTGCCTCATCCAAAGGTGCTCGTTACACGGTTAGCTTGGCTCTTTTCCTAGTTAGAATCTCTCTCTCCAACTGTGTCTGGGTTGATTGCAACTCTTCTTCTTCTTTCACTGCTTACCTTCACTCCTTCCCTTCTTGCATTGCGAGTAAGTTGTGTACACGAATGTCAAGTAATGCCAGCAAATGGGGCCTAATTACAGGGATGCAATGCTAAATATGCGAAATGATTGTTATGCGAGAAAGGAACACGTTTTTGTTTCCTGCAGACTAATTCAGGAGCAACGATTCCCGCCATTTTTTGCAACATCGATCTTTAATCATGAGATTGTCCTCTGTTTCGTTCATTTCCTCATGAAGTGATAGGCCCTTTGCTATTATCTTCGTATTCTGGCGCGCTCTTATCAGGCCATATATATTTTGGAGATGGCTGGTTGAATGGAAAACATCGAGCAAACAAATAACGCGTTTATGACTGTGAGAAGTGATGGTCGGTCGACTATTGTAGGAACTTTGCAAGTACGGGAGATTCGGCTAACGAAATTGCCCTATTCGGAGTCTCTAAACTATTGGAATTCCTTCTGAGCACTCGCTTTCCTTTCTCCAATCCCCTCCCCTCTCCGGGTTCCTTATCAATGGGTATCAATGCAGCCACGGCAAAGTCTCGTCGAGTTCAGAGTGAGATTTTTGCTTATAATTTTTAATTATATTAATTGAAAGCTAATTGATCACTGATTGTTTACATTAACAGAAGCGACAATGTGGTCACTCTGAGCGCGCATCTATTTGTTTACGCATTCGAGAGAGAGTAGTTCTAGGGGGGCTTCCGAGGGGTCATCGGTGTTCATTCCCCCCTCTGTTTCTCTCTGATTCTCCTATCTCTCTCTTTGTCAGATCGCTCCGCTTTGCCTTTTGTGCTATTGCTCACTAACTCGACAATGAAGTGCATATTTTCACGATAGCCCTCCCTGACCTATTCGTTTACGTTCCCAGAAGCACTATATTCCTGCTCTCAATTTAGATTGGCATATTAATGGGGAAGGCGCGACCCCGTGAGCCCAGTCATATGGTGAAATGGCCATTAGCATCATTGACAGAGCGGAAGGGAGGCGATAAGAGATGGATCCTTCCCGGAAAAAAGTTCCGAGTGGACTTTGTGCCGCGTGCACTCTTGCCTGCCGCCACCACCTCATTGCAAGATTGAAGTGTAATGCCGGGGGCCCGGGCATTGGTCTTTTTCTTTGGTTTCACTTGGCTTTTGCCTGATTATATCTGGCTATCGTGGGTTTCTTCGGTCATACATTATCACTTTCATGTGTTTTCCGTTTACCTGTTTCGACGCTATCATTAGTTGTTTTCTGACCCAAAATAATGAGAAAATGTGGCAGATAATTTCCGGGTTTCATCACTTCTCTCATTCTTCCACTGACCTTTCGCCTGCTGATCTCTTCCTTCTCGGTCCCGATCGGATTATCCTTCTTATACTGCAGTCCCTCTCATTTTCGCGAGCTCTCTCGTTTTCTATAACCATTCAAAGTGTGGCAGAAAGTAAGAGGCATCGGTCACTTGTTCACGGGACAGTCCCCTTTCTTTCCCTGTCTCCGATTTGTTTTCTTCTTCCCATTGCCGTCCTTCTGGCGTCCAGTGTTTATAAGTCACAAGCTACCCCCTAATGCCATTTTGCGGGAGTGAAAAGTGTAGCCACTCTAGTTTATTGCCCGGCCTTTTATCATAATTGGCTCGATCTTGAATTGATTCTGTCACCACAAATCGACATTGATCTGTTTATCTTCCTATCTATCCCGATCTCGCTCCCGTCCGTCCTCTTATAATAATCAATCAGTGAGAATACCCGCTGTCGCAATCTACCTGATTTCTTAGAGCGAGAAGAGATGCAAGGGGGGGGGGAGAGGTGGAAGAGTGAGAAATGAGAGAGGACAGGGGTGGGGGTGACTCACCATCGCTCACTCAATTCCATTCGGATGCATCGCCTTGCAACTTGCACTCAATCCGCGAAATTACTTCAGAATTTTCCTAACTTTCTTCCCTGCTTCGGAAATTTTGAGTTCATTCCATGATGTGGCCAGCAGGGGATTTTCAGATATTTCTCCATAGGGTTCCTGAGTGTTTTGAAATAATAGTGACATGCTCTGTGTAGTTTTGCGCGCCCTTGAGTATTGCGCAAGAGGAAGTTGTAGCGGTTTGGGAGTCTCCCGCAGACTTTGTTTGTTGTTGCTTTTTTTGGGAAACATATCCGCGTAGTTATTTTCGCACGTTTCCTTGTCTTCTTGTTAGTGGCAAACAGAAACAGATCAGCTGAGAAACCGTGGCGAACTAATAGCAATTGGAGCTAAAGGTCGCCCATTCCTTCCTCCATTTCTCTCTTCCTCTCGGATTGCAATGGCTCATCATGTTCCACACATTCCATTGTGAAATGACGCCTCTCAGGATTTTTTCGTTGGTGTTTCATTTCGTTTTTGTATGTTTTAGTGCGTTATTTTCGGTTGCTGCTTCATTTTTATTACTTTTGAATTTATTTTCAACCCCTTTTTTGAGCAACACTGATTCCCATAAGGATCATGCAGTTCCGGAGCAATTCCTCTAGTTTATGAGGGTATCCCGAGGATCATTGAAAGAGACTATCGGTCGATCCGAGGCGCACAGTTGGATCGAGGATACGAACCGGTCATTAAGAGTAAGGACGAGGAGTAGTTTACGAGTAGCTAGCTCTCGTGAATGCGCACACTGTCTCATGTATCCTACAAGCTAGAGTTCGAAATACGGGTATTCGTCTCTTCATTTTGCACACTCTCGCACCCCTCTGATCGGTTGAAGAGTGTGAAGAATGAGGATACGATTACCCGTATTTGAAGCAAGGGAGAAATGGAAGAGTAGCTAAACCGCCCTCCTAATAGCCCGATATGAGCCAGCCTAACCCGTGCCCGCCGCTTCTCAAGTGCCCACGTAGTGCTCGCTTATGGAAGCGGATAGGTGAAGAGGGTAATTGGAGATGGGTAGGAAGGAGCAGGATGGGAGATGGGGGGAAGGGGAAGATGATGAACACTGGCTGAGGATGTGTACTCAGCTGCTAGTGTTCTTTAAAGCACTCGTGATCTTTGATCTTTCCTTTGTGCCACCGTGGTTAAGTTTTTGCTGTCCTACGCTGAAACAGACAATCCATCAGATTTATTGCCACTTTCCAACTTCTTTGCTCCCACTTTGACACTCGATCGAGAGTAAATTGTCTCTTCGCCTCTCACTCCAAAAGCAAGGATTAATCACCCAAAGTGGAGGCAGAAGGAGGGCGACGTGTGTGTGTATTTGTTGAGCGGGCGTACAAACAAGTTCGCTGGTAGGCAGGAGCGGGCTCCATCTGGGGGTACCCTAGGAAGTATCGTAAACCGTGTGGTGTACGGTATGATACAGGCGTGATTATTTATTTATCTGGGTGATCGAGAACCTTAACTCCGCGCTGAACGATGCCTCTCTGTTTGCAGAACACTGTAAATGGCAAGTACAGCAAGGGGAGGAAGAGGAGTGGAGAAGCGACCCCTCCCCCTCGAGCGATGGTAGACCACACGGTTGTTATGGTATGTCACGTGCGGATCGTCGTCCCACAGCTATCAAAGCGATCGAATAGCTTCTTTCTTGTACCCTTCAATTTATTCCCTATTACGTTACAACTTTCATGAAAGTGCATCATCAATCTCACTCATCTTTTCATTATTAAATATGAATATAGCTCGAAAGACATTCGCATCACGACAAGCTCGCTGGATACGATTCTGAGTTAATTCAACGCATTTATAGTTAGTAATCATGGCGAATTGTAGAGCTTAACCCTCAGTTCAACGAGACACGTGTAAACTTTATCCCTGTCTGTATATCCTTCCTTCTTCCCTTGTGCGACGTTTTACTGCTGTTGACTGGTTGACGGCCTGGAGGGGTTTGCGATGCGAATATGATGACCCC
The DNA here is from genome assembly GCA_900490705.1 of Pristionchus arcanus. Taxonomy (NCBI): domain Eukaryota; kingdom Metazoa; phylum Nematoda; class Chromadorea; order Rhabditida; family Neodiplogasteridae; genus Pristionchus; species Pristionchus arcanus. Next base: position 38,382 of record LS488693.1, on the reverse strand, counting down.
ACTCCCTCCTCTCCACTCTCTATATATCTCTCTCCCGTGATTACTCCCTCATGATCGGACTGTCCCTCTCTCTCCAGTCAATACACCGTTAGCTGGGGTTAGACCGAGCGAGATAGCATGGAAATGGAAGAGAGCATCGCTCCACTAACTCTGATCGGGGTCACTCATGTGTGTGAGCGGGAGACCGCGTTAATGATTACCTGTGCTATATTCCCTGTGTTTTTAAAGTATACCCTGTCAGATAGTGATACTTGCGATGAATTTTCTCAACTTTACGCTTCTCTATTTTACGGAATATTGCAAAACACCTTCCCTTTGATCGATGTTATTTTCTTTCTGTGATGAATGTGCTTTTAATATCAGTCTCGCTCGTCGATTGAAGTCTAGAGACTAGTGATCTCTTAGTGTGCACTAGAGGTGTGTCAGGGAGCTAGGAAGATTAATGATTGGTAACGGAGCTTTCGGCCTTGATCCATGCGACGCGGGGATTTGTCCCCTGGCCCTGGCTCTCTACCCTCGAGTGATATTACTCTATCTCCATCCCTGTACTCTCTCACGTTCCCAATCCTCGAAAAGACTGTGAAAAGTGTAGAGACAAGCAATCTGCTTGTCTCCCTTCCCCTTCGTTATCAGTGTGTCACAGCCTCTTCTCACTCCATCTTGGCTTTTTGCTCGTTGCCCTCTTCATCCAACGTGCTCTCTCGCTTCCTTTTTATCCCTGCACTCTCTCCAATCCCTTTGTTCTCTCCCCACCTCAGGCGGTTACATCGTGTTTCCTTGTTTCAATCAAGCCTGTAGCTCCTTGGTGCCACACCGACCCCTTATCGATCGGGCAAGGGCGCTCGCACTTGTTTTTCCAGTAGAATTCGACTGTTTGCCTAGGTATATTCTGTGCTATGATTCTGTTCGACTCGGGAAAGACAGTTCCACTTCCTTTGCGCTTAATCTCTAAAGAGAGTCGCTGAGCGCAAGTTTGGCCTAGTTTTCAACCCGCTAATCTCTACCAAGACCCCACTCGTTCCATTGTTATGACACTGCTCGGTTATTTTTTGACCGGAAATCCATCGTCAAAACACACACGGGAAGTGCAAGGTGATTTCCCGATCGGAAGTGATCGAGGGGATTTACTCGACCCCCAATATCCCCTTCCCTCTCTCCATATCTCTCCATCTCTTCCGCCCTCTCGATCCGGCACACTGTCTCGTCATCAATCTCATATCCGGGGCAGTGCGAAATAGCAGTTGAAAGTAGCGCGATTCGCGATTTCGCCAAGGCTATCCGGGGGCTGGGAATAACTGCCCGTGAAAGGTACAACCCGATAGCCGGGCCGTTGTCAAGGCTCCGCTTTTAATTTTTCGATTTTTTGAACGTCTTGATAAATCATGGTATCGCCTCTCCATTCTCAGCTCATTTTATTTGTGCTAGAGCTCGCCCGAGGCCCAACCTCTTTCAATTCACCAAAAAAATTGGAGCGCAAAGAGTTCTCTTTCAACTATTTTTGCGAACGTTTTCTCGTCGATTAGATAAAAGTAAAGAATCAGTGGAAGCGAGAGAGTTATGCTGTGGAAAAAGTCAAAGAGAACAGGAAAGCTTTGAATTCCCGCAATTTCATATCTCTGCTCCCAGAGGTGCTATGCACTTGAAATTTGGATTCTGGGGTGATTTTTCATTTCCACCCCAGAATCCGCATTTCAAGTAGCTACCTATACGGGGAGCCGAGATATGAAATTGCGGGAATTCAAATCTTTCCTCTTCTCTTTGACTTTTTCCACAGCATTAGACGCGTGCTGATCGGGACAAGGGAGTGTCTCCTCGTTACTTAGCTCGTTTCTCATCAATCAGAGCAGTGATAGATATCATGCAATTCGACGAGAGTAACAACCTGAATGGGCCAGTTATGAGTTGAGGCGAGAATGGGAGGAAAAGTGCTTCCATTCATGATTACTCACTTTCCATTGAATTCTCGCTGTAACTGTTTTTGAATCGATTCGCCGCGAAATCAAGATGAAATGAGAGAAGGAAGAAAGGAGAAGATGGAGTCATTCGAATCAATCAATTGGCGCACACATACGGGGAGGAATAGAGAGAGGGAAAAGTTTTAGAGACAAGGTGAAGGTAGGAGGGCCCAGAGAAGCAGAGAGATTTAATCGAGGGAGGAAGATGCTTGTTTTGACTAGATGATCCATGTTGCAGAGACAGGCTAGGTGTTCCATCCCCTCCCTCTTGCCCTCTGATCCCTGCACTATCCATCTATTGTCTCTGACTGTCGGCGCTCTCCCCGATAGACACGCTCCCTCGCGCGGCCTGGCTAGTATATTGCGTATACCTGAGCACACTGCGATTGGAAAAGGAGAAGAGGGGAAAGGGCGGAACGTACCTTCCCTTCCTTCTCCTTTGCTCCTCAACTTACTCCCTTTCATATCATTCGTAGGTATCATTATTGTAAGTAGTAGTACCCACCCGAATGAGTGTTAAAATCCTTCTTAATTGGATTATTTTCTTATTAAGAAGCGCCTTACCTTCTCAGTTGCGCTTTAACTTACTACTTTCCTGTCATTTCTGATGTATCATTGTCTTTAGCAGTAGTATCCGGATGAGTCAAACTCATCTGATTTGTGGAAATGTCTATTGAATTTCCATTTAGTAAAGCTTATTTTCGATTCGTTTGCTTCGATTGCTTATTGCTTTCTTAGCTCGTTTCTTTTCTAATATCATTGCTCATTATGGTTGATAACAGTTGTACTTGGATCAGTCGAACTAAAGCAGATTTGAGTAAATTTATGTTCAAATTCCTCTATTTTGCTTATCATCTCTTCAAGTAACATATCACTATTCTGCCTTAACTTACTCCGTGAATATCTATCAAATCATTATGGTATGATTGGTGCTAGCATTAAATTAGAGTACTCGTCTACTAAACTGTCAGCGCGCTCGGCTACTTTTCGCTGCAAACTCCGTTCGTTCGTCCGTTGTATGCGCCTTCTCTATCATTTCCCCCATTCCAATCTATCATTGATCGACTCTCTATTACACGCAAAGTCACGCGCTCTCTGACCAGAGAAAATAACAGGTGAAATGGAGAGAGCAGGGCTATTACGCCTATCACTCGCCTATTTCTTCCCCCTCTCTTCTCTTTTCCTCTCGTCCTATCATCGACTATTCCTGCTTATCGTTCGATCGACCGATTGATTCCAAGGGATTCGCTTACTATCCTCGTTTTCGAGCCGGTAAATCGGCTGAAAAATATTATCGCGTGTTCTTTGATCGAGATTGATCCATCAACTGAAATTGTGTCGCTTTTCAGCTAAAAGTAGGTTTCAAAGAGATAATTTACGTTAATAAATTAATTGGATTGTATCTAACTAGCTTGATCTCTCGTATTCGCACGATCCCTGCTTGATATCCTTTTATGTTGCTTTTTTTCTACGTGTCCGAGAGGTCCGAGTTATTTTGAATGATTAAAATGTGTAATTGAATTATTTAAAATGACTTCAAATATGCTAATTCTAGATGTCCCATGGATGTACTCTTCATACCAATTGTGCATCGTTAATGTTATTTTTTAAAATAATTAAATCATTAATTATCTTAATTCCAGATGTCCGAGGGGACGGAGGTCTGGCGCGAGTGCATGCGCTGGATGATGGATGTGGGCGTGCTGGACAAGTCATTCGTGTAAGCTTTTTATTATTATAAATTTGATTATTGCCAAATATTAGTTCCATAATTCCGAAGACGTGGTATATTTCAATAGTTCTCGCTATCCTTCTCTTGCCTACCCATCTCATCTGTATAAATCTGAAATTGTATTTTTATCTGCATTCGGCGTACATCGTTCTACACTGTTGTGTCTATTCTTATTCTTCCCCGTAGTATGTTTCGAGAACGAAAAATTTTCTTGATCACTTTTCTGGAACGTCCAACATGGCCTTTTCTTGTTTCGCATTCTCTAAAGAGCAGTAAACCAAGGCCCATTCCTAGACGTTGTACTTGTGATGAAACATAGATTGCCGTTAGATATTTCTCAGGGATCTTATTCTACTGTGGTGTATTCCATCACAATCATTATCCGTTTTTGTGCTGTCTTATGTTACAGATCACTGTCTATCCCGGTTAACAATTTCCTTTCCCGGTTGTATCATCCTTAACCCTCGCAATTCCAGCGATAGAGTGTCAATATGGAATTCTATACATTATATTATACCATTGGCACATAGATTGACGTGTTTTCATTGAATTTGGGCAAATATAATCGTAGAAGCTCTTAGAAAAAGAGATGCAAGCTCATATTATGTGCAGTTTATAACCCTCGCAATTCCAGCGACAGCGTATCGATGATGGAGTTCTGCGCGGCGCTGCGAGACGGCGTCTTCCTGTGCCGATTGGTGGATGTCAGTTTCTTACCGCCCCTCCAGTTCTCCCAATAGGACTGGGTAAAAATTTTACGGATCTCTCATTTCGCAATACTCTCTCGCTGTCTCTATCCGACGAGAGAGCATTGTGAAATGAGAGACCGTAAAAATTTTGCCCAGCCCTGCTTTTTTATTTTCGACAATAGACAATTAGTCTCACTGTGAAACGTGGATGTTGCCATATATTTCCATTGACTCTTTTGTGGTCTGCAATGGAAAGTTATTTAACGAGCGATATTCTGATAATAACAAAAATTAAGCAGGATAATTTGTTCATTCAGGCGCTAATCCCAGGCGTAATAGAGGGCGTCAACATCAAGCCGAATAGTCAGGTGAGATAATAATATCAATATAGTTTCAGAACTTCCAATTATTCGCATTCATTAGCTCAGTATCGGTAATCGGTTAGTAATCACTATTTGCCAATCTTGAGCTGTTTCTCGTAGAATAAGCGATGCAGCGACAGGATTAATACTTAGATTTCCAAAATCTTCGAATGTTGATTGCATCGTGAAAATTGGTTCCAGTATTCGTTTAAAGGTGGCGGAAATACCTTGAATCTACCGATCAACACTACATTTATTCAGTTCTCCTGCCTCAAGAACATAACGCACTTTGTGGATGCGTGCCGGGCGCATTTCTCCATGAGAGACGACGAAGTATTCGAGCCGATTGAGATGTATAACCTCAGCAACTTCCTCAAGGTAAATAAAAATAACTATAATGCTATTACGCTACTTTCGAATTTGATATAGGCGATTAGTGGGGAGAGACGCGTTAGATTTGTAAGAGGGGAGCGATGAAGTATTCGAGCCGATTGAGATGTATAACCTCAGCAACTTCCTCAAGGTGATAATTGGTTATTTTCTGGAAAAATTCATCGAATTTATTGAGTATTGATAGATTTGGATTAATTAATGTGGTAGCTAAACCTGGTCTAATATATTGATCGAGATGTACAATCTTCCTCAAGGTGATAATTGGTTGAGTTTCTGCTTATGAGTTGGTCTGTTGTGTGGGATGTCAGAAGTGAATAAAGAGTGCGAAGAGATAGGGGCATGCTTTCGATGTTTACAACAAGCTAATTTAAATGCTCACTGATTCGTTTTTAAAAATTAGACAATTGCTTTCAAGATATAAGTGTATCGTTGATATAAAAGGTCACCGTTATGCTTGGGAAGCAGTACAAAGAGTTTGGCGCCTCTGAGGTGGCTGACATTTATGGGTGCAGAATGGTGACAGGTAAAAAGGAAGAACCGTTCTAAAGCATGGGAACTGTGTCGCTTCCGGATCAAGACCATACCTTCTACAGGAATTGTCCAGTTTTTCGATGTTTCAAAATTTAAATATTTAATTAAAATATATTTATAGGTGCTCAATGTGCTATCGATGATGTCCTACTCGGAGATTGCGCTGCGGCAAGGCCTAGTGTGAGTTTGATCTTTGATCTTTGATCTTTCCCTGAACTTGATCTTTGATCTTTCTGAAAATCGCTTTTTCAGCCCATTCCCGCGTCGTGCCGACTCACCCGGCACCCACACTCCCACTTCGAGGAATTCATTCACAGGTTTGTGGATTATTGGGTTTTCGTTAAATTGCACTGCTGAAAAAAAAGAGAAAGAAAAGTTAGGATGGTTTCTATGATGGCACTTGAGACGATAAGTTTTTTTTTCAAAATCTCACTATGCAATTATTTGACTTTGCGACAGCCCTCTTACTCAACATCAGTGACATGAAACTTTAGTTATCCGGGTATTGTATTGGCCTTGCTGATGATGACATTGCTGGCGGTATTAGGCGATGACAATGAGCCCATTTTTCAATTGATAAATAAAAATTTCAGGCAGCGTGGGCAGCAGTGATTTCTCCCCTCCCGCCCGTCACTATCGAGTGATCTCGCCTACGGAGACTGAGGAGGCCATCTACCAAGCACTTCCGGTGAGTTATCGAGGAACTACTTGATGAGGAGTTAGAAATAGAAATAGCGCGCGCAATAGGAGCGCATGTCCTCTAAAGTTTCTGTCCTTGTTATCAACCTTACTCAGTTTTACATTTGCATGATCACAGGAATCTTGAATAGACACAGATGTGATAGTGGGAAAAGTTTGTTGAAAACTAGATATCTGAAATCCGAAAACATAGCCGGCTTCGAGATATTGTTCTACGATGCATGCATCGTATTTCCGATTCCGAAAAACAACTTGATTTTACCATTTTTGTGTTTTTAAAGGATTTCATTCAAATACATTCGCTTTTCGAGAATTCTGTCTCCTCAATTTTTTATGTATCAGTGATATTCGATACATTCCATTTGCAGGATCGAGTGGACGAGTTGACGATGGACGAGAAGATCTACGACACGCTGCACTACCAGAACAGCAAAGATGTCAGTGGCAATTATTTAAATATTCATTTGCCCAGTTGATAACTTTTTTCATAATGGACAGGCTTGTCTATTTCATTCGATTTCACCAATTTTTCATCGAATTATTTATCTATTAGAAGATTGATAGGGTTGCTAGATATAGATAGTTGAGGGAATATTATAATTATAAAATTCCAGGAATCGGAGGAAAAAGTGTACGACGTTATCGTGAAGAAGGCGCTGAGCGAGAGCCAGTTTGATCTGGCCAGTGACCCTGCGAGTGCGGTTAGTTGTTTTTAATTATCTTTTACAGTACGTGCTAATCGCCTTGCTCATATGCTAGCGCCGCATAACGCCGCGTGCCGCGGCTTGCGCGGCTGTGTTTTGAAGAACGACGAGTAACTTTTTCGAAAAGAGACCTCGATTTTCGTAATCTACGTAAAATTCTACACCGTCTATAATTTTCGCTCATAATTTAAAGTTCCCCATTCGTGACTTGAAAATATTCGAAGAAATAGGTTGACACAGCGAACTAAATCTGACACAGTTGACTAACCGTCTTTTTAGTGTCTTTTCCACCTCAAAATGCTGTAGACATGTAAAGTAGGCAGAAAGGAGATAAACGATAATATAAGACCACTTGTTCAATGGTGTCGGATTTAGTTCGCTATGTCAACCTATTACTTCGAATATTTTCAAGTCACGAATGGGGAACTTTAAATTATGAGCGAAAATTATAGACGGTGTAGAATTTTACGTAGATTACGAAAATCGAGGTCTCTTTTCGAAAAAGTTACTCGTCGTTCTTCAAAACACAGCCGCGCAAGCCGCGGCACGCGGCGTTATGCGGCGCTAGCATATGGGCAAGGCGATTAGCACGTACTGTAAATATTACATTTACCAGATATTATTTTGCTGCTTGAAACGTCTTTATTGTTCTAAGCCTACATTTTGAAGCGATTACATTGTGTTTGATGCTTGAAACATCATGGTGGCCTTTGTCACTGTATCATGTTGATAGTCAAGTTGAACGAGAATTGTAATTGGTCCTTCCAGAGATACCTCTCGTTCAATCCTTATCAATCTTCACCCAAGTAAAAGAAAGTATAGAAAGATGGTTCTGTAAATGTGCCTTTGAATCTGAAAGAGATGCTGAACGACATTTTGCAGCGATACCTCTCGTTTAACCCGGTGTCCAAACGCGATCATGTCATCAAGGAGATACTGGACACGGAGCAGAACTACGTCGAGAAAGGACTGAATATGATATCCAAGAGGTAGATTAATGTTTCCTAAAAGAATTTAAATTCAGGAAAAGTTAGCATATTACATAAATTGTTAGTGCTATGCCTTTTTCTGTTGAAATTATGTAGGAGAAAGGACTGAATATGATTTCTAAGAGGTGCGATTTTAGCTATTTCAAAATTTAAGGGACTTTCTTCATTATCGCTCTCTTTACTTCTCATATTTTGAAAGGCACAAGAGAGCATGTGAAATGAAGAGACGAATTCTTCATTGTAACAACCATAGTGATGAATTGAGAAGCTTGTTCGTCACTGAATACATCCCTTTCAGCCACTCATACCCTTGATCTGAGGGGAAGTACAATAATGAATTCCCTTCTTCAGATTCCACTCCCCTCTCACGAACGTGCTCAAGGACGACGACCATCGCGTCATATTCATGAATATCGCTGTGAGTGATCAGAATCCTACCCTCGACTGCCTTATTCTAAGCTTTTCGTACCTATTTTGCTCCATTTTCCGGTCCCGGCTTTCTCCATTTTGAGAAGAAGTAGTATTGCTTATCTTCTGATTTTATGAGAATGCTGCAGAAGCTTGGCGAATATGATACATTCATAATTTGCACCAGTCTTGAGCGATCTACACTTAGCCTCAGAAATTCTGCACTCTCTGATCCCCAAAAGTTGGCGAGAGATGTTCAAAGCTTATTCATTCAGGAGCTCTGGGCATTCCACTCGTCCTTCTATGCCCAACTGCGCGAGGCAGTCTTCCACACGCTGGGCATACTGGAGAGAAGCGATGAACGGCCGAGGCTGACTGTGGGAGATGTGTTCCTGATGTGAGTTTAATTCAATTCAATTCAATTCAATTCAATGTTTATTCCGTGAATGTTACGATAATTGCATCATGAGAGAATCGATGAGAGTTTAGACTAACAATAAGGTCTAATATTTAAAAAAAACCGTTCTATGATTGAAAATTACCGGAGTTTTTATCCAATGAGTGGATCTATCCTATAGCCTACTATTGTATTTCCTCACATTTTAACAACGGCATGAGCGCTTCGCTATGCTAAATTTCAACATTTTTATAGTTATATGTGTCAGTTCAACTGATCTTGAGGAATGAAAATACAGTAATCAGAAATATTTTCAGGAATAAGCACAAGTTCACGCTGTACGGGCCGTACTGCATGGGATTGGACGAGAGCAGGGCGAGGATATTGCAGCTGGAGAAGAATGATGCGGCTGTGAGGCAGCGGATATTGGTGGGTTTATTGATTTTATTTGATGAGACTAAGATATTAAGTTACTATTACTTCTTGTTGCTGTATTCTGAAAATGCCTGTTGAATTTTGCTCTAGAATGCGTAAAGATAGCTACATTGATTTAGTTCTTCTTATCAGTTGCTGTTATTCTTTCAGATTATTCGAAATTTCAGGAATGCTGCGCGACGCTGAACTCGCAGCAGTTCAAGCTGCAGGACCTGCTGTGCCTGCCGATGCAACGCGTCCTCAAGTACCATCTGCTGCTCAGGGTACGATATCTCAAAGATCAAAGATCAATTTGGGGTCGGGGCTGAAGAGCTTCTGTAGAAGTGTCTTATTCTTTTATTCGGAGTCCGAATGAGTTTTTTCTAACCAGAGAGCTAGTCGAAGAAAGTTTGAGTCGAAAGAGCTCCTTAGCCTAAAGCGAGAAAGAAACAGTTAACAATGAGCTTCTCACTGCAGGAGCTGCTGAAGGACACGAAGCCCGGCCATCCGGAGTTCCACTCGCTCGAGCGGGCAAGGGAAGCGATGGAGGACGTGAATGCGTGGGTTATTTATCTATTAGAATTCGTCTCTTGTTTCACACAACCTCTCCCTTCAGGCGAGATTGTATAAAATGAAGAGACAATTACCCGTAATTCCAACCTTGCTATTTATTTTTTTAAAATAATATCATAGATAGCGCACTCGATCTTCTAGAACTTGTGTCGAGGAATTCAATTTCATCAGTAATATTTTTTTATTTGTAAATTTACAGGTACGTAAACGAGCTGAAGCGCGACATGGAGATGAAGGCAACGGTGGACGAGATCGAACGGAGCATTACGGATCTCCAGATGGTGAGGGGCGGAGGGGGCGTGGCCTAAAAAGGGGCGGAGCTTAACAAGGAAAAGTTGAAAAATTAGTACGATACAACCTAAAACATGAAAATATACACTGTTTTGAGACTACGTTATGTGAACCAAATGCATGTCTAAAATATATCCGGAGTATCCAAGATTTATGTGCTTGGGGAATGGTCTACAGATTCTGTAGTACAGAATACGGAGTTAATGCCAATCCCAATTTGCAGCTCAAAGTCGCAGTTAAGCTTGAGTCGGTGGAGGTAGGGTGCTGGGAATTTCCCCCCGGAAATATATGAGTCGTGACCTGTTGGGATGTGCTGCTTTTGCGTTGCCTCTCATCTCTCTCGCTTATTGTGATATTTTTATCTATTTTTGCTATTTTTTTAAATTTAATTAATTAAAATTAAAATAACTAAATTGCAGCCGCACGAGTGGAGGCTGATCGACTACGGCAGAGAGCACAAGGACGGAGAGGTGGGTGAAATTATCACAGTCGATTTGGATAATTTGAATCCCTATAAAGCACAAGGTATGAGTCGTTTTGAAGAGCATTTCGCCCTATGTATCCCACGACATGAGTTATATTCGTTACATTCATGCCTAAAATCATGGGACACTTTCAACTGTGGAAATAATTTATTTTATAAGATTGAATATTTAATTCCAGGTCAAATTGGCCGAGCTCACGTCGCCCAACTCCTCTGCCAAATTCAAGCCGCGCTACTGCTTCCTCTTCGACAAAGTGCTCATCGTGTGCAAGCCGAACAGGGTGCGTGGTGTGGTCGATGAATACTAGTTGTGATCCAGTCGAAATTTTGACTAGACCGATGAAAGTGGGAAACGTCGAACTCACCACACCAGAGTTCATGGCGTGGTCGATGAATACTAATTGTGATCCCGTCGAAATTTCGACTAGACAGACGAAAGTGGGAAACGTCGCCCTCAACATACCATTTGCAGAGCAACACATACACGTACAAGGGCGCGTACATCGTGACGGAGCTGCGGGCGGAGAGGGACGCCGCCAGTGTGCTGTCCAACGGGAATGGAACGTTGAATAGTGCGCTCGGTGAGTGAACATTCGAAAATCGAGTCGAGAAACAGTAGATGTCCCTGAATAGAATATATTAAAATTCGTAGAGAGACCTCCATTTCAAATGTTTTGAATCTTTTGCTGTCGTGAACAGTGACCCCTCACTCTCGATGCTGTATTTTCTCCATGTGTTGTGCGGTTTTCTCATGTCAAGCTTCTTGGATATTCTTGGCTGGCTTACTTCTGGCTATCTTTCCCGAATATAATAATAATAATAATAATTATGCTATTTCGATGAAATAACAAAAAAAAAACAATGTAAAATAGTATTCGAATGAAACAGGTTGTACAAAAATAGATCAGCAATAATAAATTCTTGGTAGGCGGTACGATACGAAAGCTGGCTGCGAGTCACACGCTCACGTTCACGAGGAAACTGAATGATAGAGATGAACTGAATGGGGATGCAGTGAGGATAATACAGGTCAGGGGAATGTATCTCTTAAGAGACCGGATCTGAGAAAATTTACCTTTTCGGCCATTCTCCGGACATTGCTCCAGGATTTTCGATTCCGACCACCATATCCACAGGACCTGAGGGGGTCTTGACCTTGTTTACAAAAATGATGACGTCACTTTTCGTATTGCGAAATGCGGCGCGCCAGGTGCGGGCATGTGTAAAAGTGATGAAAATTCATAATTTCTCAACCGAACAAGATAGATCCAAAATTCCTTTTGTAGTGTATTAGGCATGCCCAAAGTGTACTATAGCACCATTGGGACCGAGTTTAGGTCGACTACTATGCCGACTTTTAGACCCAGATTTTCATTTTTTTGAAGTTTTCAGTATTGAAGAGTCATTTCCGGACAACTAAACTAGGTATGTGGGTATACCCCATTGCCCCCTCTATCGATCCCACCACTAATTGAAGGAATCGGAAGATCCACTTTTTTGAAAAGGTCATCTTAATGAATTCTGGTCAGTTCATGCACCTTTTCTTACTGTGTTTTCCACCTACTCAGCAAGAATTTTTTTCGAGAATTCACTCAAATAGTAATAATACACCATCTTACGAATATTTATCACCATTGGGGTTGAATCCGCGACAGTGACTTTTTTGACCCATGACCCGGGGTTCATGCCTCAAAAGTGATCCATGACCATGAACCCGGGTTCATGGTCCAAAGAGACATGAAAAGTCATGATGGAGGAACTTCAAGTACTATGCACTAATGTATGCTACAGTAGCGCAGTGTTATATTTTACCCGAAATCACCGTAATACAGGTTTTGAAAACAGGATTTATTCGAAATTTTGATTGAAAAGCCATTTCTCGATTCCTCAACTGTCGTTAAACGGTAATATCGGCTCCAATGTATTACTGGGCTACTGTAGCATACATTGGTGCATAGTACTTGAAGTTCCTCCATCATGACTTTTCATGTCTCTTTTGGACCATGAACCCGGGTTCATGGTCATGGATCACTTTTGAGGCATGAACCCCGGGTCATGGGTCAAAAAAGTCACTGTTGCGGATTCAACTCCAATGGTGATAAATATTCGTAAGATGGTGTATTATTACTATTTGAGTGAATTCTCGAAAAAAATTCTTGCTGAGTAGGTGGAAAACACAGTAAGAAAAGGTGCATGCACTGACCAGAATTCATTCAGATGACCTTTTCAAAAAAGTGGATCTTCCGATTCCTTCGATTAGTGGTGGGATCGATAGAGGGGGCAATGGGGTATACCCACATACCTAGTTTAGTTGTCCGGAAATGACTCTTCAATACTGAAAACTTCAAAAAAGTGAAAATCTGGGTCTAAAAGTCGGCATAGTAGTCGACCTAAACTCGGTCCCAATGGTGCTATAGTACACTTTGAGCATGCCTAATACACTACAAAAGGAATTTTGGATCTATCTTGTTCGGTTGAGAAATTATGAATTTTCATCACTTTTACACATGCCCGCACCTGGCGCGCCGCATTTCGCAATACGAGGAGTGACGTCATCATTTTTGTAAACAAGGTCAAGACCCCCTCAGGTCCTGTGGATATGGTGGTCGGAATCGAAAATCCTGGAGCAATGTCCGGGCAGTGATCACTTTTCTCAGATCCGCTCTCTTAATGCCATTCAGCCTCTTAGTCTGATCGGATATGTGCGGGCTATACTGAATCTAGACGGCTATACCTCTAGATTCAGTTCTCGTGAGTAGAAGGTTCACGGTTTTTTGTATGTGAAGGTGTTTTTCGTTGCTCTGTTGAAATTTCGACTAGATCGAGTGATGTGAGGAGCAGTGAATTTGAATGAGAATAATTTCGAAATTCCATGCAATTGCTCTGTTACAGATGTCCTTCAAGAACGAGAACCAGAAGCAAGCGTGGGCCGAGTCGTTCCGAGTGGCCAAGTGAGTTTATTATCACAGACTATAAGGAGCGTCGTAAGGAGCGATGCTGTCGTAACCGCTAACTTCAGATACAGATACAAATTTATCCTGACATCAGGCAAGGGGCCTTCAGGAAGATATATCGTTAGGGAGGGGGTTGTGATCTTTGTACTCAGAGGTAGAGGGTCAAGGGATGGTATTTTCATAGCCTTTGTTGTAGATGGCCTTCGCATTTAGTCGATGGCTTGAGACCAGAAGCTCGAGGGTCTATAGAAACCTATTCCTTGAGGTTAAATATTACAGTAACTCCAGGGACCAATAATACCGTCTCGAGAATGAATACCCTACAAATCGATCTTACCGTACCCTCGAAAATCAATAATACCGTTCCCTAGAAGATCGATCTTACCGTATCCTCGTGGATATTAACGTACCCGTGAATCGATTGATCTTACCGTAACCTCTCGCCTCACATCTTACAGTAACCTCGAAAATCAATAATACCGTACCCATTGTAGGGAGAACGCGCAGCCGTCCGTGGGCAGCACGCAGCACAGCGTGCACTTCATGACCTTCAAGGAGAAGGTATGGTTGTTGGCTCGGGGTGGGCATATACAATAAAAGCCTGCGATACGATAGACTTTTATTATGTTTTCAAAAGTATGCTGAAAAAATAATCTCGGATAAATAACTAGCGTCGGAGTAACTTATGTTGTGCTAATCACTGATTTATGCAGGCGGGCGAGGAGTGGCCGCCGTGCTGCGCCGTGTGCCACAACTACCTCAAGGGCATGTTCTTCCAGGGATACAAGTGCGAACGTGAGTGATGACTTTATAAGCAATTTGGCTGCGGCATACCATTATTGAGAGGCTTTTGCAAAACAAAATCACCTGATTGCTAGATTTGAAGAAAATTACGATAAAGAGATTATGCCGAACTTTGAACTTTGATTTCGCTGGAGATGATTTCGATTTGCTACGTGATCCCAGCAATACACTCTACTTCTTTTTGAAATATTGTTGTTTTCGCAGGTTGCCAGCGGGTCTTCCATCGGGAGTGTCTCTCCCTCGAGAAGTGCGAGCGGCACGGAGGAGGGGGAGGGAAGAGGATATCCCAATCGGCCTCCTTCTCTTCCGTGGCATCCATGGCCTCGACGTCCGCGGCCGCCGATCCGAGGAGGTTGATCACTGGTGAGTGGAAATTGATCTTTGATCTTCGGGATGCAAAAAAATCGACAATTAACGGTTTTTAACCCATAGATGTTGATAAGAGGTGAGTGAGTGCGAGGGGATAAACGAGGGAAAAGAACGCACATGATGATGGTGAGTGGAGGGGGAATGCTAATTTATACTTCCTTTTTTTATTATTAGTTTTTGAAAATTAAAATTCAATTTCCACAGTCCACCGGGGCGAGCAAGTGGCGGGCCGCACTCGAGTGCTTCCTCTGGAAGAGGGAAGGCTGGCCTTCGAGCGAGATGACGTGCTGGAGATCATTCAAGTGCACGGGAATTCGATGGCCACGGTAAGATATTATTGGAATTTCTCTGTATTTTTCATGCTAAAACCGCTCTAAAATGGTAGGCAATATGATTGAATGCTTATCCTCTCCGATGTTTGTGTGAGTCCGTGGTTTTCAACAAAATAACAAACAATGATTTTCAGGCCTGCCACGTGAGTAATCGCGCGCGCCACGGCATTATCTCGCTCAGCGACGTTCGAAAGGTAGATTTTGCAAATTTTGCATTGAAAATAAACAATTTGCGAGAAAGAATGTCATGACTCGAGCAATTGCTTATGCTGTGAGTCAGCCAGAATCGGAGAAATGTCAAATGGCACCTCGTGTTTCCGCACCCGGCACACAACGACCCACATTATTCTCTCGTATTTTTTACCTAAAGCTCATTCTTATCAAAGTGAATTTCACTCATTAGATCAATTGCTTGTTGGATGTTCTAAGTTCCATTGAGTATTTATGAATCTTGGACTGGGCATATACTCATAATAAGTGTTTTTGGGTAGGTCCTCGATCACAGCTACGATCTCAGGTGCAGTTCCGCTCCAATTCCACGGCCGGTCTCGGGATGCTGAATGGCGGCTCCGGCCCCGGCCACACCGCCAACGGTCACCTGTCCACGGGCGGCGTGATCATCCGCAAGCAGAGTGTGACGCTGCCGGATAGGCCAGCGCCCTCGATGTGGGTTACTCTTTTTACTGGAGCCGTTTTCGATTCTGAAAAAAACGTTGCTCTAAAAGTGTCTTGTATCACACACTTTCTCCCTCGTAATAGTTCTGAAGATAGGTAAGATAGGATAGGTTCGAGAATGCATTTGCTTTCGTGTGGACAATAGTTCTCCTCCACATTCCCACTTTGCGCACAACAAGAGTATATAGAATTAGTCAGAACACAATTAAGGCTCTCGCTCGAAGCTTTGGTGTTTTGGTTTTCAAAGATATAATTACTGGGATATCCGATAAATCAGGCAAGGAACTATCTAGGATTCCAATTGCAGCGTGAATCTCTCTATCCCTTGCAAAAGTAGAATTTGAACCGCCCTAGAAAACGTGGATTCGAGTTTTTTACTGTGTGCACAGCGGTTCTCCATTCTCACCAATCCCCTCATCTCTTCTATTCCGCCAGTTAGCGCCTAACACTGCGTTTCGAGACCGGAAAATAGCGAGACGACGAGAGGAAAAGAGGGATAAGGCGCGCGCGAGAGAGTGCAGACAGTCAGAGAAAACGCGACGCATGAAAGCGCTGGAGGAGAGAGCATCCCCCGCGCCTATTTTGATGCGCAATATTGGCAAGCTGCCAATTTTCTGTGTCCGCTCTCTCCACAGGGCTGAAACGCTGTGCCTAACAAGAGTAAACAGAATTAGCCAGCCCTAGCTCTCACTCCAAGATCTAGTAGCCCCCCCCCCTCCTCTGACTCGTCCTTTCATTATCCAACAGTCGTTTGAAGGATTCTCGATATTTCCTGAAATTCGCCGCACATGTTTCAAATACGTTTAGCTCCTCTCTCCACACAGTTATTTATTCACCCCGTTGGTGCTTACAAGGCCTATTTATTATGCAAGAAGAGGCGCGAAACGCGACAAGCTTTCCCTGGCGTATAATTGAGACAAGGAAAGAAGTGGGGAAAATGTGTTGCTAGGAAACGAATTGGGCTTCAACTTTAGTCCCTTCTTCCCTCTTTTACTACCCTTAGGGAGTGCGTTCGCCGGAAGAAAGAATGGAAGATATATAGCGAAGGGAAGGAAAAGAGTCGATGACTCAGCTTGGTGTTCATTCCAATTTCCCCCTTCTTTTCCTTCTTTTCCTCTCCGTTTCTTTCTCTTTCTTGCGCTCAATTGCCCCTTCGCCCTTTCGTTGCGTGTGCCTCTACAGAATTCATTAGATTTGACTTGACATCCGAGTGATTAATGTAGTCATCACCGAGTAGGGTCGATTTCATTAGGCATAGCACAATCAAAGTGCTTCATTCAATTATATATTATTTGATAACGTGTGCGAGTGTCTGATAAGTTATATTTTTTTATTTATTTTAAATATTTAATTAATTAAGTTATTAATTTAATTTCCAGAATCTCTCCGATGGACGACTACGTGAACACGGAGGTCACAGCGCAGGAGTGGTACATGGGAGAGCTGTCCCGGTGGGTTAATCGTAAAAGTTCAAGTGATCTGGTTAGATCTCCTGATTATATCCTCATTTATATGAAGAATTCTACAAAAGTATCGATGGGATACTCAGAAAACTTTTAAAAAATATTCCATGCGAACAGTGGATTGATGGCCTGATTAGATCTTCTGATAAGATGTTCGTGTATCTGATAAAGATCAAACATTGGTTAGACCAGTTGAATTGTCTCAATGTTCTCCAAAATAGTGTCCTTACTCATCGTAAATATTTTCTTGTATTTGCAGTGAGGAATCGGAAGCGCGATTGCGGGGGACGCCCAATGGCATGTACCTCGTGCGCTTCTCGCCAAAGAAGCACCAGTACGTCATCAGCATCAGGTGAGCAGACTTGATTTCTGGATGTGCGCTAGACGCGCCGGGTTAGAAAGGAGGCTCGCAAAAACGGCTGCTAGATCAACGCTATGCGAGTAGAGTGATGTGAAAGTATTTGAAAAATTCTGATATTAAAAAAAATATCCAGGAATTTTATATCTTTAATCATCACAATGGAGAAATAGATTCTTCAAATGAAATGTGAAAGGAATCTGAAATATACTTGGAATATTTTTATTCTAGTTTGCAATCACCACGTGTCATCAAGACAACATAAACTCAATCTCGACTCGATATCAAACTCGTAGACATCGGGATTGCTTATGACTTCACATTATTTGCCCGATTTTCGCAAAACAATTTTCTGATCTGAACAGTACATCAAAAATGAGTGAATTGCAGCTACGCGGGCGAAGTGAAGCACACAGTGATCGAGAATCCGCCGGCTACGTCGACGTACTATCTCGACGAGACGACGACGTTTCCTTCGATCGTCGAGTTGATCAATTACTATCGGTGAGTTTCCGCGATAACATTGGTATAAGAAATTGATGGCGTTTTAGCTATCAAGAGCTGATCAATTACTATCGGTGAGTAGTACTATGACAAGGAGTATGTAGGGGCACTCTAGGAGCAACCTTAGTGAGAGGAATGTGAGGAAAGATGCTTCAAGATTATCATTTTTAATATTATAGAACTGTACCTTCTTACAGGGAGAACAACCTGCGGGAGTCGTTCAACGCACTGGACACGAAACTGACGAAGCCACACAGGGAGTGCAAGGTGAGCAATCTTTTGTTGACTTTTGTTGAAATTGAAAGAAATATTAGACATAAATATATCAGCATGGATAGATAAACCACTTCAATTACATACAAAGCATGAATGAAGTTTAGTAAAAAATACTTTATAACACCTTCCGCATGGCTTTCCCTCTCACGACTCAACGCTTATTTGCGTTAGCTTTTCGTTTATCAAAAATACTGTACAATACCATTCCATTCTGAGTTAATAATGAACAAATATTTCCTGCCAAAATTTATATTTTAGAAATGAATTTAATTATTTGCAGACATTTCGCGCCAACCACCCCTACAAAGCGACCGAGCCCAAGTTCCTCGAACTGCGAGTGGGCGATGTGATCACGCTCGTGGACACGATGGGAGAGGAGCGAGGATGGTGGAAGGGCAAGATTGGAGAGAGGGTAAGGGGTGATCTTTGGGAAAGATTGGAGAGAGGGTGAGCAGTGATCTTTGATCTTTGGGAAAGATTGGAGAGAGGGTAAGGAGTGATCTTTGATCTTTGGGAAAGATTGGAGAGAGGGTAAGGAGTGATCTTTGATCTTTGGGAAAGATTGGAGAGAGGGTAAGCAGTGATCTTTGATCTTTGGGGAAGATTGGAGAGAGGGTAAGGAGTGATCTTTGATCTTTAGGGCAAGATTGGAGAGAGGGTAAGGGGTGATCTTTGATCTTTGTTATTGAGGCAAGTTTCTGAGGGGACGGTGATCTTTGATCTTGTAAAAGATTGATGATTGGATTAATTAATCAATAACCATTGTGCACGGAATTCAGTTCTTTGAGCTGTATTTACTGGAATTGGCGAGAATATCAATCAATAAATCAATACTCGATGCTCAGGTCGGCTTCTTCCCGCTGAGCTACGTGGAGCCCGTGCTCTAACCGTCTCTGCCGTCTCTCCGTTCTCCACGCTCTCTCGCTCCGTCTGCCCAACGAGGCTGTATGCGATAACAAGAGAGTCTGACCCCCCCCCCCCCCCTTTC
>LS488693.1:0-18704 GCA_900490705.1 Pristionchus arcanus | reverse complement strand
GCCACTGTATCACTCCATATACGATTATTATCGAGATTACCGGTGCTCTTCGTTTTTCGCCTCGATTCCTCACTTGCTTACTTACTAGTCTGGATTATTGCTCGCATTTCATTCGCTAATCATGTAAATAGATAATACGGCCAAAGTTAGAAGAGTAAAATTCACCATATTGCTAGTTATTGATTAGAAGAAGACGCCTGTACCATTCGATTTGTTGTTGCTACTCATAATAGATTTAATACTTGGATAAAGTATGTGATGATACGATTATGTTCACATAATACAATTACAGGGATATACATATTCACCACTCTTCTCATACAGAAGATTATCCCCTTATTCCCCCCTCACTTATATTATTCTCCATATTCAACAAGGAGATTAAGAAGACTATATAAACCTCTCTCCTCCCTCATTCCCCAGTCTTCCCCCACCCCCGGCCCGGCCAGTGGCCGTGCGTTGCGGATAAAAGTCTTCTCTCGTCACTTCGTCTTGCCCGTCCACACCGTATCCCTCTCTACACAAGACCCTCGCCCCTTTTCCTCCATCGAGGACCCAATACCCGAGTCTACGACAAGGGTAAGCTAGTGGGACAACCTAGTACATGGGGGCCGAATCAAACCGAACCTAAAGGACCATACCTTTGGATACCGTAAGTTTCGATAAAACCGTGGACTGAGAGCCCGGATAACTGTGATCAAAAACCGTGGACGTAGAGCCCGGAATACCGTAACTGTGATACCTGGTTCTAACAGAACCAAGATTACTGTAGTGAATTGAAGTGAGGCGTACCAAAGAGGGTACCACACTGTACCGTACCTACCGTAACCAAAAGGGTAGTAGAGTACCGCACCATAACCAATACCTTAACCATACCGGAGCCCATAGAGGTTAGGGTGGCCAGGTTATCGTGAGATTCCGAAGCATACTGTACCGTATTACAGGATCAAGGACACTGAATACGCGTACACGCTGAGCAAATAATACTGAAGTGAAGCGAAGATCGCAGTAATGCTTCGATCCAGCTTCGAGTGGTAATACTGAAGGGAGTATCAAGGATACCCAACCCAATTCAGGACCCAGCACGCCTAACCCCTCGAGATCAGACGAAGATATGATGGGTGACCAGACTGTGAGTCATACGGTAGAAGCAAGAGTCACCAGGGGAAGAGAGGCATCACATGGGGATGATAATATGGAAGGATTCGAACAAACTATGAGTAGTATGCTAGAAGCAAAAGAGGGGCTCAGACATACAGTTTCGGATCAGAAAAGGACGAAGAAGGATATTGCACAGAGCGTAGACCGCTACGGAGAGGATTTGGAGAGCAAAGTGACACGGGTTTCTCACTTTGTAAATGAGATGAACAATAGATTGATCGAGAAGGATAGACAGTTGAGTAAAGCAATGAAAAAAGGGGAAGATAGAGATCAGATCATGAATGCACTCATAGAGAGGAACGTATTCATTGATGAATTGAAGAAGCACTTTAGTGTGGAGAATGAACAGGATGTGTTCCAGATGCCAATGGACCCACCCGAGATGGGACTAATGAGACGACGTATTGATGAATTAGAGAAGATACTGAAAGAGAAGGCTGTAGAAGCCGCAATTACTGAGAAAATGCTGAAGGAGCGTATTAGAAGTGAGTTAAAGAGCAAAGAATCTGAAAGAAAAGGAAGCATCTTACAGTTCTCGAAGCCGGACTTCTCATCAGAAAAGCTTCCGAAGTTCTACCCGGTGGAGATCTCAAGGGTCCCGAGAAGTAAGTATGATGTGGAAGGATGGAAAGATGAGAATAGTATGAGAAGTGGAATCAGTGGGCGAGCAAGCAAGAGTACCGAGAGTACTGATTCTCTTTTGTGTAACCATCCTACGATCTTATCTCGTCCTTCCTATCACTGCAACTCTTAGCCCGTGTGCCCCCAGAAAGATCTCACGCTTGCCCCGCCCCCTCGTAATTCCGCCTCTTTTAAGCTCCGCCCCCATTTTGGACTAACCCCGCCCGCCACTGTATCACTCCATATACGATTATTATCGAGATTACCGGTGCTCTTCGTTTTTCGCCTCGATTCCTCACTTGCTTACTTACTAGTCTGGATTATTGCTCGCATTTCATTCGCTAATCATGTAAATAGATAATACGGCCAAAGTTAGAAGAGTAAAATTCACCATATTGCTAGTTATTGATTAGAAGAAGACGCCTGTACCATTCGATTTGTTGTTGCTGCTACTCATAATAGATTTAATACTTGGATAAAGTATGTGATGATAAGGTTGTGGAGACATAGCTGAGCGCCGAATTCCATGAGTAACTTTGAAGTAATGGTGAGATGGGAAATTTGAAACCCTTTTGAGAAAAATTAGTAGAGACCCGTACTTCTGAAGTCGTTTTTGTTCCCGGAAACCCGTTCAAATCGTACAAAAATGTTCCAAGGAGCTTCCTGGCTCACGTATGGATGAAAACATGAAACTATGGTAACCGTTGCCATTTCAGTGTTTAGCGAGACCCTGGGTAGCAAAGCTGTGAGAGGCAAGGACAGGGGGAGGATTGCAATGTTGTAACGTTGAAACACAAAACTCACCTGGCCTTACTCATTTTTTTAAATGACGGTCACGTTTTCGCCGATTTTCAAGGAGCATGTATTTCTGAACCTCGGCGTGGATAAATTAGTATCCTCTTCCAACCCTTCTATCACTTCTTCTAAGCTTTATTCAACTTAGCAAAACAAAGTCAACGACGATCGAGCATATAAGTACTATAAGAATTTTAAACGAACATTTAGTGTATAACTTGGTTGCTATACTCGATAAAATATGGGAAGAGATACTTCTACTAGCATTAAACGAAACATCAATGATAAGGCGAGTTGAAAATCATTATTAACCAAATTTTAAACGAAACATCGACTACATGGAGAGGCGTTGAAAACTACGTGGTTGCTGTACTAGATAAACTTCAATGGATGGAAGGGAGGGAAGAGGAGTATAACGCGAAACAGTAACAATGGGGTTTTATATGTGCGAAATGGCCGCTTATTTTGATATGATGGCTTGCTGCAGGATACCCAGCCAGAGCTTCTGCTGCTCCGCTGCAGCGGCTGCAGCTGCGCGATTCGCAGCCATGGCCTTCTTGGCTGCAGCTGCAGCAAAGGCCTGCACGAGCTCGCGCAGCCAGTGCTGCACAGCGTGTAGAGAGACGCCGGAGTGGTGAGAGCGCACCTGCCAAGCACATCTTACATTCTTATCATATCATGTTTATCGAGACATCAGGGCATGCATAGTACTATTATCAACCTCAATTTACAGCAAAGTATGGCAATAGTTTTCAGCGAATGACTTATGGCAAAAACTGGCAAGCATGTTTAGATTTTTTTGAATAACTTTAATTGTGTCAAGCAAAGCTTCAGGGGCATTTTGCTATTTACCAACTATGTGGTGCTACGCAAAAAAGCTCGATTTTTTTTAGAATAAATTGTATTTGCATAAATATTTATTATTTCCTCACCAAATCGATGTGGCGCTGCGTGAAGAAGTGGTCGAAGACATCGACCTTCTTGACCACCGTATCGCAGACATCGCAGCGCAACACCTACAATTTAATTGATTTTATTAAAAAAAACTTCAAAATTTATAAATTATTATTATTTTTGTATTTAGATTTATCATATTTAAGGCTCACAAGACCATATAAAATGGGAGTAAGGAAAGCGAAACAGGTACCTCATAACTATCATCTCTGCAGTACTTGCGCCAATTATCCTGCCTGGTCCGGGTAAACTTGGCGCTTAGTTGAGTGAGTGCACTCGTAACGGAGATTGCTGCAAAATATTCATCTTATTATCGTTAACTAATAAATTGTACTTTTACAGAAGACCGAAGTGAGAGCGAAGTGGTGTAGTGGTCTATGGCGCCCTCCCTTTCCATTCTGCTCGGGTTCGATTCCCGGCCGTGACACCGCTCTCCGCCCCACCAAGGTGCCCGCAAGGGAAATTGGGAGTGAATAGATCACGCGGTAAAGTAGGTCCGAAGAATAGATTGGGCCCTACGGACTGAATTGGCCTTTAAAATAGTCACTGGCCTAGCAGTGGGCTCCCGCAGGACGAAAGTGCCTTGAGTACGGGGTGAACCTTTACCTTTACCTTTAATAAATTGTTCCGCGTATCCCAATTCCTATCTGTCCTTCCCAGACTAAAGGGTCTCGGGCTCTATCTGATGTTACAATTCGTTTCCTAGTGACACTAGTAGCATTTACTGAGAAAAAGATTTTTTTAGAAATAATCAATAATGAGCTAGCGAATAATATGCTCCGTATTGTACGCTAAACACCGTATTGTCAAAGTTGAGCCAATAAATTTTACGAAATATATTTTTTGTAGTTTTAAAAATACGTCGGAACATTTTTATGATAAACACTTACAATCGTATGTGCTGGGACGGCAGAGTTGGAAGAGGTTAGTGGCATCTAGAATTATGGAATGAAATATAAAAACAGTAGTGTTATGGAACTTCTATGACTTTTGCACAGGCAACACCCGGGTAGTGTCAAACGCAAGAATGAATAAGGGGATATTTTCGAGAGTTGACCGAAATTCATCTGCCTAGCGAAATTCATCTGCCTACACTATGCAGCCCACTATCCCTCGCTTTGATAATCATCATTTCCTCCTATTTTATCATATCTCTTATCTCCCCGTCTATTTTTCTCGAACAGTAAACCTGCGCCAGATAAAGTATCGTTATCCCACTAAACCTCCGAGTTTGCTACAGGTAGGGAATGAGAGGCTGGTTAAAAAACAGAGAAGATCAATTATTATAATATTCACCCCAATCGGGAAGGTCATTGCCGAGATTCCTTTCCTCCTCGACAGCAATGGCTCTGCCCCGGCGCGTCACTTTTCTGCAACAACTTTTTTTTTACAATTAAATTGTTTTAAACTAAATTCAACCTAAAAATATTGCTCCCACTCAGGCAATCTTATCGATACCATTTTGCTACAGTAAAATTAGCAACTGTTCGAACAATGGAGGAAATTATTCAGGTTTTGAGAAACATTCTGCATTTGTGCTAAAAAAATTCCGAATTTCGAATGGTTACTCGCAAACTGACGACAATTTCCATCAAATACATAGTGGTCTGATTACCGGCCCGGCTGGTGCGAAAATGTATGAGTGTGCCTCAATTTCACCTCTTGCGATCTCTCAACAGCTCATCGCGACCGAGTTGCAAGAGGGTAGTGGCATCTGGAATGATGGAATGTAAAAAAGAGGGACAGTGTCATCTGATAATCATCAATTTCCTTCCCTTTTATAATTTTTCGTATCGCCCTATTCTATGGTTATCCCACTGAACCTCCTACAGCTAGTGAAAGAGGGGTCGAAAATCAGAGAAGAGACAGCATTGTAATATTCACCTCCATCAGGGAGGTCGTTGGTGAGATTCCTTGCCTCTTCGACATTTTCATTGTTTCCTCGACCGTATCCCCTCGATGCTCTGCTTCGACGCGTCACTTTTCTGCAGGAATATTTTTTTTTAATTAATCTTTTTAAAAACATCTATTTCTATTCTGTTCAATATTGCTCCCGCACTTTTATCGATACGATTTCGCAACAGTAAAATTAGCAAATATTCCCTATTTTCGGTTTTCGAATGGTTACTCGCAAACAAACTTCGATTATTGACAATGTGTGTCGCCTATCCCTTTTATGTGATGCATGAAACGGATAGGTGACAAAAATTACTCCAACACCGTCTCACGAAGTCTACACGCCTTGTTAACCCTCAAAAGGGGGTGAGTTTTCAAATTCCAGGTATTTTTCGACTAGCTTTTTTTCATTTTTTAAGCGTGCCTCAATCTCACCTCTTACGATTTTTCAACTGCTTATCGCTTACTCGCTCGACGGGATTTCTTCTTGCGAGAGCATTCACGCTAAAATATAGATATTTAAATAATTTCAAAACACATTTCACAAAGCTCTGGCTCAACAGGTTTTGCCAAAAAATATTGTTCAAGATGCATTTGATAGTTTTTTGAAATTACTCTAATATTTTCAATAAGAATGTACCTGCGAATCTGAGCTTCCGAACAGTACTTGACGCTTTCCCCGACTAGCTCACTGTAATGGACAAAATTAAAGCCAAACCATGGTTTAGATCATACATGTAAAAGTTAGGTAACAAAATTTCTCCAAAACCGGCTATGTTTATGAAAAAGACCTTTGAAGCCGCCTAAATCGGTGAATGCGGGGGGTGTTTCCAAATCGTAGGTAACATGTTTTGTTAACGGAAACCTCGAATGCGGGGTATGTTTTCAAATTCCAGGTTTTTTTCGACTAGCTTTTCCATGTATGGTTTAGTCGTGCGAGCGAAAATCTAATGAGAAGTTGTAATTACCATCTCCTTCTCTGCGACTCCAAAACGTAATTCTCCAAATCCTTCAATTCGTTCTTGAGGTATATGTTCTCGTGGGTGAGCCTTCTGAAATTATTTAAGTTATCGATTTTTAAACCAATTTTTCTAAAGAAAATAATTGCAAAGCTTACATATTTTTGTCCATGTACCTCTCGGCTTTCCTGTTGGCCTCTTTCAATTGCTTCGAGAGCTCCTCAATCCTCAATGAATGACAATTTCATGAATATGTAGAAAAAACAAAATGACCAGATAACACATCAGTGTTTGTATTTTAAAAAGTAGGGACCGAATACTGAGTAACAAATTACACGAGCAACCCACATTTTCACCATTTCGGTCACCTATCCAATGGGTTTTACATATTTTCTCCATATCTTAACTGTTCAGTGTAGCACTATGAAAACAGCAACCCACTTTCATAGGGTTCGAGTGAAAATTTTTAAATGTGAACTCCAAATAATCGAATCCTGTTGGAAAGTAAATTACCGTGAATTACGCAGCTCCAATTCCTCCTCCAATTCTTTCCTCGATTTCTCAGTCTCTTCCGCTCGCACTTCTGCATTGCGAGCAGCGATGAAGGCCCGCTGAAATAGGAAAAATAGGAGTTTTCATTTTAATTTTTAACAGCTACAGTGGGCTCCACCTAGCGTTGTGTTACAACTGTAAAATCGCTTGACGTGTATACCTTTATAATAATAATAATTTATTAAAGTCAGGCGCCTTTTTACCTTTACTTTTTCATTTCTAATTCATCCATTCATTCAATTCCTTTTCGTGGCGAACTGATCAAGCTCGATAAAGAGTAAAGGAACTTCCTTGTCTTTTTTGGGTCAGGTAACAGCCGCTCCGAATGTGGAAACTGGTGGGTAATGAGAATGGTAGGGAGGGAATGGTCTTTGAGAAATGGGGGTCAAGAAGAAGTCCCGGAAAATATGTAAAACCCATGAGGATGTTGCTTCCAGCTAGCATACGAACACATAGGCTATTTATTGTTGCAATCAAACATGGTGTTTTACCCAGGGGTCGAATATTGTGTAACAAATTTCACAAGCAACCCACATTTTCACAATTTCGTACGCATATTCATAGAGATAGCATAATTATTTTATTATTATATTATTTTCCAACTCACATTTTGCCCGTCCTACATTTGATGGGTTTGAATTTCTGTTCGACCCCTAATTTTACCTGAAATTGTCCCTGACGTAGTTCGTCGAATTCGGAAGACGGTGATGGAGGAGGCGTGTCGATCTGAAGAAAATGGACATTTTTTTAAATTTTATTTTATTTAAAAAAAAATTTTTACTTTAAAAGACCAGAATGAGAATAATAGTTACTATTTTTCAAACTTCTATTGAAGTAGTAGTTCTTCTTGAGTAGTGCCAAAAATGTTTTAATTGATTGCAACTTTCGCATTATTCAGCGCAATGTGCTTCAAACTTGATATACAGTGCGTGTGCGCTTCTTACGTGTATGTTTATGACTCCAAGAGAACAAATTATGCAAAGCAAACCTCAGTGCGAAAGCCGACGCTTCTCTGCACAGGCTCATTTATAAAATGCTTTTTTTAGAAGTTAAAAAAATATCTCTTCAGGATCATATGTGAACTACTTTTTTATTATTCCATTTTCTTTTACAAATATTGTAAGTATTGCAACAAACCTCGGAATCGTATCTCGGGCTCTTCTCAGCTGGCTCGCCATCGCTCGAGTAACTGCTCGAGTCACTGGTCGAGTCGACATCGATGACGGTCACGTCATTTCTCATCTGAAATAAAGGAATAAACAGAAAAAACAACAAAAAAAATATTTAAAAATTTAAAAAATAAACACAAAAAAAAACCCACCGGCGGATTATCATCATCGCTGCTGATGGTGATCACTTCATTCGTCTTAAATAAGCAAAATTATATGCCAGTTCATTTGCATAGCCAATTGTTTTAATGTCATTGTTGCTAATTTACACATATCAATTTCAATTTGTATCCGCGTTATTTCCTGTAAATACGCATACATGTTGTTGTTATTATCTCAAACAAAAAAAAAGAGTACAAGCAAACAAAATTGGCATCGACGTTATGAACTAGCTAATACTAACAAAGCTCCCACTAATAAAAACGAATTCGACCGCTCATGTTCTCTTCCACAGCCCGTTCGTGAAACAAACTGTCGCCTAGGAACAGGGTAGAGCGACCCCACTGATATTAATGTGCCCCGCACGGATTTTGTATCGGAGAGACGCCAGATGTGCCACAAAATTTCGATTTTCCATTTATCCTCCCCTTTGAGCCCCACCAGTAACCGCATGCAGAATACGAAGATACTGGATGTCGCTCACTACTAGGGTTGGCTAAACGATTGCGACATTGCAACGTTGCAACGGCAGGGGCAGGGTAGCAACGTTGCTACCTATCAAGGGACTCGTAGCAATGTTGCTACCCCTCTAGAGAAGGGCAGGGATAGGCGAGAGAGCGTGCGAAAATGAGAGGGTCTTCCTTTCTCTCGTTGCAACGTTGCTACGATCGTAGCAACGTTGCTACCTAGGGAATCGCTATTCCAACGTTGCAAACGACGAAATGCCAACCCTACTCACTACTGCCGAGGAAGCAATATTAGTACCTTTTGGGCGGTGGAAATAAATTAACAATGATCAAACCTTTGGTTCTAGATCAGCTTTTTCGTCCATCGTTTGTATACCACTGGGTAACTGAAATAATATTCACTCATGATGAATTAGCTTTAACGTAGCCAACAATGATAAACGAAATTATCGATACAAGTGTTAACATAGCTCTACAGCGATTTAGATACCCGCAGCCGAGCTATAAATATAGCCTAATCGCTCCCGACTAGCGCTGCGTGGCACTTCTTTACTTTTGTGAGCAAATGTAGAGCGAAATGTTCTTCCTCACTCATTCGATCGCTCGCTGTCTGATTTCTCACTACCCACAAGATAGAGCGCGAAAGTAAAGTAGTGTCAATGATTTAATTACAAAATAGATAAAGCAAACAGAAAGTATCGGTGGAATAATCCAGGAAACTAAATTGAGAAAAATTGAAACCAGAATCGATTGATAGTGAATATTTGACTTACAGTATCCGCGCGGGAATTTGAATCAGAAATATCTACCGTAGTATTTCGAAAATTCGTGATAATGCGGATTTTGATTGATTTAAATTATTTCTATTTTTAATGATTGCCAAACTTCTGTGCATTTATCACGGAATATTAAGTGTGTAGTTAAAATATTTTAATAAACACAATTCACGATTCCATTATGATTACATGAATACAGTACCCTTCTCAGCTGAGTAAGTTGCGACCTGTCTGTGCGATTTTCTATATTTTTCTAAATATTTTTTTAATGGATGAATTATGTTATTATTTAACGTCAAACATGTTTGATTCGTTGATCAATATGACTGTCAACTTATTGGGCATACTATCGCCTATCTTTTGGCTGCCACAGCCTTGTATTTCTCGCGTTGTTTGTTTGCTAATTTGCGACGTGTTAAACAGTGATTTTATAGTGTTGTATTTCGTGCTCGCAATGTTTATTTTCAGGTATGAACCGGCTCATTCCTTCTCTCGCGAGAGCTGCTTCTCAGTCCGTCGCTCCTAAGCGATTCGGATGTACGTAACGTGTTGCACGATCACCTTTCATTCTTCTTTTCACTATATTCTTTCATTAGTCTAGTCCAGACAATTCTACTTCGCTAATAATGTTCATCAAATCATTTTGCAGCCAGCGGTCTTGCCGTTCATCGCGACACAGAGAAGAATAATGCCAAGGTTGGTCTATGGTCTGATTGAGATTTTTCTTTTGAAGCCTTCACAATAGTGATCACACTTCGATCCAAGTTTCAACCTATTCGTTGCAGATCAAATTCGAGTTCACGCCCGAGAACATGAAGCGAGTGGATGCCATCATGGCAATCTATCCCGAAGGACACAAGGTGGTTTCCAATTAATGTAATACTGCATTCATCAAGTTTTCATCGGAATATATAGCTCGAAAACATGAGTCGAATACTACCTCATAGACAACATTACCAAAGCATTTCGTGTCTTGGACGCAGAATAATCAAATTCTGACAACAATTGCATGATCTTAATGTATATTCGACTCGTGCTCTTAAGACAGAAATAAATCACAACTTCTTTTTTTTAGATATATTTATTTGTATTATTTTAATTAAATAATATCAGGCCGGTGCACTCATGCCCCTGCTCGACCTCGCGCAGCGCCAGTACGGATGGCTGCCCATCTCTGCGATGCATGAGGTGGCCCGCATCCTCGGTAATAAAACAGTTTGATTTTTAAATAATAGAAACTACTACTCTGTTTGTCAAATATATCATATCGGCACTGCTTTACATATAGGGGCCAGCCCAAAAGGGGTCGGAGCCTATCGCCCTTCAATTAGCCCAGTCCATTTTTTGCCGGCCCCAAAAGTAAAGGATGATCAACGAACGACTGAAGTGAACATTCAATTCATCCTCGTCTCTATGAAAATGTCGTCGGCGATAGTAAAGCAGTGCAAATATGGCAAAATTTCCACTATGTATGCCACTGTTCTAATCACGTGTATTGTAATGTATAAAATCAATAGATCATTGTAGAGAAACACAAATGTTGAAGCTCCAAAGTGCTTATAAATTTTTGAAATTCAGAGATTCCTCGTATGCGCGCGTATGAGGTCGCCACCTTCTACACGATGTACAACCGACAGCCCACTGGCAAGTACTTCCTCCAGGTAAAATATTCGTACCTTCTTGAATAACCAATACACTATTGGCACGTACGCAAACGCGCCATGATCGAGATATGGGCTAAATTGATCTTTATATCAATGGATGTGCAAACGATAACGCGGATGATATTCCTCGCTATATACATTATTACAAATACAATACTTCTCGCTCTTTCTGACCAGGGAGAGAGCATTGACGAAATGAGAGGTCGATAATTTTTTGCACAGCTGTGGTCAGACGAGAGTGTACCGAAACCAGATAGACTCATTCCAGGTGTGCGGCACCACTCCGTGCATGCTGCGTGGTGCGGAGACGATTATTGAGGCGTGCGAGAAGAAGCTCGGTTAGTGTGTTTATCATACATTTTCATTTCCAACAGGGAACGAAAAATATATAGTGGTCTGACACAAAATCAGAGGTCTAATGGCATAAAAACCGATTTTATAGTGGATATATTGTGGTCTGATGAGAGATTCTATCAAATATATAGTGGTCTGATTACCGGCCCGGTAGGTACAAAAATATATGGTGTTTATCTCTTTCTATGTGAAACACCAAAATGGCGTCTCACCACCTAACCACCACTAATAAAGTGGTTTTTGAGAACCCCAAATAATTGAAAAGTGCTTCCTTCTAACGATTCTCTCCCTTTCCAGGCATCAAGTGCGGCGAGATGACCTCTGACGGTCTCTTCTCGCTGGCGGAGGTGGAGTGTCTCGGCGCGTGCGTCAATGCACCCATGATCCAGGTATTGTTGGCGAAGTTACGATTCATTTTCAGGCAAAACCCCCGTGAAAATGTGCCAAAAATGGCCTCTGATAATGCGAATGACAACTATTAGCCGATGAAATCAGTCATAATCTCGGAAAACAGTATGATCTTTGTCCTGAATCATTGTTCGTTCTGTTCGAAACCTCGAAAAACCGGGTATGATTTTTCGGCATTCTGATGTCATCGCATCATTGATTTCGGTTATCTTATTCTGATGACGTCATCTGCAGATCAACGACGACTACTACGAGGACCTCGAGCCGAAGGACGTGAACGACATCATCGACGAGCTGAAGGCGGGCAAGAGGCCGTTCCCTGGTGAGCAAGCGGGGATTATTGGGAAGAAAACTGGTTGAAGTTGGGAAAAAATGATGAAAATCAAGTTGTAAAGACTCCGTTCCATGGTAAGGACATAGGGAAGACAAAGAATGGTTGAAGTTGGAAAAGATGGGGAAAAACTGCTAGAAAGTGGCAAAATGAGAGTCGAATTCTTAAAGTTGAAGTTTCATAGTGAGGTGTCGTCGATGGACCCAGTATGAAGGATTCAGAAGCAATATTAATCATGTTTGTTGTGAAATATGCATGGTTAAAGTTGGAAAATATGGGAATATCTTCTAGAATTCCGCAAACATCAAGTTTCGTTTAGGGTAGGTTATTCCACGTTTGCCAATAGTTGTGGTGAGGAAAGGAAAGTAGGTGGATGGGGGTCAATTGACAATTTCACGTTGCTCGAATATTTGTGATTCGAGAAAAATTGTTGAATTCATGCTACTTTACTTGCATATTAGTTATTCTTCCCATTTATTCATAACTTCTTCCAAAACGTAAAGGCGCATCCACGTCAAGGGATGTTACAGTCATACGATAACATTATTTCTGCTATCAAAGTACAACTTTACCCTTCGCAGGTCCCCGCTCGGGCCGCCTCGCAGCCGAGCCCAACGGCGGCCTCACCTCGCTCACCACGCCCCCTCCCGGCCCCGGATTCAGACTGCAGCCGGGTCTCTAAGCCGGCGAATAGGGCCCCGCCCCCATCCTCTCTCCATTCCCCACACTATCTCGCTTCCTCTGAGGAGACGTGGAGAGAGGAAAGTAGTCCCTCCTTGTCGCCTTCTAATTGTTAATAGTCGATTGTATCGTGAGCAGATGAATAAAGAGTTGTAGTGGACAATGGGGGAGGTTGTGAACTGGAGGTCGTAGTTGAATCGAAGGTGGATATCTGAAGGGGGATTGGAGATTCAAGGTTTCATCGCGTGGAATAAGGGGCATTTCTTTGAATATTGATCCTTGTTACTCTACAAACATTTTGTCGGCAAGCGAACTACCGTTATAGGTGTGAGAGAGTGCTGTGTCAGGATGAATTACATCTTAGGCAACTGCAAAATCATTTGTTAGGATGGCGTGCGTGATAATGTTCTAGCCCGATATGAAATATAACCATTTCTCGATAAGCGAACTATCTACTCATCGTTAATGTTGGGCCAGGATGAGGCGTATTTTGGCCAATATCAAATCATTTCTCGATAGACCACCCACCGTGATCGACTTAGTGTTCTGCATTATGATTGTTAGAGCAATGCAAAACCATTTCTCGATACGCGCCCCACCGTAATCGACCTACGTGTTTTATGAAGTGTATATTATTTCTACGACGATTTAAACTCAATTCCCGATTGACCACCCACCGTAATCGACGTGAATCCGTTCTCAGGATGAAGTGCGTGCTGCTCTTCTCTCAGCAGCACACGGACTTCCGTCTGGCCGAGCTGAGGGGAATCTGCCGGGCGCATGACATCGACGCGGAACTCCTGACGAAGACTGTGGGCGTGGAGGTAAAAATGAGCTTGTATCTGCACATCTAAGAAGATGTTTGAGGAAATAAAATATATCTAATTCAGCGCGCCATCTACGTGCTCGAAGCGGAGAGACGAGTGGTCGACCTCCTCCTCTCTCGATCGATGCTGCTGAAATCGGCCTATGAGTGGATCGAGGAGGGAGGAGAATATGAAGAACTGCATAGGAGGATTGAGCAGCGAGGAGAGTACTTTGAGGTAGGCAAAAATAGGAAGGTGTGTTATGTTGATATTATTCGATGATGTGTGTTGGAGTGATTTGAACAGGTAAAGGTAAAGGCAAAGTTTCATATTATGCCTATAAATTGAAGGAAAAATGTTCAAAAAAAGAATTAAGCATAACTCATGATTTAATTGTACTGTATTTGATCAGCAACAGTCTGCCATCGATTAACAAGCTCCCTTGCAGGCTCTTGAATTTTCATTACGCAAGCTTTCTGACTGATTCAGGACGGAATTGAACATATAATTTGAGGTAAAACAGTAATTTGCAGCCCTACAACACGCCGGATCTCTCGTTCTCGGTGCGACTGCGGCCCGTGGGCAGGAAGAAGGGCGTGAATGCGCTCGGACGAGCGAGGGTAAGGTATATTTATTTAATTAATTTATTTAAATGGATCTTTCACAAAAGAAACACGGGAGCTGATCGTGATTCAGTAAGAGCTAGTTCTTGAGCGATATCGGCTACAGCAAACACAATCAAAGTATCCGAGGTTTTTTTTGACAAGCATTCGATAAATTGGCTACTATTTTCATGTTTCAGTCGTAACGTTTGATAAGGTGGTAATTTCTGAATGAGAAAAATCAATAAATCGTCACTACCGTAATCCAAAAATTCGTTGCAGGAGGTGGGCGAGCGACTGCCGATGGGCGATGCGCCCGTCAATCTGGACGCGCCAGATACGGCCTTCACGATCCTCGAAGGTACGGTAGGAGGGTACGGTAGGACGAAGGAATATCGACAAAATATAAAAATCGTCGAAAACACATGAAATAAACTCATGAAAGTATCATGCTGGAAAATCGATATCAATAAAATATAAATCAGAAAATTATTAATATTTTTGCAGAATATCTACACGAGAAGGCGCCGGCTCCGGATAGAATCTACTTTGGCCGTCTGGTAAGTAACGAATAATATGACAATTTGTTGACGTATCCAGCCAATATAGTGATATTTCTACATACACATGAGAATTATTAGGTTGATGCATAAGTTTCTTCACACCGTATTTTCTAATTTATTTCCCTTGTACCGAATCACTCCCAAATTCCCTTGAAATAGGAACTAGGTATGGGTACGAGGACTTAAGCCATACATTTGAATTGGCTCATAGCTGCTTAGTATTGGAGGAAAAAAATCGGAAACAAAAACCATCGAAAACATGGCATTTTAGGTATGATCATTCGCATTGCATTATTTTCAGAACGAGTGATTCCCAAATTCTCACCGATTTTTAGAGGGATTGGGGAAGGGTTTCTGGTTCAAATGGCAGTGAAATATTAGGCTTATGAATATCATACGAAACAGTGGGCCCCCAAAAGTGGCTATTTCGATCGTCGATTTGCGAGATATGTTTCTAAAAAATAGCAACTTTAGAATAGGTTCTTCGAAAATCTCCAAAATAAAACGAGAACTCTAACAGGGAAGCTACTTTAATTTGCACCACATTTTGAATCTCTAGGTCAATCGAGACAAATTTAATACAAGCATTTCAAGAATCGGTGGTTTTTGTGCTGCCCTAACTTTTGAATATGTGAGTATTTTTAGAAGGTTGTTTGTGGTAGAGTTGCCGCTCCACATGTGTTGTGACATACTATAAATGCACTATGTGCCAATGGTTGAGATTTGAGGATATCTCAATTCAACATGGAATAATAGGACGATTAAGAGTGAGCAAAAATTTGCACTACGCTGACTTTGATTAGATGTCGTATCGGCCGCAGTCATCATTCAGGGCTTTCATTATGCTGGGTATAGAGAGTTTTCAAATGGCCATTGAATATGAAAAACCGCGACTTGAATGATGAAGGTACAAGGAAGGGACGAGTCAGAAACTATCGAGATAATTTTGTGAAGAAACTTTTGCATCAGCCCGATAGAACAATATGTCTTTGTGCAACCTCTTCGCAGATCGATTATGGCCAGTTTTGGATTTAAATAGATGCGTTCAGTTTTGAAAAATACACGTTACATGTTTCATGTATTTACCAAAAACCAATAATTTAGCTTCGATATCACATATCGGAAGCTGTTATCAGTTTTACTTCAAATAGCGTTGTTCAATGAAAAGATGTATTATGAAGTCAATAAATAATCCAATCGCAGCTCGGATACGGTCATCTTTGTAATGAAAATTCCTTCTTTTCTTTCAATTCGTGAAACCGAATAAAATCAGTAAATAGATATTTTGCAGCTCGGTCACTGCCAGGTTTACTGAAAATTGCGATGTTAAATGGAAATGTATGCGACAATATATATTGCTCAAATTATCAACCAAGTCAATAAATATTCCCATTCGCAGCTCGGACACGGTCAATTCACGCTGAAGAACGACTTTAACCTGCAGGATCGGATCTACATCGGGAACACGACGATGGACCCCGAGCTGTCCTTCATTCAGGTAGACATAGAGGTTAAATTGGGCGGAATCCGTGTGAAACACAACTCCGTCAAGGAGGACAATTATTGAAACTTTAACACAGATTGTCAGCGAAACAGTACACGAAAGCAAGTAAATCGCATCCACATGCAATCGTACAATGGCTACACTTGTACATTGTGTAAAATGGACGATATACAGAAATTGACTTGACAATTGGAGCTTTCCAGGCGAACATCACGGCCGTCAAAGCGGCAGATATTGTGATCGATCCCTTCTGCGGAACTGGTGAGTATTCAATGGATTCAGGAAACGAAAAAGTGCCTAGTGACTTGTTATTTGATTTTTCACACTGATGAGATTTCAATGAATTTCGAAACGAAAAAGTACCTAGTAGCTTGTGCATTGATGTTTCGCCAATCCTTATGTATTCCAATGGTTCTTCGAACGTCTTACAACGTATCGATCTAGAGATAAAAAAAACTGCGTTGAGAATGGTCTTATTTTGAAATTTGTTGTTTTTTTAAAAGATTATTTTAAAATATTCAACTGCAGGTGGACTGCTGATACCGGCGGCGAAATTCGGAGCGCTCGTCATGGGCTCCGAGATCAACTACCAGATCGCGAAGGCTGTCGGTGAGTAGAATGATCTTTGATCTCTCGAATTGATCTTTGATCTCTAAATACAATCATTGATTATCAATGTAACGAACGATTACTACTGGCTTCCTTTATTTGAATGCATTTATCTGAACATAGATGAAACATCTTTGCATTTGAAGTTTGACAATATGAAATTTGATCTCCAATCTTCGAAAGTTGTTCCACCTTTATTTACAACGCTGTTTCTTTCATTTTATCAACTGATCATTTCAAATAAGGGAATAGCAAGTAGTCGTTAAATAGATGCGATTCACCATCTCTTTATTCTGCACAGCATCTCGCTACTCGAGCGCACGAGCGATTGTATGAAACGAAGAACCGGCTACTTTTTCGAGCTGTTCAATTCGATTCTTCATATTTCTTCATACATTTTCATTACCAACCGGTGACCATTAGTATATATAGTGATCTGACACAGATAACCACAATATTATGTAGTGATAACTGGGAAGGTTTAAAAATTGAGTGGTCTGATTGCCGGCCCGGCAGTTACGAAAATGTATGCACGATTTGCTTACAGGTAGATCATCGCGTGCGGGCGTGGAGAAGCGAGGAGCGGATGAGTCTACCGCGGCGAATTTCAAGCAGTACGGACTGACAGAGGTGATTTGCAGTTGCATTGTATTCTTCTAAAACTGCTAACCTGCCCATCCCCTGCCCGCAAATCAAACTGATCTCCTCCTTCTGAAGTCCGTGGTAGTGCTTTGGGCTATTTTAACATTTACTTGAATTTAATTTACATCATGTATTTTCTAAACCAAACTGATCTCCTCCTTCAGAAATTTCTGTCCGTGGTGATGAAAGGAATACTTGGGTCCCCGAAAGGACCCATGTATGCTACATTTTCAGGCCCATTTGGAAAAACTTAGAGAAATACATGCCACTATTCCGCAAAATCAGTATAGATTTCCCGAAACCTAGTCTCCTCACGCCCAAACAATCGAATCATTTGGAAAAGCGCACCACATGTTGAGTATTATGACCTGAATATTTGAGTCCTGTTTGCAGTTTCATTGTCCCTTTTTTTTAAAGAAATTCCTGTCCGTGGTGATGGGCGACGCGAGCCGACACGATATGTGGAGGGCGGTCGAATTCGTCGATGCTGTAGTGTCCGATCGTGAGTTGATTCTATTATTATACATTATTATTTTATTTAATCGATTTAAATCATGGTAAAAATTAGGAGATATTAGGAGTTTTGATGTTGTGAGCTCATTTCATCCCGAGCCTAATTGTAAGAATGCAACGGAATAGTCGAGTCTAAGTAGGACGTTATCATCGAAGAGTGTTGAAATTGATAGGGAAATATGGAATGATACTATGGCATCTTTAAATAGGCCGATGATCACTGGTAAGCTAGGAAAGGTGACAAGTTTGAAATTGCGGCTGCCCCCCTAGGCATTAGTGGACTGTCACCCGACAGCTCTCTATTTGCGAATTTCCCAAGGAATGTCGGCAGAGATTTTGCGGATGCCTCCAATCTGTCATCAATCGATCTCACCAGAGGTTATCTGTCATGTCTGTCCCTATCTGGTCATGGTAGGTTTCTGTTGCGCCCAAGGAAGAGGAGGGAGGAGCAGCAATCTTCAGCCGACACACACCGCAGTGTGGCTTGGCGCCGGGCGTCTTCCGCCCAAAGAAGAGGA
>LS488692.1:28926-39862 GCA_900490705.1 Pristionchus arcanus | reverse complement strand
CATTTTATCTCTTGGGTCACGAAGCACCAAAATCACTCTGGGCTGAGCTACAGTCCATCAAAGTTGGCGATTTTAGGCTCTGAAAAAGTTTGACGCCGTCTGGCATCGTTGAAAATGAAAATATCGAACAAAGCTCGACGCTATCTTGTGAGGGACCCTTAGGACTACCCAAAAACGCATAGAAACATATGGGTCAAAAAAAGTGCACAACACCCCCTGATTTTATTCGATTCTTACGTGACACGCGTGATATGTATCAGGATGGCATGATACATATTGCACGATAACTACTATAATTCTAATCCAGGATGACGAACAACAATTATTATGACTTGTGAGAGCAGTAGAAGCCGTCTTTTCCTGTCCTACGATCACTCTGAAATTGCAAATCGCTCTAGAAGGATGAGATAAAAGAGATAAAAGGCATAAACTAAGTTGTATTCACAATAAAGCAACTTACAGTCGCAAAGTACGTATTTTAGGAACAAAAAAAAGATAGAAAGCTCACCGGATTTGTGATAATCTCTCATGTGCTGTTTCAGCTTTTCCTTGGCAACAAACTTGTTGCAGGTCGGGCAGTGGACGGCTGAAAATATATTTTATTAGTCACATCTGCACGATTTATAGATCAGCTTCTCACTGTAGGTGTGTGCATTCAACTCTACAGTCTAAGGGGATAAGGGGATAAGACCGGACATGACACAATCTTCTCTGCTAGACCGATCAATCAACTTCTC
The DNA here is from genome assembly GCA_900490705.1 of Pristionchus arcanus. Taxonomy (NCBI): domain Eukaryota; kingdom Metazoa; phylum Nematoda; class Chromadorea; order Rhabditida; family Neodiplogasteridae; genus Pristionchus; species Pristionchus arcanus. Next base: position 39,125 of record LS488692.1, on the reverse strand, counting down.
AGATGATTTAATCTCTTGTGAGAATATCGATATGGAATAACAACAACACTCACCTTTATGCGTAAACGCGTGTCGCTTGATGCCTTGCTTGCTGTCGAAGAGTCGGTCGCACTCGTGACAGCCGTACTGTGCAGCAGGGGCTGCAGCAGCTGCAGCTTCAGCTTCAGCCCTTGCTGCATCTACAGCAGGAACAGCTGCAGCAATTGTAGTCTCCTCCTCCTCCTCCGCCTCTTCAGTGTAGAAGCCATTAGAGGTCGGTGCGCAAGTGCGCTTCCACCGATTCTGCAAACGATCTTCATGAAAATTAAAGAACAAACAGGACTGTGCTAAATTCATTAGGAAACCAACCGATGAACTCAACGAGGAAGACGTATGATCTAGAAGAGATCGCTTCAGCACGAGAGGAGGGATTGTCGGAGGCTGGGCGGGCTGAAATATGGTGTAATAGAAACAAGATTTGTTTTCGAAAATCACCTCATTTCGCGACGCAGCGACTGAGGCATCCAGTTCAGTCAAGGTATGTGTATTCGCGGGAGGATGAGGAAGTATCGGTTGTTGAGTAGACTGAAAAAAATGATTGTAAATGCATTCGGAAAAGTTCGACAATCAATTTAATTTAGACTTACTGAGGTTTCTGCAATGATATTTGTTCGCACAACTGAAGGACGAGCAGCTTGATTGTCATCAGCCTTCGCAACAGGACTGATCGAAGCCTGATCTCGAGAAATCCTTCTTATCTTGAGAGGAGGAACGGAAGGCGGTCGGGTCTGAACACTCAATATTTTAAAAAAAACCAAATTGATTATTTTTCTTATTACTTTGAGATAACTAATTTGCGCAATACGTCTCCTCATTTCACATTGAACTGGTCGAAAGATGAGAGAGTATGTGAAATGAAGAGACGACTACCCGTATTGCGCACTCAAATTATATCAGTCTCGAACCTCGACTCGCGGAGATTCCTTTGGCTGGACTGACTGCTTGCTTGAACACGGTTGATCCTCAATGATCACAACATCGGGAGGTTCCTGAAAAAATCAATTAGTCGGAACAGCTTCTCTAAAATAGAAAATATATTGAAATTGTTACGTACCATTACTTCACTCTTTATCGTCCTCAAAACAGGATCATCAGTGTCACTGCATTCATTTGTCCACTCTTCATTGTGTTCAGGGAAATGTTCGGCTTGAGGTGCTTGCGGCATAAGCTGGAGTAACTGCAGCGGTTGCTGGTGCTGGGGCTGCAAAATTAGTGGTGTCGGGATGAAGAATCTTCCTCCTTATTATGTCTGATCCCACTCATACCGGATCTGCTGTGTATGATAATCGTTGCTATCAAATTTGTTCAATGGCCATTATGATGGTACAGGTTATTGTTGTTGAACATAGCGACTAGTATAAACCCACTTGTTGTTGCAACAGCCTTTGCTGCTCCGGTTCCCTTCTCCTCTCCTCCATGACGGAATCCATCAAAGTACCAAGGGACTCGGAGAGTCCGTACAGCATGTTGCGGAGGGGGTCAAATCTGAATTGCAAAAAATTTCAGATTTACCCGATAATCAAATGTCCTGTGGGAAGTCACTGCAGTTGATGATAGTAGTATTGTATATGTTCCTTTGCGTCAATTGACGCAATTGAACCGTAAATATTTTTAAAATTATTTTTCTAACCTGAAAAAAAAACATTTACGCTTCAATTATGTCAATTGACACCGCAAAGGAACCTACATATTGCTACTGAAGATAATTTCTGAATGTGCGGGAAAATAAATAAGGGCTCAGAAAACATATCGTAACAGCTCAACGCGATGAAAGGTAAAAGTATCGAAGTTGGAAAAACTACCTTTGAACGTCTCTGCTCATCGCTAGGTCCCTCTCCCTCTTCAGTGATTCGAGTGAGTATCCGATGGACTGAAATTGTTCGATTGATCAAGCCTTCAATCGTATATGCAAAATAGTCATTTCATGGCAATGGAGTATTGAGAACCGTTCGCAGCCAAAAATCCCTCTTTTTTCCTCCTATTTTTATTCTCCGGCCACGAGCCCGTGATTGAAATAATGACGAAGCAAAATCGAGAAGGTTTAAAATGGAAGTTTTCAGCAAAATTACCGGCCCAAAAAACTCCCAGATTTCTCGGAATTTCGCTCATCGCCCTTTTTTTTTAACCTTTGTCCGGTTTGCTGTTTTCAAGTCGATATTATACCGCGAACTAACCATCTCATCCTCCGTTCCGTCCCGCACAACCGTCGTGATGAGATCGAATGATCGAGAGAGGACGTTGCCGAGTGGACCGCCGAGTGAGAAGGCCTGCCACATGATCCTTTTTTCCTCAGCATAAAAGGCATGTCTTTGCAGTAGCCGGATGCAAATTATCGGGAAGAGTTTATAATTTTTTTTAAAAAAGTGATAGGATAACTTTTGCCCTATCTTATTGTCACTAGGGTGAACCAAGAAAGAAATGAATGATCACCATGATCCTCCATCCTTCCAGCATGGCCATTCGATTGGCCCGGATCTGATCTGCCATTGATGAAGCTGAACTTTCTGGAGTTTAGTATCTGAAATTCGAACCATAATATGTGTAATATCGTCATTTTTATGAATATTATGTAAAGGCAGTCATTGCATTATCGAACCGGAAATTTTTTACAATTAGAATGAATTTCAAAGCATAGAAATAGCGTGTGAAATCAGGAGAGGGAAACCAGTATCGCTCACTCTGAGAGGAAAGTGCACTCAACAGAACAAAAGGCAAACAGACAGAGAACGACGGGTTTGCAAGAAGAAAGAATATAGTGGAAGACGGGAAGAAGAAACCTCTCTACCTTCCTCTTTCGCAAACAAACGACACATGTACTCTATGAATTCGCAACGAGGTAGCAGTGAAGGGGGAAATTGGAAGCGTTTCTCGTATTACATTTAGCGTATGCTCGAAATAGTCATATAAAAGCAATGGCATAGCATGATAAATATTGGATTGCAATCTCGAAAAATGCAGAAATATGCCCATATGATTCACCAAACCCATTGGAGAAGAAATGTTATGCATTTTTTGGATGCTCTATGGAAGCTTTTCTTTTATAGCACATAGAAAGATATGAAATATTTCGACAGAAATTAATAGGCCAGGAGCTGTTACTTGTCACTAACGCAATGTTCTCAATTGTTACTTGTCACTAACGCAATGTTCTCAAACTCTCGATTACAGATAAGAATCGGCCTTTGGAATTTTTCGAAATCAGAGCCGTTGTTTCTTCATTTCACATACTCTCTCACTAGTCAGAGAAGCGATAAAGTGCGTGAAATGAGAGAGATAGGCCATCCGCTAACTCTATCATAATCAATCATTCTTATCTTGATTCGAATCTAGGCTCAAAACTGGGAAATCTGCGGACTATTCCAATTCTATTTAAATTAATCAACGCCAACGTCAAGAGAGCTCAGATTCTGATCCTGAATTGAATAGCATCAGTGATTTATTGCCGTATATTGTCAATATTTCTCGCCAAGACTGCATATATAATTTACAATCAATCAATGTCACTACCTAGAACATGTCGGTTGAACAAAAAAAATGAGTAGTTCCATTTCTAGACATCTGAGATTAGATTAAAGCCCAAAAGACAGCACATTCTGCTCCTCAAAAGATGCCAAGGTTACAATTCAAGGTCACATATTTATTTGAAAGCATATATGGCAGCATATGAGTATGAAAATACAATAGCATATCAGAAGATGGAATATCCCTGTCAAATGCGAACGCAACTCTATTCCTATCCGATGCGTTTCCGGAACGACTGGGAAACCCTTATCTCGTGAGGAATTTGCGCTTAGAGGGAGAAGAGAAAGTTAGCGAGCGCTTGAATAGAACTTGATTAGGTGATCCAATCCACCTTTAAACTTTCCCTCGAAGCATGAAAAAGCGGCCTCTCACTTGTCTGGCCGAAAAATGTGCATGGCCTGATTCTCACATGTCTAGTCAATGCAAGAAATTGGGATGATGACATTTTCGGCCCGAATAATGCATTTGCAAAGAGCGAAAATACTTGAAGAACAAACAATGAAGAGACGAGACGCAAGCTCCCTTTTTCCACAACTTTTTATTGTGATGGAGAGTGGGTTAAAGCATGCATCTGACCTTCTCTCCTGCTCGTTTTTGCTCTCAGTGTAACGGAAATGTTGCAGTTTCTCGTCTATCGCAACTCGGCCGGGGAGAGATTGATGTTTGTGCCAAAAAATAAAGCAGACTCTTCAATTTCCGGAAAATGATCTTGGAAAATCTCTCATCCCGCCTCTCATGTCTCCCCTCTTTTCCCTTTACTAAGAAACAGGTGTTGTCTAACTAGTTACGGAGATACTTCTTCAAAAGACCTGTGAATAAAATAATATTGACTTTATTCACAAAATTTTTTACTCACAACACAATGCGCACTATCGAAACACATTGAAAATCAACGAATAGACTGTTCATTTACTGCGAAGATAACATGACACCTCCGAAACTAAAACTAAGGCATCGCATCCAAGTTCCCCTGCGCCTCCATCACATTATTGTTCTCTTCACCACTCTTCTCACTCTTCATCATCACTTCTGGATTTCCATTCTCCTTGTCCTCCTCAAGCTCATCTTGAATTTTCTCATCTGCTGCAATTTCCTCATCCTTTTTCTCTTCGTCATCCATCTGCTCCTCGAACTTTTCTCCTTGTGTCATCCTTGTGACTTGATCTTTGTTCTCCTTGCCATCGTCCTGATTTCCCTTCTCCTCTTTCTGCTCCTCCATTTTCTCTGTCTGTTCTTCATTCTCATTCCCTTCCTTCTTCTCTTCTTCTATAATCTCATCCTTTCCTTCGTCATTCTCATTGAAATTCTTCTCGTGTTCCATCATCTCCTCTTTGTCTTCTATCTTCTTCTTTTCCTCGGTTTCCTTCTCATCCCCATAACTTTTGCCCTCCTCCATTTCTTCACTATTATCCTCCATTTTCTCATCCACTTTATCTTCGATCATCATCATCTTGATCACTTCATTCTTCTCCTCATCTTGCTTGTTCTTCTCCATCTCCAGGCGGTCATCCTTCTCTTCAAGTGCAATATCTTCTTTCGCCTCAATATCCTTCTCAAACTCTTCATCAGTCTCCGTCATCGCTTGATCCTCAAGTTCCTCCTTCTTCTCATTCTTCTTGTTGTCAATCTTCTCCCCAACCTCATTATTCTTCTCCTCTTCGAGATTCATCGTTTCTTCAGGTACATCCTCTTCTGTAGCCTCATCTTCAATTTCTTTCTCCTCTTCTTCTATTTTCTCATCTTCATTCTCTTCCTTCATCTCTTCCTCTTTGGCCTCGGAATCCTTCTCATTCTCTTCGATCTTCGTCTCTTCATTATTATCCTCCTTCATCTCTTCATTCTTCGCTTCATCGTCCTTCTCCAACTCGTTGTGTTGCTCCGTCTTCTCCTGATGACGTTTCTGATGATGCACCAACTCGAGCTTCTTCGCGAATGTTTTCTGAAAAGTATCAAATTTATACAATTCATATCTAACGATGCCTCTGAGTCGAAAATTCTCAAGCAGATTGACTATTTGACTATTTATGAAATAATTATTATACCCCTTTAAAAAACATACCTCGCATCTATCGCACGGATACGGCATCACACCATGCGCATCACGCAGGTGCGCAGTCATATTTGATTCGGTGGAACGAGTGACTTCGCATTTCGGACAATGGAAACGGCCGTCACCTGCAAGGTAAGGATCACATCGTAATCAAGGCACACGGCTGGCTGAATCTCTTAGTCAGGCCCCCTGCAATGATTTAATCGAATTAATCAATGTGATTTTGTTTCCGAAATAAGCGTCACTTATCGAGCCCATCTACGATTGCGATAGAAGATTGGACACGCTCATACCTTCCGCATCTTCATTGTACGACTCCTTGACTGCGCTCGAGAGAAGTGATGTTTTGGCAGAATTTGCCTGTCGTTTCGAAATCGAACGATTGAAGATAGGTGCTGTAATGGTAATTACTAAAAAAAAATCGTCTAATGTAAATCATATAGTGGTCATTGTCATCGAAAAAGTATCGCTGACATTGAAAGAAAGCTCTCACCCAGAGTCGGAGTCGCGGTGGTCGAACCATTAGCGTCATTGCAAACTTCCACGTCGTCTGCGAGTATCTTCCCTGCTGAAACAACGGGTGAAAACGTTGAAATTTTAGAGCTATCCCCTCTCTAACTTGGCCCTTTTCTATGGTACCGTAGCTTCACTTAAGCCTTTTCCTAAGGCATCGTAGGTATCTCAATATCTCAAGTTTATCAAGTTCCGAACCTGATAGCTCGACGATCGTCACCAATTCTCCAACGGCAGCATTCGGCTTCTGCTCGCCCTTGATGGAGATGCAGTAGGCGAGAAAGCGCATGACGTCAGCTGAAAGTTGTAAAGGTAAAGGATAATTTATCCCGTTAATCTAGGGGCCACAACGCAGATAGCCGATTATACACAATGGGAACAAAAGTGTGCTATCCCTCGTGGTCCCAATATCAGAGAGCTATCCATAGCGATGTTGAACGAGCAATTTGGTTTAGAATGAAGCTTGCGTTTTTTTGCTTTCTCGCTTTTTCGCTGAATAATACCAGACGAAAGTGGGCGGGGCTTGTGGGTCCTACGTTAATCTTGACATTTGCGCCATGTGGGAGATCTCTGCTAGGCTAGTGCTCATCGTGAAAGTATAATGGGCAATACAATGTTGCACTAGATGTTTGCAGGAAGCTACGTGGAAATGGAATCATGAGTGCAGCATTCAAAAAATGGTAAAGTATGTACCCAATCCTAGAGCAAAATTGCCACTCACCCTTCTTCACATCCGGATAGTCCTCCTTATCGAAGATGTCGTCTTCATAAGGGGTGAGATTCTCTCCGGCAACCTTCTCAGCCGTCATCACTGATCTTCGAGGGCGAGAAGGAGTCTCATCGACAAGGTCCATCAAGTCATCGTCGATCACTGCTGGGCGTCTTCTCTGTTTCGGACGGCGACGCTTCTTTGCGGAGGCTTAAAAAACGTTTATGTTAGAGCTCGAAATTATCGTTTCTTCATTTAAAAGAGCAAAACAACGGGCAAAATGAGGAGACGCTTTGAAAAAAACAACGGGCAAAATGAGGAGACGCTTTTTTTTGAACGTGTTACCCATGTTACCCACCCGGATTGGCAATCTTCTCGAGTAGTTCATCCACGTCCAGATCCTCTTCGTCACTGGGAGCGATGCCCTTGTTCTCCTTGGAGCTTTCTGATGGTTCTTCTTCGTGTGTAATCGATCTCGACCATTGTGCCTTCTTCACAGAGACTCCTCAAAAAGAGTGATTGTTTGAATGCGGAATAGAGTTCTCTTATTGGAAAATTTTCCGGATTTCCAATATGCCGAACAAGGGGATTAGACTGCTCTCGCGACGAGAGAGTGTGAAGAATGAGGAGACTTTTGGAAATCCATTAGTGTTATTGGAAAATCATTTTCCAATAAGAGAACTCTAATGCGGAACTTTGTGTGGAAGTAGTTCACATTGTAGAAGCGCGTATAAAGAAAGAACTTTTGCAATTCAGACAATATTCTCACCTCTTTTCGTCTTCCGAACTTCATCATCATCGTCATCATTATTGTTTCCATCCCGCGCCTTTTCCGATCTGCGTCGTTTCCCTGCAGAATATCGATAATTGCATTGCACATGTGCATGCACTTCGAAATTTTTCGCTATTGACGCCCATCGCATGCTATAACAATATGCCTCAAAAACTCACGGTCCGCGGGAGGAGCTGTGGAAGCTGCAGGCACAGCCGCTTCATCAGGTTCCTCAGCTGGAGCAGGAGACGATGACTCCATCTCAATCTGTTCCTCCGGCTCTTCAGCCTTATCCTGGTCTTCCTTCTGCTCCTCATGTTCCTCACTCGCATTATTATCCTCTCCGCCCTGTTCTTGTTCGGCTGAAATCAACTTTATAGTTCCGATTCATTTCGAAACGGCAATAGAAAACAAAAGAAAGAAGCTGTTACTACTAAAGGTAAAGGTAAAGGTCATCCCGTTAATCAAGGCACTTGCGTCCTGCGGGAAATCACTGCTAGGCCAGTGATTCAGGTTTACTACTTACTTAGGCATTTACTACTTTACACTGACAGTTTCGTTGTCTTATCAGTCAATGCACAGCATACTCCTAGGCTATAATTCTCATGGAATGTTTTTTATAAACTCTATTTTGAGGAGCCCAAAACAGCGTCATTCATTCATTATTTATCCGTCAGATTAATGTATACATCAGAGGTACGAAAGAGTTCGGATGCCCGTCGACAATGTTGATTCGGCACTTGCTCATGACTCACCCATCACATCAATGTTGTGAATTTTCAGCAAGTGCTCGATGAAGCTGGCCTCGCTCTTCACGTAATTGCCGCAGAGGTCGCACTGGATGCCTGGAAAAGCGTATTCATTAATCTCCTCATTTTTATTCTACAGGGGTGGTCGTCCAAAAGAAAACGATAGGCGAAACGATAGGCGAAAAATAGAACGGGGATGCAATTAATAAAAAATATTATTTAATAAAGAAGTACCTTTATGCTTGAGCGCGTGCGTGCCCAGCTTCTTTTTAGTGTCAAAAGCCTCCTCACATCCGTCGAACTCGCACTTGAACATCGTCACCTAAAATTACGTAGGGGATACTCAGTAATTCTTGTCATAATGAAGATGTACTGTATTCTTCTTAGTGTAGCATAGAGAGGTCTTCCCCCGTCTTCCCCTCTTGTCCTCTCTATGCTACACTAAGAAGAATGCAGTACATCTAAAATTACGTTTGATCGTTATTGTGTTTCATTTTATTTCGCAGACTCTCATGATGATTTTTCCCTCTTTTTCTATTGGCTAATAGTATTCATGCTGAGCAACGTCCCTCTTTACTCTGACCCTCAATTAGGTGTGTACTAGAGTTCGAAATACGGGTAATCGTCTCTTCATTTCACGTACTCTCTCACCGGTCAGAGACGCGAGAGAGTGTGTGAAATGAAGAGACGGCGACCCGTATTTCGAACTCTAGTGTGTACAATAAAAAAAAATTACCTCGTCCAGCTTGGGTGCGCGCACGGAACGTCTTCCCGTCCTCGGAGAAACTCTTTTGGTGGAGGCCGGCGTCGCAGCAGCCACCGGCGTCTGTGAGGGAGTGGCTTCGGATGGAGCAGTTTGCTTCTTGGATGAGGCCTTTCCAGGAGTAGATGCAGGGGCAGCGGCTGCAGCATCTTTCTGCTTTGCTACTGGCGTGCCTAAATGATGTCGATAGCTTTTGAGGTGCTCGACTCTATGAAGCTCGTATTTCCAACAATGTGATCAAAAGCTAAAACCAACCAGATACGGCAGCAGGTTGATCTTTCTTAGTGGAAGCTTCAGCCGCAGGAGTTTTAGGTACCGTTGTAGCCTCTGATGAAGGTGCTTCCTGGGCAGGGGTTGCTGCAACTGCAGCAGCTGCAGGGGTCGCAGGCTCAGCTACTTCACCAGTCTTCTCAGCCCTCTTCGAGCGTCGTTCGCTCTTCCTCTTCTTTCTGCTCTTACGGTCTGATGCAGTCGGATCCAAGGGAGCTCCGGCGGGAGTCTCCTGTGAATCTGCGGCAACTGTAGCCGCTGCAGCAGCTGGAGTCGCAGGTGCTGCACGGCTCTTAGCCGCAGTAGGGGTCGCCGGTACTGAAGGAGTCGCAGAAGCTGCAGATACACCGTTCCTAGCTGTTGTCGGGGTCGCAGGCGCTGCAGGAGCTGCTGCTTCCTCCACTACGATGATATCATCATCGTCGAACTTCTTGGCCTTCTTGGCCGAGTTGAAGTAGTTGTCGAGCAGCGTCGGCTTGCGCTTGGGAGTTTTCTGAAAAAAAGTTAGATTAATAGCTATTTTATCATCAGGTATGCCATCGAGGACAATAGGATTCGTGCTCTCTCCGTTAGAATAACGAAAGAATGAGACGATTGGCGCCGAATTATTTCGATCTCTCGTGATAAAACAAACGAACCAGTTGTCGGGACGGTGAATTCTCACGGGTCGCCGATGGCGTCTGTTGCTGAAGAGTCTCGGCTTCCTGTAATGTCAACTCTCCTAGACTGGTTATTTTAAAAAAATTCAAAATGCACCCAAAATAGAGCTCGAGAAATGATACCGCCGATTTTCATTTTGTACCCCCTACCGC
>LS488692.1:18350-28887 GCA_900490705.1 Pristionchus arcanus | reverse complement strand
GGTAGACAAGAGAAAAAGTGTGTGAGATGAAGAGACTAGGGCATCATTTCTCGAGCTCTAATCCAAAACACTCCAATACCTGTGTCTCTGATTGTCCTTCATGGAATTCCTGCTGCTCAATAGCAGGAGTCTCGGAAGGAGGTTGAGTCTGTTGCACCTGCACCTGCAATTCAATGATATAATATCAGCTTGATACCGTGATGTTTTCAACATCTTATCATCATGTGCGCGTATTGCTTACTTGTTTGGCCGCCTGTCCATCATTGTTAGAGGCAGTGTGTCGACGAGAAACGGAATCAACGCGGGAGCGCTTCTCTGGAGGAGGTTGAGGAGTCTGCACTTTCTGAACCTGTTTCTTGATTGATCTGTACTCGACTCTTGGAGACACTACCTCGATATGCACCGTCGATGGCTGTCTTTGATCCGATCTTGAAGCCACTGGTGTTTGTGCTTGGATAAGAGGCTGGCTGACGGTAGCTTCAAGTCCATTGTTCGGTAGAACGTGACTACTCGGATGAGGAGTGATCACCGAGTTGGAGCGAGTTGATGAGTGAGTCTAAGAGTTACTGATTGTTGAAGAGCTTCAGATTAGTGCTGTCAGGGTGAAGAATCCGTCTCTTCATTCCGCGTGCTCTCTCACCGGTCAGAGTGACGAGAGAGTACGCGGAATGAAAAGACGGATTCTTCACCCTGACAGCCCTTCTTCAGATGTTTTGGACGGGGGAGGTGTTATTCATAATTCCAGGTGATACTTGATCATAAGAAATCTATTGAATCTTTAAAGCATGACAAATCTCGAGATAGGCTAATTGTAATGAGTTTACGCACCATTGGTTCATGGATGAATGAACCATCCTCCATTTTCTCCTCCTTCTTCATCTCCATTTTCCTCTCTTCTACTTCCTTCCACTCCTGAATCATCGCCCCTCCCATCATCTCAATGCCTTCAGTGAGACCGTAGAGAACGTGACGGAGTGCGTCGTTTCTGAATTAAATATAAATATTCCAATCTTAGTACTATTGTCGTGGATGCAGTACTAGAAGCAGAAATAGCAGTTGCACTCAATAGAATACAACCTAGTTTGTCTACAGGAGGCTCACAAACTGGATATTTTTATTAGGGAGCTATTCTCTGAACAGAATGTGGTTATAAGTTTTTCACAAGTTTTACATGCATTCTATACGGTGTTATCCCCAACTTTCTGAACATTTGAGTACGATTTTGCTACGGATGACTCACCTCTCAGAGTCCTTGCTTTCGGCGAATCGTCGCTCATTCGAGAACGACTCCAGCGCGTACTCCAGGGACTGAAATGGAAACGCTGATTCACGGGAACTTCATCGGTTTTTGGCCCAGTGAACAACCGCTCCGAATGTGGAGGGGTGGGGAATGAGAACGGTAGGGAAGGAATACTCTGCTGGGCCAAAAACCGAAGAAGTGCCGGTTCACGTTCGTTGTGATGCCCAATAATGAGAAATATAATCAAGAATATCTAATTATACAAAGTATTCACTCACTTTCCGATCCTCGGAGCTTTTCCTGACCACATTGGTCAGCAGATCGAACGATTTGGAGAGCAGATTTCCGAGAGGACCGCCGAGTGCGAAGGCCTTCAAATTGATTTGTTTGGCTCTGTCAGAATTCACAAATTCTCTAGTATCCCTGACTAGCAATGGCTCACTGATATCCCTAGTCTACGGGATAGATGAAATATGAACAGAGTTCTCTTATTGGAAAATGAGTTTGCAATAACACTAATGGATTTCCAATAGTATCATCATTCTTCACACTCTCTCGTCGCGAGTGCGGTTAATCCCCTTGTTCGGCTTGTTGGAAATCCGGAAACTTTTCCAATAAGAGAACTCTAAATATGAACCATTGAACACCCCTCCTCACCTTGCTCCTCATAGCCTCCAGCTTGGCCACTTTGACCGCGATCGGTTCCTCGTTCATTTTTGAAGATGAAAAATTCGACACCTAAATTAGTGAATTGATTACAACGAGAAAGAACAACGAAAAGGTGGACATAGGAAGGCAAAATATTGGAAAAGTAATGACAAGCGTTCCCTCCGAAGTTTGAAAAGACGCGCGCCACTCATCAAAGGTGAGAATTGTTTACAGGCAGGTAGAGTGAGACGGAGAGGTGAGGTAACACTTTCAAATTAGGGAAGGCTTGGTGAGAAATGAGTTTCGCTTGTTTTCTCGTGGAAATGAAGAGATTATGCGAGAAACGATTCGAAGAGTTATAAAAACGCATTAATTGTATTGAAATACTTGATAAAGACTCTCCATCTAATGCTCTGAACCCACAAGCAATGCTTCGCTCACATTTACCCCCTGGCATGTAGCGAGATGAGAGCGATAGGGGCGCGAAGAGATATCAACTCGATCTGAGAACTGTAAATCACTGCCAGTGGGCACACTTAGCTTGTATGCTCTTTCCGCTAGAACAGCAAGTTGATTAAAGAGTTTCAAACGCATTACACCTGGTGGAAGGAAAGCATAAACGAGAGGCAAAGGCGCGAGCGTGTGCAAAGCGCTCGTCTGCCCGGTTAGCTCAGTCGGTAGAGCACCAGACTCTTAATCTGGCTGTCGCGGGTTCGAGCCCCGCATCGAGCTGCAATGTTTTGCCGATCCCGTGGTACTCAATACAAACAATGACAGTTCAATTTCACTTTTATTTTTGTTGTCGTGTGAGAACAACATCAAAAATATTTGAAGTAGCTTACATATATTTTAAAGCCATACTTTGTTGATTTGTAAGTCAGTGAGATCATACAAAATTTGGAGTAAGTCTCAGCATGGGTAGTCGTTAGAGCTTCAAATTATAGTGGCCTAGCAGAGCACAGAAATTCTCCAGTCCTTTTCTACACAAATGCTAGCCGTGTGGTTAGTTGTCGATATCGTTTTTATTTTCGCCGAAATTTATCTTCTTATTTGCTTGAAAATGGCAAAAGATCCATTCTTCGGAATACCGTTCTTCCATTTCTTCTTCGTAACAGGTAGGAGGAGCTTTTGAACGTTCATCACGAATATATAGACGATGTATACCGCCGTTCAACATTCGTTGAAAATTCGCAAAAGCAGCGAAAATAAATACATAAATGAAATATACAGTAGAGCTCGAACGATTTTGCCTTAGATTTTGCCAAGCTGCCTTTGAAGTATTTCGAGCTCTAATAAATAGCATTCAGGGATCGGTGGAGTATTATCAGTTATCGGCTTCGTCACTCATCGATTTCTCATTGCTGAAGAAATTGCCTGGATTTTCAAACTGGGCTATGTTTACCGATCAGTTTCCTATTTGAACTCAACCGTAACTTGCAGTTACTCAACTCATTCGGAGTTACGTTAGCTACATTGGGGAAGTTGTGCATTGTCATCAATCGATTCGTCGTTATGCGAAATGGAAGATTACTCGAGAACGTATTACGTAATCTTGAAATTTCAATTACTGAAGATTTTCAGGTCTGGACCAGGCGAACTACTGTATTGCTCACGATTATAATAATATTCCTCTCAACAGCCAAAAGCTCGCCTTTTGTCTTCTGTGGTTATACATACACTATTGTCGATAACGCTCGATACATCTTCTTCCTTGATAATCAATGCTTGGTGGTAAGGAATACCGCATCGAAACCACAACTACCACCTTCAAAATTTGCATTTAGTCCGAGAAACCGTTAACGTCTGCAATTTACTTCGTTTACTCAGTCGTTAGCGTCATTTTAACGATACTTTCAATCAGAGATCTGAACAAAATTAGCAGTCATGCGGAGGTTTGCAGAAGTGTAGACACATATGCTCTGAGATTTCCATCACATCATGTAATCCAATGATTACAGATTTCTACAAGACGCATTGTTCTCCAACAGCAGAGAAACATGTTGATTGTTACCGGAGTCTGCACAATAAGTCACATAATCAAGGGTCTGCATCAGGCCAGTTTTGCCTCTCTTTTTCTGTTCTCTGGTTACATTTCCTGCATTCGGTACATTTCGTGCATGCATTTTGCGGAAAACTGAAGAATCTAGGAGTTGCATCGTGGAAAATGGTTACCGTCGTTCCCTTTTCAGGCTACATGGGTGCTGATTGCAGCATTCAAACTGACCGATTGGAGTGCAGTGATCAAGGATACGGTATGTAACCATTGAATTTATTACACATTCTGAGACCAACGGTTTAAAATTTCCTGATATAGTTTCAGACTGAAATGACTGTTTCGGATATACATTTTCTAGTAACATCTGTGAGACACAAGTGTGTATTTGCAGTATGTCTATCCTCACTATCTATCCACGTACTCCGCCTCAGTCGTTATGATTATACTGTCACCTCGAGTTCGCAAACTTCTTCTGCGCAGAGAAGAACCAAACAAAAACCAAGTGTTTTCGACTTCTCAATCGAGACTCCGCAGAATATATTTATTTTACAAAAATTTTCTCGTGCATGAATCCTTGTTACATTTTTTCATTACTCGAATTGTGCAAAAAAACATAACCTACATTACACGCCGACTTTACTCGATTTTAGCAGAACGGATACATTTTCCTCGAACTTGCTTAATTTCTAGTCATTTTTCTAGCCGGCGACGAATCGGATTAGTCGCCTGCATCACACGACAGGTAGTCTTTAAAGTAGTTGCAGATAACGGAGGTAAACTTACCAGCTATTTTCTTCGGACATGGAATCAACTTTGAACATTATCGACGCAATTCTTATTTCTGGAGAAACATATTTGCTGATTCGTTTGATGTTAGCAAAGGACCCGTTCTTCCACATTCCTTTCTTTCATTTCTTCGTTGTCACAGGTGCTTCTTATTTTAGTGTTACTGTAGTGTTCCTAGTTATTTCAAACTTTAACTTTATAATTCACATTTAGTTCTCACAGTTAGCTTGGTAACTATTTTTTTTAAATTTATTTAATTTATTCTATGACAGGAATTGGCGGAATACTATCCGTTATCGGATACATACTCGATGTCCGGTTCAAACTCGTTGAAGAACTTGCATGGATATTCAAGCTGGGCTATGTGAGTTGGCTTTACTATTCGGTTCTTTTGAGAGATATTCAGGTTATGAACTCTTTCGGTGTAACACTATCAACCCTGGGCAAACTATGCATTGCCATCAATAGATTTGTGGTTATGCGAAATGGGAGACTAGTCGAGAGTGTTAGTTTAATTTCTAACAGATTTTCGAGAAAAAAATTGAGTATTAGCAGATTTGGACTCGCCGGGTGTCAGTCAGCTGCACTATTGCTATCATAATTGCATCATCTGCAAAATGCACTCCATTTCTATTTTGTGACTATTCTTACATTGTCGTGGAAAATGTTCGATATGTTGCTTATTTTGATGACAAATGTGTAGTGGTGGGTTTCCTTTGATTCTCCGTTAAAAATTTAATCGTTTTCAGTCCGAAAACCTCTAACGTCTGCTATTTACTTCGCTTATGCAGTTATCAGCGTCATTCTAACGGCAATTTCGATAAGAGATCTGAGAAAACTTAGCCAGAACGCGGAGGTACGTGTCACTATTATTAATTTCCCATACTCCACTAGTTTTTTATCAATGTAAATTTTGACGATGAATTTACCCAAACCGATTGCTTCATAGATCGCTACCCGACTCATTGTTCTGAAACAACAGAGAAACATGCTCATCATCACTGGTGTTTGCACTATAAGCCATATCATCAAGGCCCTCCATCAGGTGGATTTCAAAAATCATTTGAGATCACTTCATAGTTTATGCAGGGGTCATGGGTGTTAATAGCTGCATTCCAATTGACCAGCTGGAGTGCTGTAATCAAAGACACGGTGAACCAATTTTGAATTAAAAGTTAATCCAGGAGATGTAACTTTCAGTATGTCATTCCGCACTATATCTCAACATACTCCGCTTCGGTAGTCATGATAATGCTGTCGTCTCGCGTGCGCAACCTTCTACTGTGCAGAGGAGAAGGCGGTGAAAGAAGGCACGTTGTGTCGAGGTCCCAGTCGAGAATACAATAGCGATAAACGTCCATACTTATTACGAGTTCATTCTGAATGACACAAAAACAATTCCGTTAAAACCATAAATATTGCAATCTTCACCATACACGAACGCGTTCTCAATGGTGTATCCACCTGTTACACATTGCCCATTACCTCTGTTCCTGGTATTCTTTTTGCAATCGATCGTCTTGCTTTGGTCTGATCAAAAAAGATGCCCATTTCTCATCGGGAAACATAGCATAGAGCACGTAGAGTGTGAACCTATGCGTAGGGGCCACAACGGAGATAGCCGATTCTACACAGCGGAGCCAAACTTGTGTTCAAACTATACCTCAAAGACCCAATAAGAATGAAGCTTGCGACATTGCTTTCTCGCTTTTTCACGAAATCGTGTCAGAGCAAAGTGGGCGGGGCTTGTGGGGCCTACCTATGCGAGCTTCCCACCAGGCGGAAGATGTGACAAGAAAGGGCGGATAAAACAGGATCGTCTTCTTATGAGATAAAAGTACACATGGTTCACATCTCAAAAGTGTAAGACATTAGAAGCTTTTTTAGTCTCTTGACAGATTCGAAGCGGAGTTTGAGAGGGAGAAGGATGGGAGGAGAAACTGAGACATTACTGGTATGCCGGCAATGAATAATCGAATAATAAATAGGATAGCACCGATAAATCCAAATAAATCAATCAAAGCTTCAAACTGACGAGCCAAGAAGAACGAGTAGCGATTCGGACGATTTGAAAAACTTGTGATGAACTCCATGTGATGCGCCCCAACGATGACCCAATTGAAATACTTTATTAACTCGAAGCCGTATCAGCAATACAATATAAACGAACTAACTGACGAAACAAACAACTAAAATCAAGAGGAAAACGAAAAAAAACTTAAAATAAGTCTAACGCGTACCCGCTACGGTAACCCAAAATCAAAAACACTAAAATGACCACCGATAGGGCCTACCGTTCGCCCGCCACCCAACTTGACTTATATATTTTCTGTCTCAATATCCGGACGGACGTTTCCTTCTGCGTTACGATCCTCATCTACAATAATTTAATTTATTTATTGGTTTCAGCACACACAACTATGCAGTCACAGAAGTCGTTTGTTAAAGTATCGTAAATCTCGTACCTTGTTTTTTCTCATCAACATTGATGATGTAGTGTGCGGTATGTTCGTTCTCATCACTGAATTCAATGGTCCAATTTGAGCCGTAGAAATTGATCAGTCTGAAACAAACGTATAAATGTGCACGAAATTATTTAGATTACTCAGTCGCACCTTGTCCGATCCTCTTCATCGATTCTTTTTTTCTGCCGTTGCAGAAGTATTGGAACGATCGGACATTCAACGTTCCACAAGGCGCTGTCTGTGAGAAGTCTATCTCGAATACATCGATTGTAGCTGGAAAAAAATAATTGAAGAATCCTGGGCAGCTGCAAATAACGCACTGAGTCGCCAGAGAGATCGCCGATCGGGTGATTTGAGGATGAGACCGGGCATATGACTTCCAAATGGTGAGTCCACTAGGGAATCTTGCATGGGAATCGTTAGCGAGAATGGCCCTGTTAAATGTGGAATTGTGCATATGCAGATGATACTACTTGCTTACGTGTAGAGGAAGTTGAGCATAGAGTGATTTTCCTCTCTCTTGTAAGCATGACGGGGAATGACGGAGGACATATCTGTAATGCTTTGATTAGACAATAAAAGAACAAATGTAAATTATGCTGCTGCTGCTGAAAAGCGAGGTAGATATTGTCAACAAAAAATCTCGGTACATGTGTCGCTGTGTCGCGATACACGTCGCTGTCGCCACTGGTAGGGCCTGTAGCTGGCCGCCCCGTCCTACACTCAAGCTCTCTGGTTAGAGCAATCATTACAATGCCCTCGTAATCCCCTATGTGGACGAGCCCGCATGGCGCAGTAGGTTACGAGTTTGGCCAGTGACGGTCGGTCGCCGGTTCTACCCCGCCGGCGGCAGCCCATTTTTGTCAACAAAAGGACCCATGGGGCATCCTAACCGGTTGAAACTTTAGATACTGAGAGCAGTCGGATCCCACAGCACCGCTACCGTAACCCTATGAAAAATAGAAGAAATGAGGTTACGCACACATTACAACATCATTACACATAACGTACGAGCACGAGTGAACACGGCAAACGCGACTGCAAGTACAAACGATAAACACACAGTGGGTCTTGAGGCCATGAGTATGACCTGCCGGTGGCAACAAGTAGCAACTGGGAGCTAGAGAGGAAGGGGGGGGGGTGATTTAGCGAGGGAGAGCGCGCGCGCGAGGTAGATCACGCGTGGTAGAACCCGGATCAAGGGCGCGAAATTTGAATTGTGATTATCGTGAGGGGACACCCTAACATGTTGAAACGCACAATAACACGGTTTGCATAAAAAAAATCAAAAAAATCCTTGATTAGTAGCCGCAGCTGTAGTGGCCAATCATACGGTCGATTATAGATCGCAGGTGTAGAGAAAGCCTCCACATCTGGAGGTACTCCCAGATTTTTTGAGAGAACTGGCGCAGTGTTCTTCCCGGCGGCTAGTGTGCGGCTAGTGAATGAGCACGGGAGGAGGAGGGGAGGGGGCGATGGTGGCGCGCAACAGTGGCCATCGTCAGGCTCTACCGGTGACCCAATAAAAAAACACGGACAACAACACGATTTGAATAAAAAACACTCGTTTATTTCAGTGGCGGCCAAAAATACGGTCAATTGCAGGCCGACAACCTCCACATCTGGAGTGAATCCAGTTTTTTTTTTAAATCTGGAGAGAGCTGGCGCAGATTCGACCTTCCCCGGTGGCCGCAGCGGCTAGTGAATGAGCGAGGCGAGGGGGAGGGAGGGGGCGGGGCTTGTTTTCGTGTCGGGACCAAAGGCGCGAAATTTGAATCGGAATTTGCATGAAGATGTGACATGCCAACTAGTTGAAAAAGAAACGCGTGCTCCACATCTGGAGTGAATCAAGTTTTTTTTGCAAAAAAAAATCGCCTCCACATCTGGAGGGAATCCAGTTTTTTTTCGAAAAAATCTGGAGAGAGCTGGCGCAGAGCCGACCTTCCCCGGTGGCCGCAGCGGCTAGTGAATGAGGGAGGGGAGGGGGAGGGGAAGGGGCGGAGCTTAGTTTCGCGCGTCGGGACCAAAGGCGCGAAATTTGAATCGGAATTTGCATGAAGATGTGACATGCCAACTAGTTGAAAAAGAAACGCGTGCTCCACATCTGGAGGGAATCCAGTTTTTTTTTTCGAAAAAATCTGGAGAGAGCTGGCGCAGAGACGACCTTCCCCGGTGGCCGCAGCGGCTAGTGAATGAGCGAGGCGAGGGAGAGGGAGGGGCGGGGCTTGTTTTCGTGTCGGGACCAAAGGCGCCAATTCAAATTCTGACGCGTTGCGGTCGCGTCGCGGTCCTCGTGGCAACAACAAAAAAAAGTGGCGGTGGTGGTTGCGGTGGCGGTGGAGGCGATGGTGGCGCGAAACCGCGCGGTCACGGACAGTCTCTACCGATGGCCCAATAAAAAAAAAGACGGACAACAACACGAGTTGAATAAAAAAAACACTCGATTAGTACAAAATGATGCAATGGCGGCCAAAAATACGGTCAATGGTAGACCGCACGAGAAAGGTATTAGTGGTGTGACATGCCAACTAGTTGAAACGCGTGCTCGGAGAGACTAATTTTCAAAAAAAAAAAGATAATAAAAGTAAGAGCGCGCACTCGACGACCCTCCCCGGTGGCCGCTCGAGTGAAGAATGGCGAGAGAGAGGGAGAGAGACGAGAGAGAAGAGAGAAGAGCGCGCGCGAGGTATATTGCGCGCGACAGGACCCAAAGTAGGTGGCGCGAAATTCAAACAACACATATGCGTCGCGCCACCACGGTCGCCATTGGTAGGAAGTATAGTTGACCGGGCGCGTTCAAACATTTTTTTTTACATTACCAACAATAACACAAAATGAAGGGGGGGGGGGAAAAAGACATTTCAACTAGTTGAAACACGCGTGCTCGAAGAGACTAATGGTGTGACATTTCAACTAGTTGAGAAATTTGAAGGCAAAAGTGTGACATTTCAACTAGTTGAGAAATTTGAAGGCAAAAGTGTGACATTTCAACTAGTTGAGAAATTTGAAGGCAAAAGTGTGACATTTCAACTAGTTGAGAAATTTGAAGGCAAAAGTGTGACATTTCAACTAGTTGAGAAATTTGAAGGCAAAAGTGTGACATTTCAACTAGTTGAGAAATTTGAAGGCAAAAGTGTGACATTTCAACTAGTTGAGAAATTTGAAGGCAAAAGTGTGACATTTCAACTAGTTGAGAAATTTGAAGGCAAAAGTGTGACATTTCAACTAGTTGAGAAATTTGAAGGCAAAAGTGTGACATTTCAACTAGTTGAGAAATTTGAAGGCAAAAGTGTGACATTTCAACTAGTTGAGAAATTTGAAGGCAAAAGTGTGACATTTCAACTAGTTGAGAAATTTGAAGGCAAAAGTGTGACATTTCAACTAGTTGAGAAATTTAAAGAC
>LS488691.1:0-10073 GCA_900490705.1 Pristionchus arcanus | reverse complement strand
CGGAGCGAAAGAAGAAAATGTGTCCAGTCTGCCAGCGGTTCTTCCTCAACGCAGGCCATTTGAAGGATCACATGTACACGCATACTGGTCAGTTTATTTTTCATATTAGGCCTCTAGTTCTCTTCATTACCAAGTTTTTCTTTTGAATGGTTTGATTTTTTGGAAACTGGAATATCGAAACTTCACAATACCCTCGTGCTTACTGACTGACGAGAGATAAGGCAATGAAAGATACGCTAGCAGTATTCTAATCATATTCTTCAGGCGAGCGTCGTCACCAGTGCTCCCAGTGTACTTCCGCCTTCTCGAATACTTCCAAGTTGAAGAGACACGAGAGAAACGTTCACGGAATTGACAAATTTGAGTGCGAAAAGTGCGGATTTGTCTTCCAGAAGAAATACGAGCTCACGGCGCATATTGAAGGAGATTCGTGTAGATAATTTATGATAGTTCATGTTTCGCCAGATGGTCATGGAGTTAAGAGCTTTAATTATGTATTCATTTGCGCATTGAAATATCCTCTTCATTGTTTGATGATGATAAATTATTTATTTACTCTGTTTAATGTTTTAGAGTGTGCAAAGGGATGTTCCAGAAGTATTGCGAGCTAACAAGCTTTTGGTGGTGCGGGTTCATAGAAGTGATGATGAAGATCTAGATTCCATTATTCATTAATTGATATTTACAATTTAGAAGTCCCCATAAGTGCAATCTATTCATAATGAATAATTAATTCTAGAAAAATTTAATTCTGCATCAGAATCCATCACAAATGTCACCAACCAACGCAAGACAACGTGGGAATAAGTTATGATCGATTTGGTGCTACGAGTATGCACCTGCTCCTACCAACACTGTCTCTCATAATACCAGTTATCATTTTGTGCCTCACATAAGTTCACATAAGTGGCTGGTCTTTTTTCTCCCAAGGGCAAATTCGTAAACGGGGTTTCGTAAACATATTTTTCTGCAGTTGAGCAAAATATTCCCTCACAATCACTGAGTACGACGGTTCTTACGCACTGCTAGATTCCCTTTTGCATTTCATCACATCATTGCATCACAGAACTTGCAAATCACTGTTCAAATTCTCAGGTGAATGGCATCGAATGAAACATCACTTCGGTTCGGGCTGGGCGTCGATCGGGCCTTTCTCTACGATGCATTTGAATAGTGAGCCAGATTCAGGATTATCCGGTGTGAAAAAATAATTACAGTTATCGCATTATACTGCCCATTTTCAACACGCTAACCTTGCATCCCATCATGCTGTTGCTACTGCGCGATTCCAAAGCGATGGCTTGGGATATTCGACTAGGATATCTGCTGAACGAGGTGCCCAGCTCAACATCCATTCATAAAATGATATTTCCAGCTAGCCCTAATCTTCTTCGATTGGACCTTCAGTTTCACTTTTCGCATGTACCCTATCATGCCGTATTCTGCGTTCTACTGTGGTGGTCCGATATGCGAAATGATCGAGCAACGGTGGATTCACATGGTAGAGTTCGATTGGTGCTAAGTAGGATGAGAACCGACAAAAAAATATCCGTTTGTAGTGTTTAGAACACCTTGGCAAAATACTAATCCGCCCAATTTTTTTCTCATCCAGTTAGTTCTCATCCGACATAGCACAATTCGATTTCATAATTTATGCGTTTCACTAATTATTGTGCAAATCGACACCATTCCAGCTCGTGCTCTCCGTGATAATAACAGCCAATATTCCGTGTTTCCTCTTTCTCACGATGAGTATGCACAAAAATACGAGCAGCGGACTGCAGAGCACACTAAACATCACGAATCGGTAAGTTATGTTGAATACACCCCATCTCATCATTTCACGCACTATCTCGACTGTTCGAGTCGCTTTGTTCGGTTTCTGAGAACTGTGAGTGCGAGCGTTCAACCAGTTCCACCTGACTTGCTGGGGATGCACTTACCATCCTTACCATATCTTGTTATAATTAATGTCTGATAGTTTATTTTTCCTAGAAATCGAATCCAATTATAGCACGATAATTGGGCGCCTACTTGCACAATCCCAGAATAAGCAATACACGTTTGAATTCACCTGTGTTCTTTAGAACTCGAAACAAGAGTGATGGAAAATACGTGATATCTTGCTAAAACAGATTTTCGAGAGTTGATCTTTATAATTATTCGAAAAATCCAATTACAGAAAAAAATTAGAATTGTTAACTTTGAACGCTTAAATTTCTCAAAAATATATAATCATTACAGATGGCGAGCTTTCATGATGCTCATTCATTTAACCACAATGGGCGTCAATATTTACGGTTTTCTCGCTTTCGCTGTTGAATCCGATGATGCAGCGATTATTAGAAATGTAACGAAATTTGTTGTTTTAAAATAATATTAAATAAATAATTGCAGTTGCCTGAGCTCCGTTGGTTGGTCGAGCGAGGCGGAAAGCTTTTCGTATTTGGCACGTTCGGACAAACGCAATACTTTCGGAACGGTAAAATTATCCGAGAATCCCGCGATATACCCTAACCTCGTAATTTTCATTCAGAATTGTACATTCTCGGCGCTTCCATACTCACAAACGCTCCTGTGCCCATCATAATCACCTTCGATGCTGTCAAAAATCTCAAAAGCGTCAGAAAGGTAAATTCCCAATCGTTACAATTGCAATCTGTCAAACTTCAGGCCAAACTCTCCAACAAAACGGCGAAAATGACGCAACAATTGCTTAGTTTGTTTATCATTCAAGTAGTGTATTTAATATTTAAAAAATGTATTATTTGTTTATTCAGCTCAACCTAGCCATGCTCAGCATGGTCATTCCTCTGACTGTCCTCTTCTCTCCGTTCCTCGTTGATCTAACGGAGATTATTCCTGGCCCTGGACACCTCCTCACGCGCATTTTCGTCACGGTGAGCTCTATTAGATAAAAAAAATCAGTCCACAGTCTTCTGTTTTCACTCAATTCACCGCGATCGATGATTGAGTACGAGAAATGAAGAGATTGAAGAGACTTAGTTGCAGATATTTCTGACCGCCGATTCCTTCCAATTTCCGCTCGTTTTCATATTGAAGTGCTCGGGCAGTGGAAGGGCGAATCTTCTCGCGCGATTGCGCAAGGTTTTCAAGAAAGGCACAGGTATTTTAACAAGGATTGTTTTCGAAATTAATGAAATTTGAATTTTCCAGAACCAGTGCTCGTTTCGGCATTCCATAGCAGTCCATCGTCGGATTTCACGCGTACATGAGAGGAACAAGTGACACAAATTTCACAATTATCTTTATTCTATCATCAAAATTTTATGCCGAGAAAACTACAAAGGATAAATAGAATTCAGAAGATGATGCAAGAAATTTGACCTATTGAAAGTATCTAGTATTCTTAGAGAAGTTTGATCATATGATCACAGATCGCAGCCTTTGTATCAATGGAGAACTTGCACTCGGAAGAATTCTGAGAAAAGAAATCATAAAATAATATTACTTATTATTATTTACTAATATATAACCTGGAACACTTTGAGATGTTGTACAGTCGTGTACGTTTGCAGGCAATTGTGCTGTAAATTTTGAAATTATTTTTGCTAGCTATTTCAAGAAGTGAATCTCATTTCGTTCCACTAAATTATTCACGAGTGCGGTGGGAGTACATAACTGGCAAACTATCGAACAAATTCTGCGCCATTAGACCTCGCAAATGTCACACAACGTGGGAATAAGTTATTCTGGTGCTACGTGTATGCACCTGCACCATCCAATACTGTCGCTCATAATTAGATACAGCAGGCTCCGCCCACTTTGAAGGGACACGGAAACGAGGAAAACCTGCGCACACAAATAGAGGACTCAACCGTTTTGAACATTGAAAAGCGCGATGGATAGCTATCATGATTCCCCACGAAAGACCAGACATTTTTCTCAGGTGAATGACATCAAATGAAACATCACTTCTGTTCGGGTTGGGAGTTGACCGGGCGTTCCTCTACGACGTATTCGATTAGTGAGCTAGATTCACGATTATCCGGTAGAAAAAGATATATACAGTTATCGCATCATTCTGCCCATTTTCAACACCCTAACCCTGCATCCCATTATGTTATTGTTACTGCGCGATTCCAAGGCGATGGCTTCGGATATTCGACTAGGATATCTGCTCAACGAGGTCGTTTTCAGTGATAAATTCATTCATACAATGCAAATTTCCAGCTCGCTTTGATCTTCTTCGATTGGACATTCAGTTTCACTTTTCGCATGTACGTGATCACGCCGTATTCAGCTTTTTACTGTGGTGGTCCGATATGCGAGATGATAGAGCAACGATGGATTCACATGGTATGGTGTCTCTTATCGGTGTCATCGGCGTCTAACCAGTGCGCCTCACCAGTGCGTAAGACACCTAGTGTTGTCTTTCGACTTTAAAATCGCTTGACGTGGATACACCTTTACCTTAACTTTATCTGTGTTGAAAGAAAATGCCGAATATTGGACGAATTTGTAATTCTGATACCACTTTAGGAAAGATAAAATAAGGGTAATCATCGTCTTATTGTCAGAGCCGTTCGCATCGTGCGTTGCTCAATTTATTGTGCAAATCGACACCATTCCAGCTCGTGCTCTCCGTGATAATAACAGCCAATATTCCGTGTTTCCTCTTTCTCACGATGAGTATGCACAAAAATACGAGCAGCGGACTGCAGAGCACACTAAACATCACGAATCGGTAAGTTATGGATGTTGAATATTCTCCATCTCTTCATTTCGTTCATTATCTCGACCGTACCTACATAGGAAGAAGAGATTTGGCCCTTCGGACTGAATTGGTCTTATAAAATATGTACTGGCCTAGCAGTGGAATCCTACACGACTTCGAGTTCCTTGAGTACGGTACCTAGTACCTTTACCTTTTTTACTACCGTTCGCTTCTTTCGGTTTCTGAGCGCTCTGTGCGAGCGTTCAACAACTTCCACCTGCTTTCTTATGGATTCCCTTACAAGCCTTGCTGAATCAGAGTAATTAATGTCTGATACTGTTTTCCTAGAAAATCGAAAGCAATTATCAGACGGTCGCTGACTCGTACATATTCAGAATAGGCGGAACACGTTTGATTTCACCTGCATTCATCAGAACACAGATATCGCACAAATGAAAGTGACGGAAAATACGTGATATATAGCAAAAAATTAGAATTGTTAACTTTGAACGCTTAAATTTCTCAAAAATATATAATCATTACAGATGGCGAGCTTTCATGATGCTCATTCATTTAACCACAATGGGCGTCAATATTTACGGTTTTCTCGCTTTCGCTGTTGAATCCGATGATGCAGCGATTATTAGAAATGTAACGAAATTTGTTGTTTTAAAATAATATTAAATAAATAATTGCAGTTGCCTGAGCTCCGTTGGTTGGTCGAGCGAGGCGGAAAGCTTTTCGTATTTGGCACGTTCGGACAAACGCAATACTTTCGGAACGGTAAAATTATCCGAGAATCCCGCGATATACCCTAACCTCGTAATTTTCATTCAGAATTGTACATTCTCGGCGCTTCCATACTCACAAACGCTCCTGTGCCCATCATAATAACCTTCGATGCTGTAAAAAATCTCAAAAGCGTCAGAAAGGCAAATTCCCAATCGTTACAAATGCGATCTTTCAAATTTCAGGCCAAACTCTCCAACAAAACGGCGAAAATGACGCAACAATTGCTTAGTTTGTTTATCATTCAAGTAGTGTATTTAATATTTAAAAAATGTATTATTTGTTTATTCAGCTCAACCTAGCCATGCTCAGCATGGTCATTCCTCTGACTGTCCTCTTCTCTCCGTTCCTCGTTGATCTAACGGAGATTATTCCTGGCCCTGGACACCTCCTCACGCGCATTTTCGTCACGGTGAGCTCTATTAGATAAAAAAAATCAGTCCACAGTCTTCTGTTTTCACTCAATTCACCGCGATCGATGATTGAGTACGAGAAATGAAGAGATTGAAGAGACTTAGTTGCAGATATTTCTGACCGCCGATTCCTTCCAATTTCCGCTCGTTTTCATATTGAAATGCTCCGGTAGCGGAAGGGCGAATCTTCTCGCGCGATTGCGCAAGGTTTTCAAGAAGGGCACAGGTCATTTGACGAGCATGTTTTTCGAAATTGATAAAATGTTATTTTTCCAGAACCAGTGCTCGTGTCGGCATTTCATAGCAGCCAAACGTCGGATTTCACACGTACATGAGTGGAACAAGTGATGAAATTATTGATTTGAAGTCATTGTAAAGATATTTGTTGACACATCTGCGCTTTATTCGAACGTCTCAAGTGTATCCGTGTATACCGAGACTACAACAAAGAGTGAATGAATAAAATGAACAACGCAATAGATGACAATTATTATTCAAAGAATTTTGATCATATGATCACAAATCGCAACCTTTGTATCGTTGGAGAACTTGCTGTACTCGGGAGAATTCTGAGAAAAGAAATCATAAAATAATAATATTATTATTTATTTTCAAATAAATAACCTGGAACACTTTGAGCTGTTGTACAGTCGTGTACGTTTGCAGACAATTGTGCTGTAAATTTGGAAATTATTTTTGCTAGCTATTTCAAGAAGTGAATACGGAACATACCCTGAGCTTCGAAAAACGATAAGCATCTGCAAGTAGTAGCTTCTTTTCAGCAGTGAATTTCTTTGAAGTAATCAGATGCTTCTCACACCAATACAAGACTTTCTAAATGGATTAGTTATAGATATTGTGAAAAAAATGTTCTAACCTTGATCAGAAAACGATCGGCAAGCTTTGCAATGTGGAGTACAGTCGCATCTAGAAAATTGATTTTTTTTTCAAGAAATTTAAGTTTGCGAAATTGAAGAAAATCAAAAAAAATTACCAGAAATATCGGATCCATCCGGAAAAATAACCAGAAGTAGATCAACAAATTCCTGAAGTTTTAATTATACATTCAATAGCAAAACAAAATATCCTACCTCGAAATCGATCTCTTTCATCTCAATTTCTTTCTTGTTCTTCTCGATAAATTCCCCGAAAAACATTCCTTTGAATATAGGGGAGTGCATTGCGAGATACTGAAAAAAATATACTAAGAAGGGATTTCATGCCAATAATTTTCAGATTTTTTATTTGAAATGGTTTACCTCTTTCGAGACAACTAGTTTCTTCTCTCCAATCACCAGAGTCACATTATTTGTCTCAATTGGGGAAACGAATTTAGAAACATCTCGAGATTCAACAGAAGGCGTCAAGAAATCGCATCTTAAACATTTCCAATTCAATGACAATTCTATTTTAATAACAATCTTACCCTCCGGAACTGTTGACGATTGTAAGACGGAATTCGATAGTTATCGTATTATTCAAGCAGTAATGCTGCAATTGTATCATGGAGTATATGTGCTACAGTAACAAGATCAGGATATCAAAAATATCACTTGAATTCGCGATAGAAAAATTAAAAGAAAACTTCGCAAACCTCCGAACTATTCAAGTAGTTCCAGTAATTATATTTCTCAAATTGAGCAGCGTTGTTCTTGTCATCGAGATAAACCCTTCGCTTTAAAATTCTTATTAGATATTTCAAATAGGGCAGACCATTCCCATTAATGCTGCGGAAAAAGTCAGGGGTGATTTCCTCCACGGGTGGAAAGGAGGAAAAGGAGGAAATCAAAATATTGAATTTTCAGTATCTCGCTTCCCCGTAGAGCTAGCTACTCAAAAATTTATGTACGGTTTTTCCGACACCTTTAAACCTTATAAACCAAGTTTCAAGTGGCTAGCATCAATGGAATCCGAGATATTTCAAAATAACGAAAAATGCGGGAATTCAAATTTTTTATTTCCTCCCTCGACTTTTTCCACCCGTTTTTTTCCTTTTCTCTTTCCTCCCCCTATGATACTTTTTCCGCCGCATCAATAACATTGAATTACAAATTATAAAACACAACAAACCTCCCTAGCCGTCTGTGTCCATGTATCACCCTCCTTGAGCACATATATCCCCACATCGACTTCGCATTTCCACGGACCGGCGTGATCCACACCGCATTGAAGCGTGTAATCAGCCCAATATCCACACGAATCGCTAGTCTTCTTCATGTTTATGTTCCTAAACAAGGGGGGATTGGGATAATTTCACCGAACTGGATAAAAAATATTAAAAACACATAAAACTAAGCACTAACCACATGAATCCTTCATTCCGCCATTCTTCCGAAGATACCTTTCCTTCAGCCAAAGTTTCACGAGCATAATTAATCTCCCATCGAAGGGTAAACTTGGAAGGGACAGCCATTCTGTGAGATTGAAAATGTCGGTGGACAATATTTGGCTCGAGATATTCAAGAAACGGATATAAACACGAATGTTATTTATGTTTTTAAGTAAAGGAGCGAAACGTGAGAGATGGAAAAACGTGAAAGTAAATTTCAAGGTAATTTCCCTTGCACTGTGTATGTGCCAACATCGGGTGCATCCAATTTAATCTGCACAGTTCCGAATTAAGATAAGACGGACGGTCCGATCGAAGTTCAAACCCGCATGCCGTATGCTGGAAACGGAAAGGAGAGATGCCAGAAGGTGTGTCAAGGCTAGGAAAATCAATTTTTTTTAACAAATGGCTATCAATCGTATCCAATTATCAGTTTATCGCTTAAAGAATATGATTATTGCAGTAGTATCAGAGTTGATGGTTGTAATGGAGAGCAAGATGGATTAAGGGACCTGTACAGGGTCAAGACACTCACTGTAGGGAGGGGACTCAGTCGTAATAAATGTGGCTTCTCAATAAATGATCCTTCACAGTACTCTGTTAGAGAGTGTGCAAAATGAAGAGGCCATTTCACGAGAAGCTGCCATACGGATTCATATCATAAGTGCAATAAGCGTAGGAAAACGGGACAAATTAGTACAAGATAGGATTATGTGTGGGGTGAATGGAAGTATGCTCGGGATTGAGATTTATTCAAGCCAGTGCCGAGCTCGATTTCGTCTCCGGCATTCCCCCTCTGAGGGCTGCCATCGGGCACTTGGACGACATTGAGGAGCAGTCGAGCGCCACGCCGTTCTTGCGCTCGATCTGGAATGGTGATTGAATTCATTTTTACAGGTTGTTGAGGAACCAAAAGAAGCAGACATCGAATTCTTACTTGCTCCACAGGACTTGTATCCAGTGTGAAACATAACACAAAAATATACTAAAAAAATATTCATAACCGTTCTTGCGCTCGATCTATAATGGTGATTGAATTCATATCTGCACTGATTTATCCTGGCATCAGGCAATGGGCCTGCTAGAGGAAATATCGTTAGGGAGGAGATTGGGTCTCTTTATACTCAGTGTCATCACTGCACGAAGAGAAATAATAATTATATTGAGGGAGGAACGAGTGGAACACCATCACATTCTTTTTTACTCCACAGGACTTGTATCCAGTGTGAAACACAACGCAATCTCAATAAGCGAAAAAATGACGATTGGAGTCACCGAAGATCAGAACGAAATGACCGAATGCAAATCCCTCACCAAGCTCTCGGCCACGTCCTCCAACTTGCAGTAGGAACGACGACGGGTTTCGGCGCTCACTGATCTCTCTGAGGATGAGGGAGAGTCGGAGATCTGAGAAGTGAAACAGTTTCATTAGTCCGAATCTATTAGCAGGCTCTGTTTTGTTATAAAGACCTTGTAAAAGGAATGATGCTGTCATCTTTTATGTGGAAATTTTTTCCCAATTCCCGCCTTCCATGCACGAACGTTTGGATAAAATCCATGTATGATATCGATACCTTGAGTGCATCCATCTTCAGATCTCCCCCACTCAGTCTTCTCTCCATGCCCACACGAATCTCCCCGTTCGACCCGCGACGAGTGCCCGAGAAGATGTCCGCAACGGATCCTGATGAGGAAATGTTGTATGCATGAGCAATGCACCGCATATGTTTCACAACACGTATTTTGAACATTGATCTGCTTTGAACTGATTTTGGGTGCACACTCGATCGTAATTTCAACCAAAATCATAGTCTGTGACCCCGACCATCACGAGCCCAACAGTAGAGTTCAAAATACGAGTTAT
>LS488685.1:22004-38906 GCA_900490705.1 Pristionchus arcanus | reverse complement strand
ACTTTTGATGCTCTATCGAATGGTATATCACATGAGGGTCAAAGCAGAGATTTATTTTTCGTGCATGACATGCATGAATCATCATGAAAATTTACCAGAAGTATACCTGACCCCTAGGGACTACCCACAACAAATTTCAGCTCGATTGGAGCACTTTGAAGCATTGTGCCACCCCTGTCGAGGCCTGTCCCGTTCTTACAGAGAACGCGTTTTAAATTAACGAAAAAAAGATAATAAAATAAATATTTAAAAATATATGAAGTTCGAAAAATCGGCTCAAAATTACCCCATACTCCGTAATCCTGCGCGCGTGCTATTGCGAAATGACTTTTTAAGCAGAATTGATAAAAAAATCAATCTGTGCGCACCGGAATATTGAATTTCGGTGCACTATATATTATTGGGCAACAGTACTACGCATTACCGCATACTACTTGAAGATTCTCCATCATGACTTTTCAGGTCCATTTCGGACCATGACCCGGGGTTCATGGTCTTGGGCTACTTTCGGACCATGAACCCCGGGTCATGGGTCGGAAAACTCGTTGTCGCGGATTCAACCCCTATGGTGATAAATATTTGCAAGATGTTGTACTAATTTCATTTAAGTGTTTTTTACCAAATCTAAATTGAAAAACAGTCTACGGAGCAATTTATTCGGCTTGCGAAATGCAGTGCTTTTCACTTTATCGAGAGGCTCCTTTTGCGGGTAAAATCGATCTGGATTTCCAATAGTAGAATCAGGGCTCGATTACTATGTAAAAAATGACATATCCAACCCACATTGGGCTGATTTTTGCAGGTGTGGGAGGGAAAAAATGGTAACACAACCCACATTTGGCTGATTTTTTAGGGGTTTTGGAGGGAAAAAGGGAAACCAACCCACATTATGGCATTTTTTTTGAAAGTGTATGTAATCGACCCCTGAGTAGAATCGATGGGGAGGTCACCTGGCTACATTGTGCACATAGTGGCTCTGGGATGCACTTCGAAAAATGGCCCCATACCATCAAAAAACCAAGAAATGTGTTCAAAAAAGCGGTGTAGGGGTTGAGCATAAATATATCTTATTAGCTGATTTTCAGTGTTTGGACACCCCTAATATATTGCAAATGTAAAATTGGGTCTATCTTGACAGGATGAGAAAACATGATTTTTTTACCATTTATCGATATTTTTCACTATTCTTTCCCCTGGTGGGTAGGAAATGGAAATAATGGGCACTATAGGTAATGTAGGGGCAAGACCCTCCTAACACTAGAGTATGGGCTTACGGAACTGAAATCGGTAGGAGCGTGTCCGGGGGGTGGTCGATTTTTACCGATCCGGTCTCTTAATGATAATACATTATGATGGACCAAATCGTTATCCCATATTAAAGCAGTTTTTTCAAGTGTGTTTCCTTTCAAATTGTGGAGGTAGATGCCTCTCACTTTTCTCCTATCCCGTGCCACGGAAAGATCGGTGGAGAATACGAGAGATAAGATAGTGCAGAGTAAAAAAGTGGTCAGAAAAACGCTCTCTCAAAATGTACCGCTATTTCGTTGTGTAGAATTATAGTATAAAAATAGGCGCTACTCTGTTTAGAGCGATTAAAAATTAAGCTGAATCCTAAAAAAATGTGATGGGTAGCGCCTGCGCGGCGTAGTTTTGGCTGGGAAATCTACCCTAGACGAAGTCACCATTCCGTGTTGTCTGATCTTTCAGTGGTGCTTGGGAAAAAAATAGTTTTATGTGTCCATTTCATCATACATAATATTACGTTGAATAATTTTTAAAATATTACGTTGAATATTTTTCTTCACACCCCAGGGTATTAAAAATGATTCCCAGAATGAGGCGCATCTACACATGCGACATGTAAATAACAAATGTTACTTGCCCCTAGTATTTGGGAAAAAATGTCAGAGACATGTTAGAAAAGTACCCTTCCTGTTACTGCCCCAGTCGATGTCCTTTAGCCAGAAGAGTAGACGCTCACGTATCTCCTTCAGGCGAATAGTCGTTTCCAGAATCTGCGAGAAAGTTTATAAAGCATATAATAACGTTTGTCCCGCGATCGAGCGCAACTCTGGGGCTATGGTGCTGAAGTCGATGGGTATTTTTATAAATATTGAGATCACGTTGGCTTCAGAAGAAGTCATGTCGAAATAACTTTTCTTCACCTTCTTAGTTGTTGGCATTCTAATTCGCTAAAAATTCAAGAGTATGGTCACAGAGCAATGTATTTGGAAAAAAACCTGTGTAAAAAAAAAATACTTTTTTAAACCGCACCCCTGTGTAGAGTACACTCCGTTGGATGCTGATTAGACAGCGGAGCAGCTCAGTTTCCAGTGAGAAATTGTGAGAGAGATCCGAGAGGAGCGGGTGGTGGAACTACAAGATACAAAGACTGTTTCGTTTCAAATATAATTCTTTCAAATCGAGCAGTATATGACCGTTTGTGAAAGAACCGAGTAAATCTGGAACCTTCGGGTACAGTCAAAAAATCTATACTCCGAAGTTTGGGCGATCGTGGTAGTCAAGGCTGCGATAACGGTGGGCAAATTCATTTTTGGTTACAGTGCTGAGCGACCCCTCCAACTGTGGTGTATACCCCCGCGATTGGACCGCCATGCACCCGAAAATTAGTCGAAAATAATTATTTTTCACACGTGTACCCCCGGAAAACACCCTCTTGTGCCCCCGCAAAAAAACAGTCGTTGGTTTAACCGCGATCAACGCTGTTTGGTCATATTATCTTCGTTTTACGTAAACTGCCTCATGTTTACTTAAATCACAAATGTAAATGTTTAAAATATATTCTGAATAGAATAGGGAATCTTCAGAAAATAGACGAATAGGCATGATATTTATGCTACCCTTTCAGCCATACGTTCCTCACCTCTCTGACCATGGCGCAAACCCTTTGCAACGATTCCTCGATTGTATCAAGCGCCTCTTCGCATGATTCGTTTGCTGCAAAGGCTATTCGATTTATATAATTTGTTAAAATATACTATATATATATAGCCAAATATACCATATATATATATAGCCACGCTTTTTGCAGGGTTTACCCATCGAAGAACTACAGTACCCCCCCCCCCCTATCCCCTACCGTACCAGTCTCCTGAGGAAGTGGCCGTTGCCACAGCCAAAGTCGAGCACGCGTGCGCCCTCCTTCGCCTGAGTGACGATGTACCTGCAATCGATATGATACAGTACTCCAATATTCTGTGAAAATCGATAATTATTGTTAGAAGCGCGTCTGTTGTTTTCAACCCATACCAATACAAGGACAAGAAAGTCCTTGAAAAGGTGCAGAACTACTTCACTAGGCGACTTTTCATGCGCTGCTATAACCACACATGGGCTGATATGCCCTCCGCCCAAACTAGAAATGGGGAATTAAGCCTTGAGTCACTAGAGAAGCGAAGAGAAGGAATTGACATTAGAGTAGCCAAAAATCTCCTCCGAGGCAAGTATAGTATCTCGTACAAAAACCCGCATTACTTCAAAATTTACTACACCAGAAATGGCATGAATTTCAACAATCCTGGCTCCCGCCATGGGTACAGGCATAACAGTTTCTTTCCGCGAGCGGCAAGGCTTTTAGTAAAACCCGAGAATCAGATCAGTTTCACCGTATAGAGTTCCCGTCATTGCCTCACTGCTTCAATCTCGTCATGCATTATTGTACCATTCGAATACTATTTTATTGTTTTCACCGTTATTTCATTGAAATAGCATAAATATTATTAACCTTCGGGTACAGTCAAAAAATCTATACTCCGAAGTTTGGGCGATCGTGGTAGTCAAGGCTGCGATAACGGTGGGCAAATTCATTTTTGGTTACAGTGCTGAGCGACCCCTCCAACTGTGGTGTATACCCCCGCGATTGGACCGCCATGCACCCGAAAATTAGTCGAAAATAATTATTTTTCACACGTGTACCCCCGGAAAACACCCTCTTGTGCCCCCGCAAAAAAACAGTCGTTGGTTTAACCGCGATCAACGCTGTTTGGTCATATTATCTTCGTTTTACGTAAACTGCCTCATGTTTACTTAAATCACAAATGTAAATGTTTAAAATATATTCTGAATAGAATAGGGAATCTTCAGAAAATAGACGAATAGGCATGATATTTATGCTACCCTTTCAGCCATACGTTCCTCACCTCTCTGACCATGGCGCAAACCCTTTGCAACGATTCCTCGATTGTATCAAGCGCCTCTTCGCATGATTCGTTTGCTGCAAAGGCTATTCGATTTATATAATTTGTTAAAATATACTATATATATATAGCCAAATATACCATATATATATATAGCCACGCTTTTTGCAGGGTTTAAGCATTGAATGAACAGGGGCCGTATGCATGAACCTCGGCAAATGTTACGTTACTAACGTGAGCATCTTCTAAACAAGGCTTCTCCTTGTGAGAATGACGTCGCGTCTGACGGGCAAACCGTTTGCCGGGTTCATGCATTGCGCTTCTGATATGACCTGTGACGATCCTCCGATGGCACGCAATAAGCGTGTCTCTCGAATCGCAATATGCGAGTGACTGCTCGCAGATGTGGTGAGGTACAGTGCCAGGAAGTAAATGAGAGGCGATACGAGTGAACGAGTCACTAAAATAATAGTTCACGGGTCTTTTGTAAAACATTTTTTAAAACAAAATTATCCACTTTTATAGCCGAATTTCGCCTGATTCTAAACCATTAAATGTTTCCCTTGTTAAAGCAAAGCACAAAAAAATGAATGTCAAATGGAATCGTCTCACAACCTTTTGTTCCGAGATATATAAAGCATACATGGCAACTCCATAATGCCTTCGCATCTCAGCTTCTTTTTTCGCCACTAAGTGCCGGATATTATGAAGGAAGGGCAACTGGATGTAATGAGCCTCCGCGATGGCCAACTGAACACAAAATAATACGCTGTTAAAGGTATCAAGACTGTCTTAAACAACTTGTTTTGCAAGTTGTTCTAAAGGGTAATATTGCTAGAAAAATTTCGTGACACATGTAATAACAATTTATGTACCTGCCCGAAAGCAGTTAGAATTTCCTTCCAACTGGCCACTTCCGATGTGTTCCTTCCGTATCCCTCGCCATCGCTGGCACGCGCTGCTTCGATTGCAGTGTGCATCACCTGAACTTTTTTTTTTACAAAACAACTCAAGTTCAAAGAGGCATCAATATATTAAAATTTGAGTATTGAAAGCGTCTAACATTAGTGAATTTAAGTTCCACCATACGATCATGAACAATCGTGGAAGAGAAATAAGAAAATATCATATAAATAATAAATACTTGAGAAGCAGCCTCGAATTGCATCCGTCGCACATCGTGTCCGAAGTCAGAGAAGTACTTCGAAATCTGGAAGGATTAGCATACAGATAACAATGCCTATTATCATTGTTTCGAAAAATTGAATAATCTCATTTCATGAGATAATTTCTCTTTAAAAATTCTAAATACATGAAACGAAATTTTAATAGTCGCAAAGCACTTGATTACATGCCGCGTCACAATAACTTTGAAACGTAACATTCAACCATAATTGTTTAATTGTCCAACCTGGGGTGGGACGCTATACAATAAACTATCGTTGTCTTCAGCCGAGGCGAATCCTGGGCCGTCTAGTGCGACGACAGCTTCATCCGCTACTTCATCAGCAGCCATACCAATAAGAAATGAAGATAATGTAGAAAAAAGATGAATGCAATTAGAGAGCTTAACAGAGTAGGCTCCGCTCTCTCACAAACACACACTCTTGTCGCCTGCACTCTAGCCAATCTTACATTAGGAGAGCTGTCACTGGATAAAGGAGTCCCTAACCAGGGGAAAGTAGGGGGGAGGGCTACCATTAGCAAGGGAGGCATTTCCAAGTTGGTGTGGCTCCACATAGAGACAAAAATGAATGGATCAAGTATCAACCAATTGTCTATGTCTTTACCACCCCTCTGCCGCACGGTTCTATGCATTTGAGTGGACATTCGATTGTTAACATTCATAATAAAACTGCAACGAAAGTTGTGATAACAAGTACGGGATATAACAACAGAATGCACGCCCGGAGCCCCAACGCTCCCACTTCTGAACATATAGATTTCCATCCCGTTGTTAAAATATTTTCTTTCGAATATTACGCCTTCCATTCATCTATCTTACAATCGAAAAAGTTGATTTATTCGGTGTTCCAGTTCAAGTAAAACAACATGTTTTTCGATAACAAATGTGTAACAAGAATAACAGATAACAAAATCGGAGGTCGAAACCAAAAGGAGAAACAATCAGATGCTATCATTTAGCGTGGGGATGCGAAGAAAAAACAAAGAGACTGTGGCATGATTATCTTCAGATAAATTCAGCAAGCGAAGCAGCAACAAGCTCTCTCAGGACACGTGATTTTCGCTCGAGCACCTGGAATATTTAACTATAACTTTCCGGGTGTGTTTTCAACTAGGAAACAATCTACTTCAAACACGACTCTCCAGCGTGCGCCTTTTTCGGCCCACTGCTCCGCGTCAATATTGGATGAATGGGAATAGCTTAACACGCGAAACATCATCAAAACACAAGGGTTTCATGGAGAAAGTTTGATGTGAAATCTTACAGAAGATTTAAAGCTGCGTTGCAGCACCTATGCCCCATAATAGTAAACAATAAAGGGTTGCATGTTATTTTCCTCCGTCACGAAAATCCTCAAAACTGTCGACACATTTAAGCAAGCTGCGGTAAGTTCATGCGTCAATCATTTATCCCATTTTGGGGGTTGAGTTGAGAGGCGTGTCCAAATTAGAGATTAACAATTTAGAACTCTAAAATTTTCTTTTCGATTACACTCACCACATCACATCGCGCGACCGAATATGCATTGATACATAAGATAATCAAGAAGATAACCGTCAATACAAAAAAATTTAAAAAAATTTAAAACCTTGCAGGCCTCAACAACAAGTGTAGCAGCGGGCAATGCGCCGGTCGACTCCACACTGACTGCAAAGCAACTTCATTAGTAGTTAACATAAATGCAAGTAAAAAATGCTCCGTCAACAGAATTGAGAAAACCTAGTATATATATAAAAGATGAATATTTTTCTCATCGTTTGATTAGAATACTAATTCATAATACAGTATTTAGCACACAATACGGAAAATTCGGCTTTCCTCAGTAAGTGAAACGATGCGCTAGAACCGAAAACCCCTAACAATAAATCAATAATTGCGAATTGTTTTTTTTCTTTTTTTACGATAAAGAAGTGTCTAATTTGAAATCGTGTACACAAATTGGCCAAATGAACTTACAGATAAAATGGTCCTTCACCTTGCCCATCTCGACTGCACCTTCCAGCTCCTAAGAGAATATTTTATAGGCGTTGCCTAAGAATTGCACAATTCCCGAGATTTTCGGTACAGCAAAATATGACAGTATGGTCCTTTGCAATTTTATGGCAGGATTAGCTGTCCTCACAGTTGAAAAGGGTTATTTCGGCCCCAAATATTCCCATGGTATGAGACATAGTAGGTCAAAAGCCAAAAAATCCTGCTCATTTCATCTCTGCATCGATTTCTGTTTGTGTGATGTTCTTAATTTGTTAATTTGAATAATATAAAAAATTAAATTATGATCCCAAAGTTTGAATTTTTTTAACTTTAACTGTCAGCGGAGCGGAGAGATGTCCGATTTCTCAGCGGAGAGATGTCCGAGAGATACCACAAAGTTCGAGACTACTCCTGATTTGGTCTATTTTTGATATGTTGCGTCTCATGATGATTCCAGATTTTTAAAAGGATGTACTGATACTTTGCAAGCAAAATCCTATACGACGGAAACTCGTCAACAAATTTTGCTTGTAAAGTCTCAGTACACCCTTTCTGGAAAAAATACATATTATAGATATCATAATGAGCCACATCATATCAAAAAAGAGATGTGTTCGACATTGTTTTCGAGAAATAAATTATCAAAAAATAGGTCGATACACTTGATTTAGTACGAAAATGCACCACCTTTGAATGCATGTAATTATGCAAATTATTTTTTTGGAATATCGCAATAACAAGAATCGATGTAGGCCACCTTGGGCTATCGGACAGAATAGGTGAAAATCCCATAGAGCTAGTTTTTGCTGTACCGGGGGGGGGGGGGTGCGATTCTTAGCCGAACGCACTGATATGGACATATTATCAAAGAATTTAAATCGACCAAGATGAAACATTTATGTAGAAAAGAAAACACATTTCCATCAAACATTCAGTTATACGAAAACGTGGAACCGATGAACTGTCCCCACCTCGTGTCTGAAAACGTTCCTCGAGCTCGTGTCTCTTCGTGCATCGACAACAACAGCTGGAAAAAATAATAAAAATTTCTAGATACTAGACTTTTGCGTTATCACCGCAGCTAATGACAGTTTTAATCAAAAACACACCCTTATCATTATGTATCTCGACTACTCCCTGAGAGAATGCCTTCTGCAGAAGACGTGCATCAGCACCAACGAGATCGCGCTTAAGATTGATGAATGGCAGAAGCCTGAAAAAATCATACATTTCAGGCAAAATAGCCAACAATGATCAACACTGTATTTCGAATTTTACTTGCCTGTATGAAGCGGTGGCAACGGGAGAAAACTTGGCGTGATCGCGTCCGACCCCTTTTACGCAATGAACCAGTGCCTGTGAATTACAGTTGGATAAAAGAGGTAAACGGGCTCGCAATAGGGATAGGTCACATAAGGGACTCGCCACGTTTGAGAGCAGGGGTCAAATATTCAGGTTATGAAATGAAAGATGTGGTATGTTACTACAAATGTTGATGGCTTTTGCACTTGCAGTGGCTAGGTTTCGGGTAAATTCCCCCGATTTTGTCGATCGATAGTATGCATTTCTATAATTTTTATTCTTTTTTTTCTAAAAATGTGACATGCATAGGTCCTTTCGGAAGGGGCATTTGACCTCTGTTCACTGGTGAGCGCCGATGTCATAGTTTCTCGGGGATCCACAAAAAATCAGGTCCTGAGGGCCGCAAAATGAAAAAATCGAGCAACGGAATAAAATCGGCGCGAAGCGCCTTAAATTTTTCAACTAATAACCGTTCCGCCGATCCGCAACCAGGGGGGGGGGGGGGGGGGTGCGATTCTTAGCCGAACGCACTGATATGGACATATTATCAAAGAATTTAAATCGACCAAGATGAAACATTTATGTAGAAAAGAAAACACATTTCCATCAAACATTCAGTTATACGAAAACGTGGAACCGATGAACTGTCCCCACCTCGTGTCTGAAAACGTTCCTCGAGCTCGTGTCTCTTCGTGCATCGACAACAACAGCTGGAAAAAATAATAAAAATTTCTAGATACTAGACTTTTGCGTTATCACCGCAGCTAATGACAGTTTTAATCAAAAACACACCCTTATCATTATGTATCTCGACTACTCCCTGAGAGAATGCCTTCTGCAGAAGACGTGCATCAGCACCAACGAGATCGCGCTTAAGATTGATGAATGGCAGAAGCCTGAAAAAATCATACATTTCAGGCAAAATAGCCAACAATGATCAACACTGTATTTCGAATTTTACTTGCCTGTATGAAGCGGTGGCAACGGGAGAAAACTTGGCGTGATCGCGTCCGACCCCTTTTACGCAATGAACCAGTGCCTGTGAATTACAGTTGGATAAAAGAGGTAAACGGGCTCGCAATAGGGATAGGTCACATAAGGGACTCGCCACGTTTGAGAGCAGGGGTCAAATATTCAGGTTATGAAATGAAAGATGTGGTATGTTACTACAAATGTTGATGGCTTTTGCACTTGCAGTGGCTAGGTTTCGGGTAAATTCCCCCGATTTTGTCGATCGATAGTATGCATTTCTATAATTTTTATTCTTTTTTTTCTAAAAATGTGACATGCATAGGTCCTTTCGGAAGGGGCATTTGACCTCTGTTCACTGGTGAGCGCCGATGTCATAGTTTCTCGGGGATCCGCAAAAAATCAGGTCAGGAGGGCCGCAAAATGAAAAAAAAGCGAGCACCGGAATAAAATCGGCGCGAAGCGCCTTAAATTTTTCAACTAATAACCGTTCCGCCGATCCGCAACCAGAAAAACTATGACATTATTAGCTCACCAGTGCCTCTGTATGAGAGCGAAGAGGTAAGATAACGAATCAGTAATCCCTCCCTGCGAGAAGGGAAGACACTCTCCTTGTTCCACACACTTTCTCTCTCTATCTCTTTTCTCTGCCCGCGACCGCTCATAACGAGGTGTTACGAGCTCATAATCCTCCCCTACACTCTCTCAAACTTACTGTTTGAGAGACTCTCTCAAACTTACTGTTTGAGAGACCGTAATATCGATATCGTTTAGCAGATTCTAGTGTGAATTGTACATACATAATACACACATAACATAATACATAATTTCAACTTGAATTTTCAAGCATATTTTTTTCCAAAATCACGATCTTCTTATGAAAATTTATTTCCCAATCAAAGATTGAAGAGTTATGACGCTGTTTGCGAGAGTTTCAAACAAGGGTCAGAAAAGCAAAAAAACATTAAGAAAAAAGATCATATACAAAAAGAAAAATTGGCTTTCGGACATGCATGAGCCGCATGCATCCTTGGAAAATTATTGTCCGCCATAAATGGGTCTCCGGGTTTATAAACGGTTTCAGAAGTACGGGTCGCCTCCACTTTTAGACAAATTTTCGACTATTGCTCCTCAAAGCCAACGGGTCACCGCCACTTCAGAGTATGCCATCGCATCCAAATGTAGAGATAGTCTCCGTTTTCTTTGCTTCAAAAATCATAACTCGCATCCACAGATACTTGTGAAACGCCCGTGACTATCGGAATTTTGAAAAAAACATGTCTATGCAAACTTCAATAGCAACATGTGAATCCACATTGGAAAATAACTTTCAACGTTTCGTGAATCACTTGAGTCGTTTTTGAGATATCCCCAAAAACGTGAAAAGGGTTCATTTTTCAATCACAGGCTGAAATTTGCATATTGTAGAACAAGATAAAGTACCCCTCCCGAAAGGACCTATGCATACCATATTTTTAACCCAATTTTAACAACAACAAAAAATAGACAAAAGCATACCACCGATCGACAGAAACGGAGGAAATGACCCGAAACCAAACCTTCGCAAGTGAAATTGCATTCAAATATTGTAATAGCATACCACACCTTGTGTTTCATGACACAAATTTTTGACCTCTGGAGATAGTGATTGTCGGGAAGAGAATCCTAAAATCTCCCAGTGAGACTCTCCCTTTCCTTAGATTCTATATTTTATGATGTCTGACCTTTGCACATTTCTGTTCGATTCCATGGGAAAAGACCCATTCTAACAAAATACCCGAATTGCAAAGAAAATATTGAAAATTGAATACAGCCAACCTTTTAAATATACTTTTTCACTTTCTGTCATTATTGTGTGTAACAGTTATGCTTAATAATATACTTTTTATTGTCAAACCTCAATTTGCTGACCAGGACGCAGCTTCGCGACGAGAATATCCTCGTGAACCATGCGCGGCGGGTTATCAGCGAAACGTTCTCTCTCAAATTTATCATTCGGTAACCATTTAGCTAATATTTTTATTCACGAAAAAAATGTTTGCCCGTTAAATTCGAATAATAATAGCAGCAATAACAAGAATCGGAAGTACCAGACCTGATCGCCGACAGGCACCCACTGAAAAGCACGAGAGTAGACGGAAGAATCGAGGTAGAGCTCGGAAGGTTCCGAAGCAGCAGCCGATGCTTTCGCGTTCTTCGTGCATGATACCTACACGTTAAATGAAATTATTCACGGTCTTGGTCATACAAATTGAAAAAAAATTCCAAAATTACATCGCGCAAAGAGTTTTTCTTCAAATAAGAGTAAAAATAGGAACTGTTTTTTTAACCCAGGCTCAATGAGTCGGATATAGGACTGCATTACCGATCTCACCTTATTCCCCTATTCCCCCGATATTTGAAACAAAACCCGCGAAATTCAACATAATTTACTCCGAACCCCTGAATTTAGCCGTTTGTCCGGGAATGGTGATGTTCACCGCTCAGGGTACAGCCGCCCTGTTTGCGCAATGGGAAGGGCAGACGAACGATAGGGAGGGAATACTCTGCGAGAAAAATCCCGACCAAGAATACATGCACATTGATCTATTAAAAGGGCGCTATGTCGAATGAGAACTTCACGACCAGTGAGACAACTGCTATGTAAGAGAACATATTGAGAACCAGTTCTCATTCGACATAGTGCCATTAAAAGAGATGTACATTTATGGCGAAGACCAGATGAACGTTGGGATCGGGAGTGGGGATTTCCTCGCAGTCGACACCCTGCTCGTTGATGCCCACAATCTGAATT
Organism: Pristionchus arcanus; assembly: GCA_900490705.1. Classification (NCBI taxonomy): domain Eukaryota; kingdom Metazoa; phylum Nematoda; class Chromadorea; order Rhabditida; family Neodiplogasteridae; genus Pristionchus; species Pristionchus arcanus. Next base: position 26,524 of record LS488685.1, on the reverse strand, counting down.
TATAAATGTATATTTGAACCAGAATAAAGGCAAGAAAAGTGTAGAACATAATCCATACGACCCACCTTCTCCTTTGGCCAGTCAAATTCCCTGCAGTCCACGTGTAACGGGAGCAGCCCCAGACGATGGCACAAAACCTAAATACATGCACTTCTCGTTGTAGCTCCTCCCTGACATAGACTTGAATTGACGGAGACCGACCTCATCCTGAATCACTGACGTGTTCTGATACAGATATACCTTCTCGATCGCCATCGAAGGCACCTGCAGATAATATTTACGATTGCTGTGCAATACTATTAAAAGAGTAATATTATCTGAACATGTTTATGTGTGTCCATAGTTGAAAAGAGCAATCTTCATCCCCTAAATATATATATATATATTGTTCACCTCGGCAATAAGAACTCTGCGAAGGGCGTTCGCGATGGGCGCTTCCACGTGCACGAGGTCAAATTCGAGCGAGAGTCCGTCGTCTACCTCGCCGATAATTTCAACCTTAAATTATAAATCCGTCAAACAATTATTTAGTAAAAAAACATTTGCGCACTTTGACATCCTTGCATAGCTCCTTAACATCGAATTTGCCTCCTTTGCGAGCGCGAGGTACGTCCGAGGCACCATCGTAAGTCTGAAATAAAACAAAAACATAGGCAGTATGGCCTGGATTGATCTGATTTCAAGGAAAATTCTGCGTAATATTCCGCCCATATTTGATGTGTTCGAAAATTAAATGAAATCAACTTAACAAAAATGGAATCAGTGCAAGAATTATGGAATTTCAACGATTTTGCTGAAAAAGAGATCTCATCAAAGAAGATTTTAACCCAGGCTCAATGAGTCGGATATAGGACTGCATTACCGATCTCACCTTATTCCCCTATTCCCCCGATATTTGAAACAAAACCCGCGAAATTCAACATAATTTACTCCGAACCCCTGAATTTAGCCGTTTGTCCGGGAATGGTGATGTTCACCGCTCAGGGTACAGCCGCCCTGTTTGCGCAATGGGAAGGGCAGACGAACGATAGGGAGGGAATACTCTGCGAGAAAAATCCCGACCAAGAATACATGCACATTGATCTATTAAAAGGGCGCTATGTCGAATGAGAACTTCACGACCAGTGAGACAACTGCTATGTAAGAGAACATATTGAGAACCAGTTCTCATTCGACATAGTGCCATTAAAAGAGATGTACATTTATGGCGAAGACCAGATGAACGTTGGGATCGGGAGTGGGGATTTCCTCGCAGTCGACACCCTGCTCGTTGATGCCCACAATCTGAATTTATAAATGTATATTTGAACCAGAATAAAGGCAAGAAAAGTGTAGAACATAATCCATACGACCCACCTTCTCCTTTGGCCAGTCAAATTCCCTGCAGTCCACGTGTAACGGGAGCAGCCCCAGACGATGGCACAAAACCTAAATACATGCACTTCTCGTTGTAGCTCCTCCCTGACATAGACTTGAATTGACGGAGACCGACCTCATCCTGAATCACTGACGTGTTCTGATACAGATATACCTTCTCGATCGCCATCGAAGGCACCTGCAGATAATATTTACGATTGCTGTGCAATAATATTAAGAGTAATATTATCTGAACATGTTTATGTGTGTCCATAGTTGAAAAGAGCAATCTTCATCCCCTAAATATATATATTGTTCACCTCGGCAATAAGAACTCTGCGAAGGGCGTTTGCGATGGGCGCTTCCACGTGCACGAGATCAAATTCGAGCGAGAGTCCGTCGTCTACCTCGCCAATAATTTCAATCTTAAATTATAAATCCGTCAAACAATTATTTAGAAAAATAACATTTGCGCACTTTGACATCCTTGCATAGCTCCTTAACATCGAATTTGCCTCCTTTGCGAGCGCGAGGTACGTCCGAGGCACCATCGTAAGTCTGAAATAAAACAAAAACATAGGCAGTATGGCCTGGATTGATCTGATTTCAAGGAAAATTCTGCGTAATATTCCGCCCATATTTGATGTGTTCGAAAATTAAATGAAATCAACTTAACAAAAATGGAATCAGTGCAAGAATTATGGAATTTCAACGATTTTGCTGAAAAAGAGATCTCATCAAAGAAGAATTCCCCACATTTATGACTCGCTCATCCTGCATGATTAGGACGTTCTTGCTCTCGTCCACATCCATCGATTCGATCTTCGCTTCCTTCTTTACTGCTGCTGCCGATTTGCGACCCATTCTCAAGTAAGAGTTAGATATTAGACTAATACCGAGTAAATGATGACGCTAAATAGTTAAGCCCTTGAGAAAAAAAAGAGGGAAAATATTAGTGTAACATATGTTCGTAGATATCACAGCGACTCTGACGCCCGAAAAATAAGCGACGCAAAATAGGAGGAAAGTTTTATTACAACGGGGAACGATTGGCATACGAATCCAAAACGATAAGCGAGACAAAAACCCTTCTGAATAAAATATATACATAACACAGAGAAGAACAATTACTAGCGAAATAATATCATGAACAAAAGGTGATATTTTCACAACTCCAAGTGAACCTCAACGAACTTCGGGACCTTATTAAAGCTTCTCTATAAATATCGGGATAATGAAGAAGGCTTAACGCACATGTAATATATCACTTACTATTTTGAGCATTTAGCAGTTTTATAATGAAAAATGTGCTGGAAAAAGACTCTCAGATATCTAGAACCTCCGGCTTCCAGATGCCCACTGTATATCGGAACCAGATGAGGATCAAGTCGCGACCCATTTCCAACCACGACCAGACTGGTACGATCTTGGAACCATCGACCTCATGCCAGACAACGGCCACCTGCAAAATACAAAAAAAATCACTTGTAGTAGATAGTCAAAACGGACTAATTCATTTCGATTCGAAATTCACATGCAATAAAAAAATCAAAGTTACCGCTACCTCATCCACCTTCAACTTCCACATCTCTGCGAGATAGAGAATCTCTACATCGAATGCCCATCGCTCGACGTGTAACACAGGGAAGATCTGGAGATGATGTTCTCAAATGACACTGTTCAACTAATAATCGAGCATATCGCGAGGGATGGCGTCACGTCGAAATTGGCCTTTTTAGTATTTTTCCTATCTAACTCTTTATTCGAAAATTTAAAAAAATGAGGTACTAAGGGTAAAAATTAATGCTGATCACGCCTGTGTTGTTCTTTTTTTCATAATTTTGAAATTTCGATTTTATGAAAAAATCTGCATTTTTTTAGTAGGGACGTTCAAACCGGGTGCAGTTTTTATTGAAAATCGAGGGTATTATGTGATGCCCCTTCGCAGTTTTTTGTCTATTTGTTTTTTCGGCTAGTAAAAATGAGTATGCAAAAAATCAGAAAAATCGATCGTCGCAAACATTATCAAAAAGAGCCTCCGCAATGACCGTTCGCTACACCACGAGGGCGGAGTTTAGAAGGACGGCCTTGTATATTAGCTTATATTGCAATATTTCAAAATTTTGAAAGCAGCATCAATCATGATTCGCCATCGTCGATCACCCCACAGTAGCAAAACAAGAATTTTAGAAAGAGTTTTTAAATTTTGCTCGGTGGTGCCTAGGCGAAAAGTGGACAATTCGACACGCAACGGGAGATATCTCTCCTTTATTAAGGAGTATTTACACTACAACCGCGCAAACAAATGTTTTTGAATATTACTTGAGAAGTCCCACAAAGATCTGTGCTCGGTCCACTCCTGTTTTTGATTTACACTTCAGAAATCCCCGCACTTGTACAAAGAGATGGGGTTATCGCTCGAATGTACGCTGACGACATCAAAATCTATCGAGCATTTGGTAAAAGTGATGCAAGCGCCCCACTGCAAACTGCAATAGACACCATTGCTGCTTGGTCTGAAGAATGGCAGCTTCCCCTTGCAGCACACAAATGCAACTCGCTGCACTTAGGAAGAGCAAACCCTAAGCGGGAGTACTCAATCGGCATTACTAAACTTGAGCAAAAGAATGAAGTCAAGGACCTTGGCTTCACAATTGAAAAATCCCTCGTATTCTCAAAGCATTGCCATGCGATAGCACTGAAGAGCAAAACTGCCTGTCACACCATTCTCAGAGCGCTTCGGTCCCACAACATAGAAGTTCTCATGAAAGCCTACTCTATCTACATCAGACCCATCTTAGAAAGTGCATCGATGGTCTACAACCCTTACCTCCCCCGCGACAAAAAGGTTCTTGAGAAAGTACAGAACTACTTTACCCGGAGACTGTACATGCGCTGTCACAAAGCAACATGGGAAACCATGCCCAGAGCTGCTGATAGGAACACTCAACTAGGTATTTCTTCGTTAGAGAAGCGTAGAGAGGAAATAGACTTGAAGACAGCCAGTAATCTTCTAAGAGGCAAATACAAAATCTCAAAACAGAAACATCACCACTTTCGTTACTACTTTACTAGAAATGGTATTAACTTCACCAATAGTGTCTCGGCTTCAAATTACCGGCAACACAGTTTCTTCCCCAGAGCGGCAAGACTAGTAGTTAAAT
>LS488684.1:91942-119956 GCA_900490705.1 Pristionchus arcanus | reverse complement strand
AAGGGCGCGAGACGACCGCGGAGCGAAGGGGGCGAGCGTAGCGAGCCCCCAGCCCCCGGCAGGGGCCCCCGGAGGGCGAGCGTCCGCAGGACGCTAGTTGGCATAATAATCCTAAAATATATTTCGTGTTCATTTCGGAATTCATTCAAATCCTGCGGCGCAATTTAGATGTGAATAAATGGAATAAAACCTCATCCATTGCAACTGCAGATGAAGAAGACATTCCTTTCTTGGCTCTCGGTGAAGAAAATGATGTCTGAAATGGAATTTATAAATGTTCACAATTTGGAATTGACTCACTCCAGACTTCCGTTTCGAAGACATTGCTACTTCCTGATTCTGAAATATATATAAAATGTGAAAATTGAACGTGTATTTCTATATTGACAAACAAAACATTATGATCCGATTGTTGGAGCCATGACTAGATAGGGGTTTATTATTTTTGAATTTTCTATTCGAGTGTTCACTTGCCTCTGGCATCGCTTCCACACAATTAACTAGTTATAGCAAAATAGTTTGAGCAAAATAATTCACATGTGTGTACCCACGATCAATTACTTTATAAGATCATCGTCAAAATAATAACAACAGAAAATACGAAGAATATTTTTCAACATTTGTCCAAACTATCTACCCCTGTATGTTACGTGTCATTATTCAACATCGATTGCTTAGTCATTCCACAGTTCCATCACAGGCGTATTCGTGTCCTCCAGTGCTGAATTTGATATATTGTTCTCCGAATATTGTCTGTCTCTTTCCATCTAGCACACTCTCTCTTGCTCAGTTTGCGTATTGGTCGATACGAATAAACGGAATGATACATTGCATTTTCTTAACACAAAAAAAGTAAAGTCAGCTCGTTTGTCAACGCACGAGAAGCACTACAATGCCAGTGATTATAAATATTTATGTATTTTCATTTCATTATCCAACGCAAGAATGAACACAACAAATAATCAATGGCAGTGTGTACAGATTTATCACAGTCTCGAATCAATCGATATGTCAAAATGAAAATATTCAAGGATTCTTCGCAGGCGCAACTTGGACCGGTGCTGAATCAACTCAATTTTTAACAAGTCGACGTTTCGGAAATCACACCATCAACAACTCACCAGCCCTCTTTCCTCTCATGTTAGCATTGGCACCCATGCCTCCCATATTCATATTCATGCCTGTAAGTGTTTCATTAGGAGACGTTTAATAATTTTCACCCCATCACACCAGCTTACCTGCAGAAGCTCTCTTTCCTCTCATGTTCGCTCCTCCACTCATGCCACCCATATTCATGTTCATTCCTGTAAATATTCTATTAAGCGATGTTTCGTAAATCACACAATCTTACCTGCAGACGCTCGTTTTCCTCTCATGTTAGCACCTGCACTCATTCCTCCCGCATTCATGTTCATTCCTGAAAAATAACATTTCATAAAATGCACCACCATATAACTTACCAGCAGCAGCCCTCTTTCCTCTATTGAATCCAAAATTTCCCGTGTTTCCGAATGGTCCACCTCCGTTCATGTTGAATCCTGAAATCGCATAATTTTACTATACGCCGACGTTTCGGAGATTGCATCACGGCGAACACACACCCTGTCGGTTCATGCTTCCGCCACTGTTGAATCCTCCGCCGTTAAAGTTGCCATCGAAACCCCCTAAAAATCATCGATTGGAACATTTAAAAACACAAAAAATGTTAAGATGGAAAAAGCATACGTTGAGCCAAAGCAACGGCGACAACTACAAGAAGTAGAGCGATGATAGTTCTCATGATTAGATCGATGGGACTATTGACTACCTCAAAGATACGCCATTTATACTCCACCTCCCATCCCTTCCACAACCCATTCGCTCTCTTCTTATCATCTACTCCTTCAGTGTCTCTGATTTACGATTGACTCGTCAAATGAAAAGAGTGCGATTGTTTTCCCCTCTTCGATCCTGAAATGCGCCTGATACACCCAAATAACGTGCGTTCATTCACCCAATTCCGACCCGCGCCCAACCCGAATTCCCCTTCTTCCGTACTCTATTCACTGAACATGCGAAATTCATTTTATTATGATGTGACAATCGATTCACAAGATGAAAGATGAAGAAAGGCTCTTATCAGAGTCTCAAGTGAGCAGTAGGTAGTGTAAGAAGGACGGAGTGAATTGGGGATGAATATGGAGTTGAGGAGGAGGGAAGGAAGAAGTAGGGCGATCAGTCCCCGCGGGAACCAGAACCCGAGCCAGATTTGCCATGAGAATGACTGCCGCTGTGGCCTCGACCATGCGAACCTCAAATTTCACGTTTCTATTATTGTTTTTGTTATTTTATTTATTTTGTTCAAAATGTGAAAAATAGAACGTACCACCACCAAAGCCGCCCCTATTGCCAAATCCGCCATTGAAGCCGGCATTGCCATTGAATCCGCCCCTGCCGACGTTGCCGTTGAAGTTTCCTCCTGAATTCACGATTTGCAACTCAAAAACAATATTTTTAACTTCTATTTTGAAGATAAAATAGATTATTTTTTGCTAAAAAAAGATGGTAAGTAGGCAAACACTGCGTAAATGATAAATGATCAAGGTTTGCGCTCACTTTGGGCCATAGTCATATCAACGAGAAGGAGAGAGACGAGAAGAAAGACGAGGACGTATTTCATCTTTCGAAGATACTCAACCAATGATCAAATCCACAATTTATATCATGTGTTTATCGATAATCCTAATCTGATGTTGATTGTGTACCAATGCACCTAATTTTTCGTCGATCTCTTCTAATCATGTGCTATTTCATATTTTCTGCCGACGAGAGAGCATGCGAATTGAAGAGAACAATGTTGTCGTCTTATCCCGTCATTCTCAAAAATTGGCTGGACACGCCTGGTCACACAACATCCATCGACGACGTTCACTAATCATCGTCATTCTGTTCAGAATTCAACCAAATTCTTCAGTGTGTGTGCGAATTCGAGGAATCAGAAAGATCGCTTTATCTCTTGCACTCGCGGCATCAATGACAAGTCGACAATCTGTTGCATATACCGGGGGGCTACGGTAGGATATGAGGTTGGGGGTTGGTGCGGAAGGGATCATAAATGCGAATAACATTCAGTCAGAACAAATCGAAGTGCGTCATACTATAATATGTGAAGAAGTCTTTGGTTCTCGGTATATTTCTCGGTAATTCTTCTCTTTTTTTTTCTACATGGGGAATAAATTCGTGTTCACAGAGTAACAGCAGCGTTATAAGCTCACTTTCTAACTGGTATCGAGTATGAGGTGTACAAGTATCGATCGGGGTATACGGTGGGTAGTAGGTCATAAGGGGTGATTGTGTGCGGTGCGTGGTGCGTGGTACGGTAGTAGCTCAAACGGTGAGCTCGTTGTGGTGGTGGTGCGTGGTGTGCTCGTCCTCAGGGGGTACGGTAGCCGAGCTTTTTATCCAAGTGATGATGCGAGTGTGCTTCTCGATGACACTCAGGGGACGGGAGAGGGTGCTTGAGAGGGCCGAAGGTTCCTCGGGAGCAGGCGCAGTCTGAAAAGAATTACTTGCACTAATCCCTCACAGCGGCCATCCTAATACAAAAACGTCTTTGTTTTCAATTTTCACAAGTTGATCTTTGATCTCTGACCTCTTCTCTTCTCGGTTGATTCGTAATGGATGTGAAGATGGAGTCGTCGTCATCTTCGACGACCACTTCTTCCGACAGCGATGATGAATGCTTCCTGGAAAAAAGAAAGTTTGATCTTTGATCTCTGGACATTGATCTTTGATCCTTTAACCAACCTGTAGTCTTCCTCCTCATCAGATGGTTGCACTCCGGAATCCTTGCTCGTCGCTTTTCCAGTAGAGGTAGGTGATGAGAGAGGAACGGAACCAGAAGGGAGGGACAGCATCGTCTAAAGTTGATCTTTGATCTCTGAGTTATGTTTAGCATGATTTTTTATCCTTCCCGCTACCAACCTGCGTCATTCTTCTTCCGTGGCCGTGCGAAGAATGGCCGTGAGGAGACGGAGTCGGTCTGGAACGTAATCTTTGATCTCTGCTTCACTAAGTTCTGTGATTGATCTTTGATCTCTGTCCTCACCTCTGGTCTCTCGTTGGTGCCACACTGACTCCCTCGTGTGCAGGGAGGGGCGTCGCTGGACGAACGAGCGAAGGGGCCATCCTTTTCCTGAATGGATAAAGGTAAAAGGTAAAGGTGTTTCCATGTCAAGCTATTTTACAGTTGTACGACAACGCTAGGTGGGACCCACTGGTAAGGCCAGCTGTTATACTGACTGCAATACCCTGCGGTACAATGCTTTCTAAGATCTCTCGACTGAAGGGATACAATGTTTCTATTCATTTCACTTTATCTCTAGTCAGATAACACCAGGATAACACATGTCATTCACCATTCGCATGATAGTCAACCTCTGATCGGCGATCTCTTCGCACACGCATTCGATGTTTGGTACAGACGATAGGAATGGACGAAATTCTTATCAATCCGATCGCCCAACTCATCGCAATTTCTAACAAGGAAATTTATCTGCGCGTGTGATTTCCCCACATTCCCGACAGGCGTTTTTGCGGCAAAATAAGGAAGTAAATGTGCTTTTGTGACTAATAAATCATATATTTACCTGATGAGAGTGGACGGGAGACATGGCGAATGTCTGGAGGAATTCGGAGAGAGAAGACGAGGAGAAATGGCGAGGTCGGGTGATGATTTACCTGAAATTGATACCGTAATTTCTACTCCGACAATATATTTAGGATGATAAAAGAAGAGAGTTCAAGTGTCACTCCGAATAGTTCGCGCCAAGTGCGATCATACATACATCCCGAATTTTGTCGCGTAGTGTTTTCTCGGTGATCTTTCTCTGTTTTTTCTCCGACTAGACATCGAAATCCAGGTCAGTGCGAATATCACGTAGGATCGCCATCGATCATTCTACGTGCAGTGCATAGTTGCGTAGGTGTTATTAATCCGAAATTGACTCGCACCCGTCTACCGTACCCTTCTACTGATAAGAAAAAGACAGCGTTCGATCATCCTAATCGACCGTAAACAAGGCACACACATGGCTCTATAAATACAAACCCTACGCTGTTGACCACTACTGTTCGTCGAGACACCTCACATTCAGTCGACTGGAGGGTGACAATGATTTCTGATGTGGAAAATAACGAACACTGGTGATGAATGACGCCAATGATCGCTACAGTGTAACTGGAGAAACAAAAATCATTTTCGGCAACTCAATCGTCAATGAGGTAAAGGTGTATCCACGTAAAGCGATTTTACACTCAAAAGACAGCACTGGGTGGTAAGGCCAGTTGTTAGACGGACTACAATACCTTGTGGCCCTTTGCTTTCAAATGTAGCCTCGGAATTCCTCTTACTCCCTACGACAAATAATTCGAAACTCACTCATGTCATCCACTCGAATGAAGCTTCCATCGATCTGAATCGTTCTTCTCCTAGGAAGCGGCTGTGGAGGCGGCGTTGGCTGAGAGTTGGTAGATGCAGATGACTGCAATTTCATCATTACTACCCAATCGATAGTCGGAATACGGTATCCCAGGCTACGGTAGTCGATACTCACAAATTTGCTCAGTCTGGGCGCTGGCACGGGACGAGGGATGAGATCCGCTGCAGGCGCGCTTTTTCTTCGTGATCTGAAGATTGAAAACTTGATCTTTGATCTCTTGACTTCTCACTTACAGTTCGTATCCCGTGCTCAGTTTATCGGCTTCAGTAAATCGACGAGGTGGGAGGGGAGGAGGCGAACCACGATGCTGTCCGGAGATGGGGCAGATCGAGTCATTGTGCAGTCTGGAAGGGACAGATATTAAAGATCAATCCAGGAGATCAAAGATCACGTACCTTCTAACGCGCTGCTTCACTCGGGTGCTCTTGGGCGGTCGAGGGGGCGGAGTCAGGAAGTCTTCGACGACGTCATCTGCAGCAATTTCGACTAGGGGAGCGACCTCCTTGACGATGGGACGAAAGGCGGAATTGGGAGAGGGACGGAAGCCCGATCCGCTGGGCTTCACAGCGACGATGCGTGGCTGCAATAAGTCGATGCTAACGAGCGTAAGTTTGGAAGCGGAACATGGATCATTAACGGAACACTAAATTCCAACTTACTCGTCGATGGTGCGACGATGGCTCGTCGTGCGTGGGTGAGTGGAAGAGGCGCGGCGTGCAGGCGTCTGCAATAAATCGTCGCTAACGAGGGCAAGTTTAGGGGGGAAGGGGCGCGGCTCCCGGAACGCTAAAATAGGCTCAAGCGCTCGACAATGCGGAACCGGCAGGTTCTCTAAAACGCTCGTTTGGGTGTGACAAGGGTGGCGCACTTCCGTCTGAGAGGAGGGAATGTGTAAGGAGATGAGAGATGAAATGAGAGGGGCTATCACGAGGCATTTTACGATCAAATCGTTCGTGATCGCGCAGAGATTGAGCTAGCGTGTGCAGCATGTAATGACTCTAATGATCCAAAAGATCAGCAATGTTTCGATGATACAACGTAGTATCCATCAAGATTACTGTAACTACCGTAACCTGACTCACCAATCTTCGTATCCTTGAGCACATCTGTCTTCACATACAATCGTTTCGTTGCTTCCAGCAGTTCAGCAGCTGAAAGAATTGCGTAATCACTACGTAATCACATAGCCATCACTGATTCAGACACTATGAATCATTTCTGATTTGGTGAACGATTATTAACCCATTATGAATAAGAAAATATGAGTAATCGAGTATCTAGTGATTAAATAATGGCGTCAGGGTACGGAAGGATACTGTAGGATATATTAGGATATTCTAGGATACTGTACGATACGGTAGGATACAGTACCTGTCGGCTCTTCCTCCGCGGCGGGCGATCGATACAGGTGCAGTCCGCCGTACAGCGACGACGACATCGCGCACGACATCTTGAGAGGGTCCTGCAACGAATTCAGGGTTACGGTAGGGCATTCGGATACGATAGGCATACGGTAGAACAGCGATACGAACGAATGGGCACAGCGATCGAAGAATATATAGGGGGGAGGGGGGATACAGTAACACGGGTGATCATTGTCTGGATGGCTAGAGAATTAGAGATAGTGTGGAAAGGGAGGATATACAGAAAAGGCGTTCTCCCCGTCCTGGGCGAGTAACCGATCAGAGGGGTCTATTTTAGAAGGGCGCGCGACTCTCGAGAAAGGGGGCGGAGCCAGCCGACACCCGCCCTTCCCTCCGACCAGGATCATGTGTAGAAAGGGAGGGGAGATTACTCAACAGGGGTTAGAGTGAGACGAGAGAGTATGGGAACGGAAGAGAGACAGAGAAGGAAGGGCGCACGCCGACAAGGAGGAATGTGGCTCACCAAGTACGGTGTACTATTCACCACGATGTGACAAAATCAAGCGAAGATAGAGTTACCGTATCCCCTCAACTTCCCGGTGGGAGTAGGTCAAATCAGGCAGCGAAAGTGGGAAGAACTAGGAATTCGTCATCCACCAAGAATTGGTTCCTGATCGAAAACAATCTCCTACCGTAGTAAACATCGCGACGCTATTTATACTGTAATCGTACGATCTACCGCGAATGCACTACTACAGTACTCGTGTGTAAAAATACACGACTAATATGCATCGAGGAATGAAGTGAATGAGAGAGAGTGTAAAGTGTGGAGAGTGCAAGCTGTGAGACTATTGATGAGAGATCAATTGATGACTGGGCAATAAAAAAACTGAGGGGATGACTAAGTGAGATAAGAATACTAACAACGATCCTTGCGAAATCGATCTCTAATTATCCATTTCTCACAGAGAACTCTACAAAAACTCGTCAATGACGACAGTGAATGATCGAATTATCAATAGAATTAAGGAACTGTTATGAGAGACAATCAATGAGGAAATGAATCTATGATTCGCGACAAAATCATTACCCGAAGCGGTACGGTAGAAATTTATCGACGTTTACTGCCGTTAGCGAGTGAACTGTTGAATTGATTCGGCGAGGCGATAAATGAACAGGATCCGACCCCGATCTGACACGTGATCTACCCGAATATCGATTCATTTCATGCGTTCGAGAACTTTTATCGCTCGATGATTCGACAAAACGGAAATGTTTTGCTCATTTCGCGTGCATTCAAACACCAGCAAGACACAGGTAATCTTACAGGGAACTTCGACCTCTCAAACAGGACGAACAGCGCAAAATTTAGGGGAATCCTCGTTCTTTTCTTGCAGAAAGTAAGAGAGAGTAGTTGAGGCTCCGCCCCTTCCTATTTGCTCTCGAAAAAAAAAGAAATGCTGCTTCAATTTGCTATGATAAATAGCGCATTTTCCAATTAGTTCTAATTAGATTCGCAGTTTGAGGTTAGCAAGCAAAACAAAAACAGAAAAATGGCAAGAGAACTTGAATGCTTTCTCAGGCGCTTCGAGATGGCTCTCTCGATAAATCAATCACGGAAATGTCCAACCCAAGAGTGGAAGCGAGATCCTTATAGGCAGCAGGTTTACATGGATCACACGCTCGCATGTTGAATACCACCCCATCCCCCTTCCCCGTTCCCTCCAAAAGAGATGATGACCTTGCGGGTGCATAAAACAGCTGAGAGAACGAACAGCGAAGCAAGAAGTGAGAAGAGTGTATCTGATGGTGGAACGACGGCATCAATCACATGGAGGAAGAGGGGAGGGGATGGGGTAGGGATGATGACATAACAATAACAATCGCGCCTTTTTCAATATCAACAGTAGAGCCTTCCTACTTCCGATGAGCAATCAACAGCTAATGCAGATCAAACGCCCGGCCAGAACCTCAGCCATCCGGTTGACCGGGCCTACTACTAAAAAGCGGCTTAGAGCGGCCGGTTAATGATAAATAATGATGATGGAGCAGAACAAAAAGGAGCGACGACGGGGGAAGAGATACTAGTCCCTCCTCCCCGTCTCAGATTCTGAAAGCATGCACTCACGCACGTCTGAGCCATGATGATCTTACCCTCCTCATTCAGAATGATCTCTCGTACATCAGAGAAGGCGAGAGATCAGGCGAAATGGAGAGAGTGCAGAGAGCGGTGAAGTGCAAACAAATATACCCATGAGCGAGCGCGTTCCCTCTAGTCGCTATCACTATGATACTCACACAGTGCTTGCGCCAGAGGGGAGATACCGGGGAAGAGGGCCAGGAATAGCCCTCAAGCATATGGGAATAGTCATAAATACTTCTTGAATATTGTACTAGAGAACGTTATACGTGCCAAGGGAATATAACCAGAAATAGTAACTGACGTACCGTACTCTGGGAACTCCTGCCAACTCTGAGTACAAAAGGGAAAGGCAAGTGTGAAAACGCTCGTCGAGCGAGCGCGCGAATGTGTAACAAAAATATTTGACCTTACCGGGAGGAGTGCGCCAAAATTAGAGAGGTGAGAGGTTCTTCCTCTATTCCCGAATAAGATAGTGACAACAGCCTTCGAAGGTTATTGGGAAGTCGACGTAATGAGAACAAAGTATTATTGGGGCACTAATGGGTAATTTGTGAGGTTCGTAGAGAGGAGGAAAGGGACGGCAGGTGAGAGAACAAGGGATGGGGAGAGTGCCCATTGATTCTACACGAAAACACTGTACTAGACGAGGTGGCGCCTGTGATTTTGAACTTAAGAGATGCGAAAAGCTCCAAAATTTGAACTAAAACTTTTAAAATCGGTTCTATGAAGGTCTAAAGTAGAGAACGTGCAAAATATCACATTGTTGATCATCTCAATTCCATTATCAACAGCCTTTTGCAGAGAAAACGCGATGATTCGCCATACTTTGCAATTTCGACTCGTCGTTTTCTTGATGGAATGAGAAAATAATGGGAGAAAACATCTGAACGAGGAAGTTGAAAGGGGGGAATAATTCGGATCCGCCCGTTGAAAATATCATGGAATGATTCATTCGGCGAACGAATCAAAGGACGGATCGAGACTATCGAGAAATGATCAGGGACTGATCTCTACAAAGTTCACGTGCTAGGAGATACCACGTAAGCGGTGTCACAGTCGTCTATCGTCGATAGTCTGGAGGGCTGATTTCTACCATTGCACTGTCGAGTATGAACGATAGAGAATCTGCCAAGGCGACGGATTGAACTCAGGGGTTGCCTTATATCGGAGAAAAATGGGCCGATTTTGTATTAATGTGCGCGTCACAAAAAAATAAATACAAAAAATGGGACGAGTTGTGTTCAATATTCCCCTAGAATCAAAAGTTTACGTAATTTATTGCAATATTAACAACAAAATACCGGGAACACTTAATCTATCGTCTCTTGGAGTTCAAACCTAACCTGTCTGGTGAGATAATAACGCACCAGAGATTACCCGGACGTAAATTATCATTTATCTGTGCGCAAAAACAAGTGGTTTTCTACCTAGTGATCTTGCTACGTCGATTGTAAATTTTGTCAACAATACATTATCAGCGAACGAAATAATTGGCTTTTCCGATGTGCTAGAAGACAAAACAGAACGTCAGACAGAGATCTCAGACAAAAATCACCACTCCAACCACAACAAAAAGTGTGCCTGTTTTATTGAATAGTTCATCGTTCTCGTAACCACAGATTACTCTAATTCATCTACCCTGCCCTGTGCCCTGTTCTCCTATTCTCTCTAAGCCCCTCAAGTAATCCCCCCGCTAAGCCTCTCCCGGTGTTCACAGAAAAGCGAACGAAGACGAAAGAGAACTCGTAATGAGGAAAAAAGCAAAAAGTGAGACGGGGCGCAGCTCAGTGGAGATTTCTCTCTGAGAAAGTGCGAGATAACAAGTGAAATCGGTCGGAAATCAAGGGAGAAAACGGACGAATCCGAGAAAAAGAAGAGGATTGAAACGGTGCGAGAGAGAGAAAGGGAAAGGAGGTCGAAAGGGAAAACGAGACGGAAACCGAAATGAGGAAAAGAGAAAGAAATGGGGAACATCTGTTCGCTCCTTCAGTTTACGCGCCGCATTTTCTGCATGGAAAAGCCATTTCCGGTGTCTTGCAAATGCGTCAAAACACGGTAAAATCGAAGGAATCTGTGTTGGAAAACCCATGAACCCGACTGTCAATCAACCCGCCGCGTTATGGGGATAAACTGTCACCAGATTGCACACAAGGGAATCACAATGGCCGGAAATGCGAATAAATCGGCCCTCGGATCAATGCTACAGTAATCCGCCGGGGATAATCGCTGTGCGGGACAAAACGATACTCTATTCTCGCTTCCCCTCTAACCAACTAGTCTTGTTACTCTACTACTACTGTCACAGAGAGATAATCACACGAGCGAAAGAATGGGCTGGGCTTTTTGTCTCTTTTCTCTCTGTACGACTATGTGTGAATGTGGGTGGGTGAACTAGTAACCGAAGTGGAAGAAACAAATGGAGCAACGGGGGCGAATGGGTAGTTTAGTCAGCAACCAATTGACGTCAGGGGGCAAAACCACGATTGGAATGACACCGAGGGGGCGAAATTAGCATGTGAGCATGGGTAAAACATGACAGTTTGAGTGATGAAGCATTGTCCGGAGGGAGGAGGGAGGAAGGGGAGAGGGGCAGTGACCTTGCCCCTTTGCATCGGTTATGGTTGTATGCGTCCCTCCTTTACTAATACACCCTTTTGCAGGTACTTCCGGGGGAAACCATTGGGGCTTGCTTATGGTAGGTCAAAACAGAGGCAGAGCAGTGTATCTCGAAGGGGATCGAGAGAGGCAGCGACACTTATTCCGTTTACTAGGCCCTACCCTCTCCCCGCTCTCCTCCGCTCTTGCAACGTAGTTTTATGACGGTTTGATGGCGTTTTCGTACGGCGAATGGACTGCTGCTTGGCAGTGTGTAGTAGGAGCAGAACCTCCCAAACCAGAATGATCTTTGATCGATCAGACAGAGCGAGAGATTAAGTGAATAGAGGAGAGTCATTGATCAAAGAAGCAATATTTGCGGTAGTAAACACATGGATGCATCAAAGAAGGAAGTTAGATAGCAGCTGTCGATTCTCAAACACAAAGTTTAGCACCTCGTGAAAAAGCGACGGGCAAACAATTGATCTGTCCTGGAATCAGAGCAATTCGCTAAACTACCACTGCTATCAACAACTCTAACCAGTCTGATACCTGATTATGGTCTTCAGGTACAGTATTGTTGGGCACAAAAACAGCCCATGACTACTGCAAAACTTGATTTTTCGGTGATTTAGCGACTACAGCGGTCCGATATCGTACATTGAAATCAGCAGGTGAGTGAGGAAGAGCAAACAGCAAGAAGACAGCGGCAGTATCAATGAACTGATAAGGATGATGATTCAGATTGAGGGGAGGAAAAGTGAAGAATCATCCTCTTCATTCTGCATACTCTCTCATCGGCCAGAGTGAAGAGAGAGCCGAGAAGAATGAAGAGACGGACTCTTCATTCTGTCAGGACTAATCGAGAGGAGCAGGAAGGGATGAGACAGATGGGAAGAGGATGAGGAACAGATAGACCTTATGGTCATATATTGACGGCCGGTTCATTGGATCAAGATGGTGGTCGGGTACGCCTCGAGTAAGTGTCTGGTACAAAACAAGGAAGATGTGGAACAGAGATCGGTCAGTCAGTCGTCGAATGACAACTTTGATCAGTATAATTCCCGGGCACTCCCCGAGAAAGTGCCTGGTACAATATAATGTGGAACAGAGATCTGACGTGTGGACAAAAATCACTACATAAAAGGACGATCAATAGATCTGCGACAACAAATTGGGCACGAACGGGAACCAAATCAATCATCATGCGATCACAGGCCAATGGAAGATCATTGCATTTCGCATTTTTCTCATTTCCCCAACTGGATCAATCGGAACAACGGTGAAGATGATCATAAAAGCAGCACAGATTTCCCGCAAGTAACTTTTGTCGGTACTCCTCTCTCGCACTGCTTCCTTCCCCTACTTCTTCTCTACTTCTTCGCACTTACTCGCTCTGTGCACTCATGCGAAAATGTGGACAACAAAAGTATTGGAGGTGGAGAGTAATATAATGCAGAGAAGGAAAGCAGGAAAAGAATCGATAAGGAGGAGGCATTCGAGATGGATAAGTGGAGATTGCTAATGGACCCGCTTCTAGAGAGTAAGCAGCATTGATCAAATCGAGCGATTGCGCAGTATGCGGCGGGGTGGGGTCGATAGGGAGTTCAAGAGGGGAAAGGAAGGGAGGGGAAGGGGGAGAGGGGCAGGAAACAGTTCGCTGCTGCTGCTCGCGATAACACACACTTTGTTACACAGCGGCCGATCGGTGACGTCGAGTTTCGGCGAACCGTGGAAACTTACAAACTTACTTGTTACTTTACTTGCTAAGCTACGTACAAGTTTCCCCCAGTTTGAAAGGTTACTAGGGTCGATCGTTCGGAACGGAATGACGGAATTCTGAACTTTTGATCCAATTATCGCCTCACTTCGGAACGGCCGAGAGTCGAACAATGGCCGTTCCGGAATGAGAAATCCAATTAGTTCATTGTCCGAACTCATTCCGAGCGCTAATTGAATCAATTCCGGAACGAGGCAATTTTGATCACTCTCATTCGGCCGTTCCGAAAGCCGAACGATCAACCCTAAAGGTTACCCAAGTAGTTCGAAGTCAAAGCGAGAGCACACGCGGAAACGTTTGGTCCTAATCTAGAACTGAACGCGGGCGCCCTTTTTTCCCAGTCCGCTCACTCGCCCGCGCCGCTCCCGGTTTTGCGCTCGTTAGTGCGCGCGGGCAGCGTCTAGTGCAAAAAGTGGAGAAAGTGATCGTCGGAACGGAAGCTGAGACGACGGGCGGAACGGAATAATAATAAGGTGTATTTTGTCGACAAGATCGATGGGAGATGAAGTGGTAGAGATGGACACGGGTAAACACCATCGGTGTGTTCCGTTTTTATCACCATGCATAGATAAAGAAGGAAACCGGGTTAAGGAGAGAACGGAGATTACTGGGCGTGCTCAGCCGCTTGTTTTTATAACCACCAGGAGCGTCAGGCGCTTTGTTGATTGTCGAACAGTGAGGATAATGGATGAATTCTGACTCAATGCTCAGCAGAATCGCTACTTCGTAGGGAATGATCTGCAATCCTTCGTCTCTTGTGCATAAGATGATCGTTCGGAGTCGTAAGAGTACCGAGAGATCATTCAAAACGAAGAGAATTCCTGGTACAAAACGAAATTGCCAAGTGCGCATTCGTCCAATTGTGCCTCTGCTACTGCAGCAGAGAAGGCAGGTGATCGGATCGCTCGTTTTCATGGTGATAACGAGTTCGATCGGCAATCAGTGGTTGCGTCATCACTAGTAAAGCGGGGGATCTTGCACACCGCGAAGTACAAATTACACAAATTACCAAGTATTCTTGCACAGTTTCGCTACAGTTTCCCTCTGAAGAGACAGTAGGTGGGAATATCGATGGGGGGGGAATGTTCACAAACCGAAACCGTCTCTGGACAATCTCCTCCATCTCTCCACTCCTCGTAGGGTCCATTGTCATGAGTTCGCTTCCCCTCCACAAAGCGATCACTTTTTCGACTCGAGGCTATTGTGAAGAGGGGAGAGATCTCGAGAAAGGAACGAAGAGGAGAACTCCCTTTCAGAGAGAAGGAGGGAGAACGGCCCCAGCTCCATTTCAATGGGCGAATCAACAACAATTCCGCGCGGTTTTATGAACCGATTCCACACAAACGATTTTGAAGAAAAGAAGAAAGAAGCACAAGGAATTGAGCGAAACTGTTTGGAGAGTGGGCGTTATTGCAGAAAAGATACGGCATGGATTCCGAATAATAGGTGTTTAGTGCACGGCCTTAGCAGCAGACGGCTAGTGATAAGAATTATTGGCCGAAAGTGCTGGAGAAATGGGTCGTTAACTGGCGTATACCTAGTGCACGATGCTTGAAAAGCATGCACAATCTCGTGGGAGAATAAAGTGGGGGTGATGGAACCGGCCGTTTCCTCTAATTTGCGTGTCCCTCAGGGCAGCTTTATGAATTCCCCCTCAGTCAAATCAGTGGACGAGAGACTGGGAGAAAGTGAGAGACCGAAAGCAGGGAAAGTGCGCGCGCTGTATAAATTATAACACGCTTTTTACGACCTGTGGCAAGAGTTAAATTCGCGAATTGGTCATAGAAAGTTTATGGCATATTCTATACGGTAGGCACAATGGACTATTGTATCTCAATGATCTTGAGTGATTTCTTCTGACTGACTGGAACATTGTCAACTATTTCGATGATCTTCAGTGACAACAGTCATCTTCGAAAGCAAAGGTCTGGTAAAACTAGAAAGTCGAGGGGGGCAAGGGCAGAGTTGATGATTTACCACTTTGTGCCGTCTGCGATTCCATGTGTACTCTGAGGATGATCCATGAGAAGGAGGAGGAGTGAAGTGAGAGGGAGAAACAAATGAATGAGTGAGATGGGTGAAACTGGTAGACACAAATGAGGGTGAATCGGTACTTCCACATTTTACCACAAACAAAAACGGATAATTTACTAAGAATCAGCGTCATTTCACGTGCATTGAGTATCGAAGATTGGCAAAATACCATAGTAAATTTACGAAGACATCGACCAATCACCACTTCCCGGAATAGTTTTTAGGTACATCAGCGAGGCAAACATTTCCGTGTGTCTCACGTTTCACACGCTCTTTGGAACGTTACAGAACGACATCGACTGTCGGCAAAAAAAGACGTGAAATCGGTGTGAAAACGATTGAAATGGATCTCCTTCTTCTCAGTGAGCTAGAAGAAAAGGCGCTCGAAAAAGGCGGACGAATTGACATTGGAGAAGCTCTCGTTTTCGCCCACTTCGAGAGGGAGGAAATGTGAGACGAGTGGGGAATAGGGAAGAAGCATCGCGGAATAGAATAACTAAATCAAGACGAGGAAAGTTCAGACAACTTTGCTCGGGTTTCTAGCAATGTTTCTTCGTACCGGGCCAATTATAATGGACACACGTGCAACAATAGCTGAGACGGGTCAAGTGAGGGGGCGAGAATGACCCGCAAAGTACTTTAAGGAAATAAGACTGCAAATTTCTGGGATCAAGAGATGTAACATCAAGTCCAAAATCAACTTCTATAATTCGTACAACTCTCGAGAGACATGTCTAAGAATCACGGGAGAAGTGGTAGGGTCACAAACTAGAAACTGTGTGGCTACAAGAGTAGAACAGTAAGTATCTCGTAAGTCAGTTAGTGGGAGTTAGTTTGTTTGAGGTGATGACGCGCCGTTTCTTTGCCATTTCACACGGGAGCGCTCACTTATTCGACGACGTGTTTACAGAAGCTCGAAAACGAAGAATTCAAGGAGGTCCAAAGTCGAAAGATCAAAGAATGATTACATGCAAAAGAGTTCAAAATAGAGGCAATTGTCTCTTCATTACACACTCCCTCGCAGTTCTGATCAGTGAGATAGTGTGCGGAATCGAGAGATATTGCACGTAGTTCGATCTATTCTCTACAATCTCTCATCGATCAGAGAAAAAAGAGCAGGTGTAAGGGGAGAGAACGTTCTGAATTCTCACGATGTCCCTAATCGGATTCTTCTTCTCGACTTCTCTTTGAGAAGCTTCTGAATCCGCTTAGGGAAGAAGAGCGAAATGAACGATGATTAATCCGTTTCTGGCACCAGAAGAGGGGAGAACGAAAGGGAGAACGGGTCGAATTAGCCAATCGGATTGACCGTGAAATGAAAGCGAAGAGAGATTTGTATACCACTAACTCGACAGGGTTCTGATAGGATTTGCGCCTCCAATGAGGAAGCACAGATCACTCCGTGGGAACCCGAGGGAGATTTTAGATCGGCCGAATGGGAGGAAGGAAACCGTTTAGGGAACGCGGCGAGAGAAGGAGGAAGGGCTAGTTTGAGACAGGAGGGAACTGACTGGCCACCACCATGTCATAATTGGCTTTGCCCGTCTCAAATGGCCACACTTTTTGCCTAAGCTCTCACTCGCTTATGAATTGTGCCAATGTGATGGGCGGAAAAGTTCCAGTTTACGAACCGAGATTGATTTATTGGATTATGCGCTGTTGTGGCATTGAAATTTGAAAGTGTCTTCTTCGAAAATGGATTGAGTGCCGCTAAGATTAATGCAAGGTCGAATATTGAGAGTGACCGAAGGAGTTGTGAAACGAACGAAAAGAGAGAAATGTTCAGTCGAATTGACTCACAATAATTGACTGCAGTTGAACAGAGAAAATGCCATCAACTTGAAGAGGAGAAAAATGGGAGAGAAATGGTTAAGAGTGAAGGAGGCGCAACTTCTCGAGAGAAGAGAGGAGAGAACTTGAGAGATTCAACGAGGAGATAAGTGAACACGGAGCCCCCCGGTGCCACGTCTGCTGACAGATTGCTACCAAAACAAGTGAAAGCTATCCAACCGATTATCAGTAATAACTGTTTACAGAGTCATTGACGTAAGAAAACGCAATGTCTAATAGTGTTGTTCGCTCGAGTATTACTCGTCGAGCGCTCGCACTCGACGAGTCATTTTCACTCGCACTCGTTTTTACCGGTTACTCGCGAGCAAAAGATGAAAAATGACTCGCGAATAACTCTCACTCGCGAGCAATTATTCGCGAGTGCCTTTGTTCTCAAAATCCACTCGCGAGTGCCTTTGTTCGACCCTTCGAACCCGCTCTCTGAGTGGCGAAAGAGCGAGAATGAAAGGGAGGGGAGAGCGAGCGAGTCGAAATTTGAGTGAAAAACAACTCGCGAGTATTGCTCGAGAGCACCGCTCATTCGCGAGTAAAATGTGGGAAATTGCTCGCGAGCAAAATCGCTCTCGAGTCAAATTTACAGAATTGCTCGCGAGCGCCTTTGTTCGCGAATTGATTTTTCATTCTTGCTCGCGAGTGTCGAGTAACTCGGCATAACAACACTAATGTCTAATGGATAGTTGAAATGATCAGTGAGCTTTGGTTGACAATTGCAATAATTTGCATTTCAATCATATCAGCAGCGACCTAGAAGTTTCTAGATATGAAGCGACGGATAATTGCAATCGATCTATCCAGGTGGTTCTCTCTTTGGTTCGGGCGGGGAGGAAATGATACTGATCGAGTGAAAAAGAGACTGCAAGAGGAGTGCGCGCACCGTCTATAAACATGGCACTTTAACAGAGTTCAGCAGCGATAAATGCTCTTTTAAAATTTCAGTTTCATTTCAGGGTCACAAGAACGCAGTCGATCTAGTAGGAAACGTGACAGATTTGTCCTGACAGGAGGAAATATCGGCATGTTTTCCACCATCTCAAGACTCCTTCAACCATCGGTCATTTTGGGTCGCGGCCCTCACAATTCTCGCCCAGTCTCTCAAGTGTTATTACGAGATGTTATTGTGCGGTGGAAAAGAGGCAAAAGTTCTCGAAAATTTGGGCTATTATTTTCTCAAAATAGACAATAAGTTCTGCCGATGAAAGTATTGCAATAGTAAGAATCATGCACGTCCGACAGTCGTCGAAGCGTTGAAGCGAAAAGTCGTTTGACAACTACGTTATCTGACGCCCACCAGTATGGTCGGCTGCTTGACTGCCAACGATACCTTGCAGTCGTAGGCGTCGTCGTAAGCATTGACGCGCAGCAG
This sequence comes from Pristionchus arcanus, assembly GCA_900490705.1. Classification (NCBI taxonomy): domain Eukaryota; kingdom Metazoa; phylum Nematoda; class Chromadorea; order Rhabditida; family Neodiplogasteridae; genus Pristionchus; species Pristionchus arcanus. Next base: position 101,346 of record LS488684.1, on the reverse strand, counting down.
GTAATCTCTCTTTGTCTTCTGACGTCGTTGACGTCTCCTAACCGCTGCTTTCCTTCGCAATTGCAGTTTTCGCAGTGAGTAAAAACAAAAACGAGAAAGATGATCACTGTACAAATAACGGCAGGCTTCTCTGTGTTTACTCATTTTCTTTTTGCCGTGTTTCCAACAAGTAGTTGAAGTGATTCACTTCTCTTCCAATAAAGACATTTGGGGATTCCCTTTACTTCCATTCAACACAACAGAAACAAGCCAGACGGATTCAAACAAGGAATGAGTATTATAGTTACGAACGGTTTGAAGATCATGAAATGACTTGAGAAACTACAACATTATAATTTATGGGTTGGGCGTTCAAACAACTGGAGAGACCATTCAAAATCAATAGACGATTGAAACAATTACGGTTGAGGGGTACGGTATGGGATCAATATCTGAGGAACATTGGCGGGGGAGGGGCGGGTACTCCCGATCCGAGGAACATTGAGGGAGGAGGAGCACCAAGACCATCGTCCATACGAGAATCACCACGCTCCAGTTTGAATGGAACCTAAAATCAGAGATGATGAACGATTGAGTATTTTTAGAAGGAATATTGACCGTGCATTGATTACACAAAAATCACATCGATATGACTTGAAACTGAAACCTCAAATCAGGGAATATTCAATTTGAACATCTAATTTTTTAAGCTAGATAAAGACCATCAATTAAATCTAATAAGAATCAAGATACTTTGTCTTAAAGCTGCAACACAAAAGTCACCAGAACTTTTTTCTCTCAATCTGAACAAATTCTCGAAACACTACAATTCCGATCTAAACTAACATATCATGTCCTCCCCCCACCCCCTAACCAACCTGGAGGAAGAACTGCTTCGTATCGGGATTCCACAGCGACCAGAAGCGAGTCTCGTTCTTGTCCACCTCTCTGTAAACACATGGGATTTGTATTTATTAGCCTGATTTTACCTATCATCATGAACGCGAGTGCCCTTCACAATATAGCAAAAGCCTGCAACCTACTTCCACCTACTCGCAAACTAAATCTCTCCCCAGCTTTTTAGCAAAATCGACGGCCTAGCCAATCCTAGAATCCCCCTCTCACCTCGATGGAATCTTGAACGAGATGGTCTCGTATGGTTCGGCAGCGAAGAGAAGGTACTGCCATCTCTTGTCGGGCGGCTGAATGCGCTGCTCGTATGCAGACATGAAACTGTAATTGGGGTTGTGATGATGAGTCCATCATCTACTAATCATTAGTGGATGCTTCACGAGCGATTTAGAGTAACAATGAAACCTAAAACTCTACAACAAGCTGATACAATATTCTAACGCATTCAAGAAACAGTCGTTGGACTGTGATTATTAAAGAACTTGCGTGCGCTGAATCACAGTTAACGGATTGACCAAAGTATTAGCATAACTCTGAAACCCGTGTCACACAGGGAGCTATGAAACATGGCCCACAATCGTTCTAGATTTTTTAACACCTTGATTCACGCAATTATTATTGCCATCATTAACGGATCTATAGACAACTGCTGAAACCCTAACCCCCCCCCCCCTCTACACACCATAGATATCGAAGTTTCCGTTAGCAAAGCATGTAACCTACAATTCGCAATCACACCCGACTTTCATAGAATAAGTTCTTTTCTAAGGCCTTTTTCATAACTATACCCGGCTTTCGAAGGATTTTGTCACCTAATTTTTCATGTGTACTACTCACCAGGGGTCAAATACTCAGATCATGAGACCCAAGATCTGGTATGCTATTACAAATGTTGATGGCTTTTAATTCCTCCGATTTCGTTAATCGTTGGTATGCTTTTCTCTAATTTTTGTTCAAATTGGCTTTAAAATGTGGCATGCATAGGTCCTTTCGGGAGAAATATTCGATCTCTGCTACTGACCGATGTCTGGGCGAGATTCCATCGGCAATCTCCGGGTAGTCCACCTGGAAGAGCAGCGCCTGCTGGCCCGAAGCAGGATCACGCTCGCGAGTCACCTGAACGGATACGGAGTACATCACTGATACAGCTGCATACAATCATCGTTTTAGCGGAAGATTTAGATGATTTTTTATACGAATGCAACGGGAGGATTGCTAAGACTCTCCAGATAGCTGATATGAACAAAGTGCGCAAACGTAAAGTGCCTCGTCTGTCACAACTCCCGTATCCACCGGCATAGACCCATATATGACCGGCTCTCACTATTTAGATTTTTAAATGCACGGCAGAGCGGGATCACTAATGCGAACCTTCAACTTACATAAGAAATTCCAGCAACCGCAATTTCGCTGTTACTTGCGCAACTAAGTTTCCAGATCGCCTACTTTTTCACTGCTCCTCTCACTAGTCAGACACAACCAAATGATAATTTGTAAGACGGAGAGTGGCTACCGTACCTTGCTCTACTAAGAAGACACTACATAATTCATATGCCGAGATTGACCACTATCATTCATTGAATACAGTACCTTGTATCCGGGTCGTCCGATCTTGACGAACTTCTTCGTCTCCACCTTCGACGCTTGCGGCACCGGCAGATACGGCTGCTCGCTCGCCTCTGCAAGGGAACGAGGAGTAATCGATATTCACGCTACCGTAACCCCTTCGCTGAATATAGTGTCCGAAAAAAGGAGAATCAATACAATTCCAAACATACCGAGCCTGTTATCAAACTCCTACATGTAAAGGAATTAAAACTACCCCCATTCAACTGTGCTTATCAGTTTCAAACAACAAAAAATATCGATATTTACATTACCAAAATCCCAGTACCGTAAGGAAAAAGACGTTATCGATAATCCGCCAAAAACAGGCAACCGTACCCTTGGCGGCTCTCCTTGCGAGATTGGCCTGATGCTTCTTTCCCTGCGTGTGCGCCAGGTAGGATCCTGAAATGAGTGAAACTTGTGATGTGACCAAACGAAACATTCGTGTTTCACGAAAACTACGTACATTCTCAACATTCCTAAACACCGATAATTTTCCCGATCCTTCCAAAAAAAAAAGATCAGAAAGATTTTAACTTATTGCGCTTTTGTGTATATTCTCTAAATTCAAATATCAATCGATAATGCTCGTTACCGTACCCTCATTGTTGTGAAGAGTGAGACAGAGCTTGCACTCGTATCCTCCGAGATGATTGCGCATGAAGTACGGGTCCTTCTGCAGATCGATCGTCTCCAGAGCGAGCTGTCTGCAATCGATTACTACCGTAACAATCGATTACTACCGTAACCTCTCATCCTACCGAAATCAATCAATACCACACCCCTCATACCGTACCTCAGTCGCTCCCTTCGATCGACTCCTGCATCAGAGGCGGAGGCAACTCCTCCTCCGCCCGTCTTTCCTCCAGCACGATTCTGGAAGTCCATCGTGCCAAGGGATGGTCCTGCCTGGAAGATTACCGTACTCCATCAGAACTGTATCATCAATAGATCAGATACGCCTCAGCGACCGTTCATGAACGGATTGAATGAACAGGGAGACCGTTCCAATGAAACTTTTCAACTTTATGCACATTGATAATCAAGGTTAATGGTAGTGAGCAAATGGCTTTTGTTACGGATGTTACAAAAGTGTGCATAAGTTATACATAGAATAAATTAATACGTTACTAAATATATAGACAGCAAATTTCGACCTATCAATATCGGGCGGTAACCATTTCCTAGGACACGTTTCAAGGTGGGAAGAACATTAGCAGCTGGGATTACGGTAGTAGCACGTATATCGATGGGTCAAAGCAAGAAATGATGCATACTCGGGGGGACATGGTACTGTGGCTAATGTGGTGCATACAACGAATAATGATTACTTGTTACGAGTGTATGGGCAGGTGTACAAAGTAATGGTAAACATGTAAATTTAAGTGAAAGGCGAAACATGAAAGCACCAAGATCGATGAAAGACAATGGATCAAAGATCAAGCTCGGGATCAGAGATCAAAGATCACTCGTCATCATAGTGCCATTCCTCGGCAATCTTCAACAGTGCAGCAGGGAGGCTACGACGGTCCCAGCTGCAATTATGAAATTTCAGAACCAAAATTCGAAGTGATCGCTCAAGGTACCTCTTTCAAGAGGATGTAATCCGCATGGTACCAGGCTGCTGTTCAATTTCTATTTTGAACAAATATTGTTTTTCCGAAAAGAAAGCGGCATACAAATCACAGATTAGCAACAGCTACCACCAGTGATGATCTCAGGAAACACAACTTCACTAGGGAATCAATCCCGTCTCCTTGCATAACATCTCAATGAACTGACCACTCTCTCATCAGATCGATCTCATGAATGAGAGCTGCTGCGAGTCTCTCCAGTTCGGGTGCCGGCCAGAGACGAGTAAGAGAGGTGCACTGAAATGAGAGGGTTGTATTCTGAAAAAGTTTGGCACTGAAAGCCTTTATCGATCAATCCTCAACAATAGGGCAATCCTCTGAATCATAAATTTCCCATGTCAAGTCAATAATATCATTTATCTAACAAAAAAAAGCGTCACTTGTATCATCCCCGTTCATCTTCTTGACTACCCCTCCCTCTGCATCCCCAACCCTCCTGGTCCACTCAATCATCCCATCATCCACCTTCCTACGGACTTAGGACCCTACTTGGTAATGAAAAGAATCACCCACCTTCTCGACAACTTCCTTCATCTTCTTCTCATCAATCTTGAATACATCTTCCTCTTCCTCCATCTTCTCCTTTCCACCCTCTCCCTCCTCTCCACTCTTCTCGGGTGAACTACTTGGCTGGGACGACAGTCCTCCGGTCTCTCTATCCGATCGAGGGCCGGATGATCCGCCGGCTGCGGAGGAGGCCGCCCCTCCAAGCGAGCTGCAAGATACTTAGTCCTCTCAATCATTATCATTACTTCTAAATAAAGGAGAATATCCTCCCTGTGCGTGTGTGTTTGTTCGCCTAGGCAAGAGCACCAGAGAAACTCTATCGGGCAGAGACGCAGAGGAAACAAGTGTAAACACGTTGCGGGTGTTTTCTGTATTGCGAAACGAGAGGGGAGCGGAGCGCACATTGTGGAGTTTTCCTGACGATGAGACCCCGCCGAAGGCGGGGGCAAAATCGACTGGTTATTCATAATAGATTAGGAAATATCCAAACTTCAGCGATTACACGGGCTTATTTTCTTTCAATTCATCTCTCCTCCACATCCCGAATGCGCCTGGATCAATGCCCGAAGCAACTAAAAGCGCACATTTGCTGTTCCACCCAGGGAGCAGCAAGACATACTTCGTTAATTTGTGGTCAGAATAGTTTTATGAGTGGCAGACCGTCAGGTATCACATGTATTGATCATCACTATATTTATTTATCCTCCGCAACACGTAACCGCCTGGATCAATTCTAATAGCTATCAAAAGCGCATCCTTGCTCCTCCACCTAGCAAGTTGGAAGACTATCTACTTTGATTTCAATTTATATTAGTTGTTGAAATATTCATATCCCAGGAATTACAAGTCCACATACTCCCTCGATTCATCTTTCTTCCGCTCCCCGAATCATATTGGTTCAATTCCACAAACCCTCCCTCCCCCTCGAACAATCGTCTGGCCCTCTCATTTCGCAATGTCAGAAGCGAGAGATCATGGAAAAGTGAGAGAGTCAGACGATAGTCTCGACCAACATTTGCCCAATCTGACCTCCTCATTTCCTCTCTGCTGCTCTTCCTCTCCTCTCCGGATGCCGACTCGTCCGATGCACGACCTCGAGATGAACCATCTGAGTCAGCAACACATCAATATCGATGAATAAATGGGTTTTTATCACGACATGAGGACAGGATCACTTTCACCCCGCCAGCTTCCATTTAGCCAACTCGCTGTAGTGTGCCTGGTGGCATACCCCCAACCCTCTCCCCACTGACCAATGGAATCCATTGACTCTGCAGCCTCATCGAGTGCAGCAGCAGCTGCAGCCACTGCAACCGCCTTCTTCCTCTCCTCATCCTCCTCCGGAGTCTTCGAGCGACTTCTGACATGGTATCTCTTTAGGATCCGCCCACTTGCATATCGTAATCTACGAAAACATCGGAACAGGAAAAGCAATACCTTGCTCGTTCGGGCTTCTTGCCGCTCGACTTGCGCTTGGTCAGACTGTAGTTGCCGGAGCGACGGCGGGGCTTCTTTCTGGAAATATGCCAATTCTGAAGGGGTACTGTAGGCTGAGTATCGACAACTGATTGTTCAATCGATATAAGACTACAGCACCTGTTGGCGGGCGTCTTGGGAGTGGCTACTGCGGCGCTCGTCGACGGACCGTCGTGGTCCATCTCCTGAAGGAAGATTAGAGATTCACAAGTCGATTATCATCTCGAGTTGCCCCCCTCCAATGTCTCGATTATTGCTCACTTCCTCTCCTCCACTCTCATCCTCCCCCGCCTCTCCCTCCTCCTTCTTCACTCCTCCCTCATCTTCCTCCATATCGTTCACGAAACCGGCAGCTGCAGCACTGCGAGTGAACCTGCATATACTTTTTTCGTAACCTACAGCTATCTGACTAATCAACCTTCCACGTTCAAGCGCACCCTAATAGCCCACGCGCAGCACGAAGTTTCCAGGTGCGATACATGACAAGGAGTCATATTTTTTCGAAAGAATTGTATTTGTTTCAGCCCGCAAATAACACATTCACGACCGAAACCCGATGAACAGTACAATCCTTATGAAACAAGCGAAGCACGAAGCATGCAAGTGCGAGACTCAAAACATTTCTTAGCATTGTATTTTTTTCAAATGCTTGTTGAGTGAAAACGCCCATACAGATTAGTATGAGCCAAACAAACCAAGTACAACTAGAAAATACAGTAAACTTCAAAGTAAACAATCTAGTATCTCCCAAAGATCAAAGATCACCCTTCCCCTTCCCTCCTTCCACTCACTTCTGGGGCATGGTCTTCTCGAAGGGTAATGGCTTCACCTTCAGCTTCACTCCCGCCTCCTTCAACAGACGAGCCGATTCCTGCAGAGAAGAAGGGTACCGTAATCCTATATCAACGATCCTCAAATTTTAAGTCATTTCGTGATTCCCATCGCTCCCCCCCCCCTACCGTACCTGCATCTTCTCGACAAACTTCTCATCCAGTTCCATATCGAGGAGGGCGTCGCACATATCGCGAAGGGCGACCGCGTTGTGACGAATGACGCGACCTGGAAGGAATGGGAATATCATCTGGGACGAACAAATAGTATGCGGAACATTATTTGATCCGAATATTGTTTTGGGGAAACAGCTGCGTTGTCCAACTATTGAAAGTTACCCAACCACAATGAACAAGTTCTACCCCGAAACTCCAACTTCACTTGTGCAATAGTGATTACACCATGCTATTTAATCTATCTCTATTGTAATTTCAGCTTGTATTGCTACGTTCATCAAGTACAAATTGAAACCGCCGATCGTTCAACGATTTCTAACTGTTCCGAAAACTCAATCTCCCTGTTCACATAACTACTTTTAACTAACAAGATCAAAACAACAGCATACCCTCAGCGCTGGGCGGATTGTACTCGAGGGCATTGCGCATGATGAGATTTATATCCTCGACGAACTGCTCCGGGCCACGGTACACCCTGCAATCAATCGACAACTGACTACCGTACTCCCTCTCCATCCTCCGCAACTCCTTCCCTACCCTTCCTACCGTAACCCCATCCCTTTTCCATCCTACCGTACCTCGAATCGATCTTGCCCATCATGTCACTCATGCACATCGGCTGTTTGATGTGCTCGTAGTAGTCGGGTGCGTCCTCCTCCTGGAAAGGAATTATTATTTTCGAAAATGGAAAAATATCGATTTTCAAAAATGTTTTAAAAGATAATAAATATTCGCCAACCTCCACGGGATTGTTGAAGATGTGGAAGCGGCGATCGCGCATCAGACGAGCTGAGAATTATTATTAACGAGATACTGTCATTCATTACCCCTAATCATTCCTCGCACACAAATGGCCATTGTGAAACATTAAGCATCCAAGTAGTTAACGAAAAAGAAACCGTTATTTGTTACTAATAATTTGTAAACGGGATAACAATGCCACCAATTGCGAGTGATCTTTCCTCGCACACATATAATCCCTATGAAACATCAAGTACCCAAGTAATAGGTATCCCAGAGTGAACTCACCTAATATGTCTCGTAGGAAGATGCGAAACTCGCGCTCCTGTCCCTCGTACAGCTTCTTCAGCTCTGAATGGAGTATATATTTTGATCTTCGCACGACACTCGAATCGGCAACTACTACAATACCTGAGAACTTGTGCAATCTGTGAAACCCCCTTCTCACCGGTGATCTCTCTATCGGACAGCTTGCGAGGAGCGACCTCTGCCGCTGTGGCCACGGGCGGTGCGAGGTAGGCAGTGGCTGCAAAGGGGGTAAATCACTGGTATTCAATAATAAAATACGTAATTGCTTTATATAATCACTCATAACGATACCCGCATCCGCAAGCAACTAGGCTTTTTTTAACGGGTGATCGCGTACTTGACAATGAGTACATACAGTACGGAGATGTGATAATAACTCACGATCGAACTTCTTGGGTGGTACGAGAGCGGGCTTCGTGATGTACTCCATGTAGGCGCGACGCTCGTCGTCGGAGGGAACGGGCACCTGACAATGACCACGTCAAACTGGACACACCTTTTCCGTATATCGTTGCCTCTATACATCTAGGTATATCTGTCAGAGGCACTGTCGAACAGATTCGTTAGGCATCACCCGGTGAGTGCGGGATGTAATGCTAGGACATAGGCGTCAGATCAACCGCATGGACAATACCGTGGTGATCTATGTGTAAGATAAAACTATCAATATCCAGTTTCGGTGTAATTTTCCAAGTGTGTTCGGGTTGCACCCATATCACAAATGCGCCAACTTTAGCATGTCCGTAATTCAAAAATAAATAGTTTGACCCTTCGCACGCAGGTTTCACCTGGCTTCCATAATTCCCGAATGAGCGAGCCCAGCTGATAACATAGAGATGTCTTGTACTCACCTCAAATGCATTGGCCGTTCTGAATAGTCCCTTGAGGGCAGGTGTCTCTCTTCCCGCTCCCTCGAGTGTTCCATCGCACGTCGCCAGAAGGAGGAGAGACGTGAAGCCCGTGAGGTTATCGAGGGCAGTCGCCAGCTGCAAGGACATACATGAAGACGCTAGTCAAAAACTACTTGGATTTTGAAAACATACCCCGCTTTCGAGGTCTCCGTTAGCAAGGCATGTAACCTACGATTCGCAAACACACCCGGCTTTCATAGACTTAGACAGTTTTCAAGGCATCTTTCATATATTACATATACATACCCGGTATTCGAAGGAACTATTAGCCCTTCACCCAAACTACCGTAACCCCTTACCCCCCCCCCCCCCCCCCCACC
>LS488684.1:57832-91751 GCA_900490705.1 Pristionchus arcanus | reverse complement strand
TCACCATATGGCTGACGCTCGGGGGCACGACAGCGTACCACTGGTCGATGTTTGGCAGAAGGAGGATGGCGGGAGTGGAGGCTGCCGCACGAAGGGCGGATTGCATCGTCTGAGCAAGGGTCTCCTGGGAAGGAGGATGGGATTAGAACTGTTTGAAAGGCTCGATTGATAAGACCGCTTTTGCATGTTAAAATGTTCAAAGGCACTTTTGCGATTCATGTACGCTACTTGTAACAATATAACAATTGGGAAACGATTCCGCTACGAGCTCCATATTGTACAACAAAAAAAAACCCTCATGCTCGAAAAATCACATTTCGTTTTTGTGTTTCAGACTGGTTACACCTATCTTCTTACTCCTTCCGGAGTGATAAGATATACATGAATATTCTCAAACAAAAAAAAATCCGTATTGCGTCTGCCAACAAACTATTGTGGAAAAATAAAAATTAACGATATATCTTCGTGTTTCACGTTTGTCTTACTCTCTCGAAAGTGATTAGAAACCTGTGAAAAGTCACAAACAAAAAAATCCGTATTTCGTATACCATACCTCCGGTCTTCCATCGGCGAACAGCTTGCCTACTGCGAGTGAGAAGATGGGAAGATGGTCGAGTTTGGAAAGGAGAGCGGGAAGGAGGAAGGACGATTGACCAGTGTCCGGACGAAGAGATTTACCCGTGAGAAGGAGACGAACTGCAAGAGGAGGAGAGGTTAGGAAAAGGAGGGAGAAGGATCCACCCAGGTGTATTGATGCACAGGTTGGAAAAGGGAAATGAACGAGTAATGTGAGCATTGCCAGCAGGTCAAAAAGTGCCAATCACGTCTAGTTTCAATTTTGCCATATTCGCAAGGTAAAGTAGGTCCGAAGAAGAGATTAGGCCCTCCGGACTGAATTGGCCTCATAATCACAGGCCTAGCAGTGATCTCCCGCAGGACGCAAGTGCCTTGATTAACGGGATGACCTTACCTTTTACCTTTGCAAGGGATTTAGCAATTTGTAGAATTATTCCAATACTCAATTCTGCGAGTGCACATTTCGGTTTCATGGTTGCATTATCTTTCCTGGTTCAATCATTCAAGCCAAAGCAGTAACCCACTCTAGGCATTAAACCAGGCGGCGCTTCTGCAGTTGGGGGGGGGGGTCTCCCCCTATTCCACTTTTCCCTCCCTCCCACTTTGATCTCCTCCACTTAGGAGAGCGCGGTCTCCTCCTCAGAGGAGACCAAGTCCGCGGGGGCGAATGCTCCCCTCCCTCTCCTCAGATTGGAGAGCGATGGACTGAACCAGAGAAGTGAAATCGAAAGCTTATATAGGGATAAATTGGATGTAAATTGATTGGATGTAAATCGACGAGAGACAAGGGAGAGACGAGAGACATAATCTCATTCTGGACTAATTGATTTGTTGACGAATGGTCTTTATTCACATTCTTCGATTTTTTGTTGTTTTTTTTCACAAAAACTAAGCACTAGGAACAAAAGTGCTAGGCACTAAGCACTAGGATCTAAGAAGCACTGAGCCTTATTCTAAGCACTGAGCCTGATCCTAAGCACTAAGCCTAAGCACTAAGCGCTAAGCGGTAAGTCTAAGGATAACATTTGAGGCTTAGTGCTTAGTGCTTAGTGCTTAGGCTTAGTGCTTAGCATGCTTAGTCTTTTGTTAGTGATCATTACATGTGTGCAGCGTCTAGGAAAGAAAGGCGAACGATCGAAATGAACTAGACGACCGTGCGGAATGCGCCGAATGAGTCGAAATGGGAGGGAGGGAAAAGTGGAATATGGGGAGACCCCCTCAACTGCAGAAGCGCCAACCAGGCGTATTCATGCCTCGGGTAAATCTCAAAGGTTGACATAAATCTGAACGAGTAATCGAGATACAGACAGCACAGAAAAAGATGCCAATCGCTTCCTCGTTTCAATGGTGCCTTATTTGAAGGGGCTTACACGACTCAGCAATTAGTAGATGAATCCCAATAATCGAATTCAAATTCCATGATTGCACATTTCGGCTTCACGGTTACCCTATCTTCCTAGCCTCTACTGGTCTAACAATATACGAGGTGCACGATTACCACAATTATAAATACTCACCAGCAGGCACAACGGGCGCGCTCTCCAGTGCCTTGACCACTTTCTCCAGTTGAGAGGAACCGATGCCGTTCTGAGAGGCGCCCGATGACTGACTGAAATGGGGATGGAGATTAGGCATCAGACTACAAACTACAACTTCCCTTAACCATAATCAGTAATGCAGTAACCTACCGATATCCAGCCGGGATGCGGGTGGCCATCAGCTGATCGAGGGTGCGTCTTAGGATGAGCTGCGTGCGCGGCTCCATCGGACGACAAGGGATGGAGAGATCTGGAGAGAAGATCATTCAAGATCAAACTACAAACCATAAAGATCAAACCACAAAGATCAAAGATCATACTACACGCTCACCTCTTCTCGATGCGGGCGTGATTCGTCTCATCGCGTCCTGCAGATGGCGCTGCTCGATAACCACCTGAGCAAGGAAAGAGGTGATCAAAGCACAACTCAGACTACAAACTACAAAGATCAGAGATCATCCTGCATTCACCTGATTTGGATCCAGTAGCAGTCGCTCGCTGCTCATGTAGATGTGCGGGTAGCGCTCGCGGAGCGCGATCAGAACAGCCTCCGTACAGAGGAACCTGAAGGATACGGGATTGAGGACGGAGATCAGACTACAGACTACAAACTACATTGACCAAACTACAAACTCACTTGAGATCGGCGCCGCAGTACCCGGACGACCCGTCGGCCAGCCACTCAATCACCTCGGGCGCCGGCTTGCATCCGCCCCATCTGAAAGATCGATATTATTGATCTACCGTATCCATCAGGAATACCGTAATCCAAATAGACATAAACAACCATACTCCTTGGTGTGAATCTCCAAGATGTCCCTTCGTGCACTGGCATCGGGCAGGGAGAACTTCAGTTCGCGATCGAATCGACCCGGTCGACGGAGGGCCGGATCGATCGTGTCCAGTCGATTCGTCGCCCCGATTACGACCACCTGGAGAAATTGAGTTTAGGATAGCTAGTATGCGTGAGGGTAGAAGTTTTAAAGTTTAAAAAAACCGAAACAACATCAGTCGAAGAAATCACAGCCTAGTGGAACACGAGTTCACCAAGTTATCAGAAGCTATCATGGGTACAACTTATATTGTTCGCAAAATGAACTAGAACAAGATCAGCTGATGGCAGCACACCAACGCAAAAGCAAACCGTAAAATACAAGTCAACCAAGATGTCGGAGCGACTCACCTCTCCCCTCGAATCCAGCCCATCCATAAGTGCGAGTAGAGTGGAGACGATACTAGCGTGGATCTGATCCTGTCGAGATGAGCGAACCGGAGCAAGGCCATCGATCTGAGAGGGTTACGGTAGCTACAGTACTCTGATTCGATCGCAAACTGACCTCATCGAAGAAGATTATCGAGGGACGCATCGCGTACGCCTGATCGAAAAGCAATCTGGAATTAAGTGATACTTAAAAAATGATACCGTAATCAATCTATATTTCATTCACTAAAGGGATCTTCCGGGAACAAGTTATTTGATATTTTCACCAAGTTTTAGCTCAATAATGAATGGATCATAGACTTCGTGATAAATGGAATCTGTGAAACACAAAGCTCACACGTGATCTGGACACAAAACTAGCACAATTCAAATATCTCCAATACCTCAGTTGTCTCTCCGATTCTCCGACCCACTTGGAGAGGCAGTCGGCACCCTTGCGCATGAAGAATGCCACCTGAACCGTCAAACGTACGAGTTAAAATGTTATAAAAAAAACGCACCTTCTTGGCTCCCTTGGCGCACTCGTTCGCGAGTGCTCTCGCCACCAGAGTCTTGCCCGTTCCTGTAATCATGCATATATTTGATATCAGCGTGCTTTCGATTAAAACATTCAGGTAGTTGTTGTTCCTTTTCGTACGGATACCTCAGAGTCATCACCACTTCCAGTTCTCAGATCCTTACACTCTCCCCTCGCAAACTCTACTCACCGGGTGGTCCGTAGAAGATGCATCCCTTGGGCGGATTGATCTTGAATCGATCGAATATCTCCGGATAGAGCATCGGGAAGAGGACGACCTCCTTCAGTGTCTGCAGGTGCGCGTCCAGACCACCCACCTGTAATTTATTCAATTTGTTATTGACATTTTTTTGCGCTAAAGAACCCGAAATTCACCGCATGAAACCCGTACAACCTTGAATGTAGGAGTCTTGAAACTCCGACGTAACTGTACGATTTATTTTTTACTTTTTTCGTACAGTCTCCCTAGATTGCAATGCAAGATAGGTCTGTTGACTTCTTAATAGTTCACGTGAAACATAACAGTCATGTTACAAAAGAAACCCCCCACAACTCCGCCAAACTACGAAGATAACGAATAACTACCGTACCTGGTCGAACAGTACGGTATTATCGATGGACATGGGGTCGATATCCGAGCAGCTCGCTCCCGCTTGACGGAGACGCTCACGGACCACGTTAGAGGACGTCGAGAGCTCCTTCGCTGCAAGAGATCAAAGATCAATCTACAGTATGCCATGACTACCGTACCATTGATATTGAAATAGATCAAAGATCAATCATGATGATGTCATAACTAGTTATCTATACTACAGTATCCCAATGACTACCGTACCACTGATATTGATGGGAAGGAATCTTTGTCTACTCTTGGCCATACTCTTCTCCTTCCGCTGCTCGAATCTCTCATCGTCATCGTCACGACGAGAACCACGTCTGGAAGGGAGAGAATTAGAAGGGAGAGGGGGGGGGCTATCACCTTATTATTTTCATTTCACGTCATTTGCAGTCCCTTTCTTATTCCAATAGTAAAATAAACATTTTTGCAAAGGATAATTAAAAAAACATTAAGGCAAGGCGCATTACTGATTCTATGGTAATGCTAAGCGCATGGCTAAGCGTCTCTACCAATACAGCATGGGAAGTGATGCGCAAATATTAACAGTACCAGCCGCTTTCTCGTTTTGCGAATCCTACATCATGCTCTAAAATTGCAAAATGCGATTAGTTCCAGAGAACCGCTGCAATAATTTCCCTTTATTCAAGCAGAGTAATAAGACGAAAAAAAGGTGTTTTTAGGACGCACAAATTCAATATCTACGCACTATAGCAACCTAACGCAATTTAATGCATATTGTAAGTTCAAAATTACTGACTCCCCATGACACTACTTCCACTCTAAAGATCAAAGATCAATTCTCACTTCTTCGTTCCTGATCCTCCGGCCTCATCGTCCGTCGCATCCGTCGAGGACGAATCACTGCGAGCCACTCGGCGTCTAAACAAATTTGATTTCGCAAGTAATTAAGGATTTATTGTTACCAAGCTTTCACACCGAACTATATGGAGATCGTGAAACAACAACCTCACCTGTAATCCCTCTGAGCCTTTCTCAACTCAATTCTCTGCTCCAGTTTGTGCGAGAGATTGCGCACGGAACGACGCTCGATTCTCTGCAAATCAATCAATAATCAATATTCTCCTTCTACCGTAATCGTACCGTATTTCTCTCCTTGGCTCTGTTCTGCTGGCCAAATCGCTCGACCGCCTTAATCTCCCTTCTTTCTCTGAGTGGATACTGTCGAGGTCCCTTCTCCTCCTCCATCTCCTCTTCCTCTTCAGAGTCCTTTAAAAACTTTTGTTGTTTTTGATACGCCTGCATAAGTCACAATATGTCAGATATTTTGGAGCATACAGATAAATGGGTCATTATCGATTGATCCGTGTTAATTGAGTGGACAATGGATTGGTTAGTGTGGGACGCAGGAGAAAAGCCTAGGTGCATGTCCAAGGAACTTTCTGTACAGGTCCTTTTACGGGCAGAAATAGTAGGGCGATGCGAGAAGGGAAGAGGGGGAAGCAGATGTTCCTCAACTCCCTTCCCATCTCCCTTTGTCCCATCCTTGATCTACCTTGGCTCTCACTCTTTCTCTCCAGTGACCTTTCTCTAACTTTTCCCTGCACTCTCCTCTACCTAGTTCAGGGTCCTCATTAACGAGTCAGTCCTCAATCCACTCAATATCCTACCGTACCTCTTCCTCATCTTCCACCTCGTCTTGTCGTTCTGCTGCTTCGACAGCTTCAATGGCCGCCGTTGTCTCCGCCTCTTCTGTCGCACGCGAACGACGCTCGTGTCTGTAACAAAGGCGTGATGAAAATTGGAGTGCATCAGTCCCTGGAGTCCCCAAACATTTGTGTTTCAACAAAGTATTATATTCTCTGAAAGTAGATTTTCTCAATAGAGAAGTGACGCTATACAACTTTCAACAAAAAAAACCTCACCTAGAAGATCTCGTAGTGGTCGAAAGATCCTTGGGCGAGACACTCTTCCCTCCGATCGGAGTCGCACTGAATCGAAACATTTTCAATTATTTCAAATCTATTTTAGACTTTTTTTTTGAACGAATGATTCATGAAGCAAAAAAAGCTCACTCTTTGTGTCTGCTCTTCACTCGATCGTACAGTCCATCGTGTTCGTCGTCCTGATATGAAATCATTAAGAAAACATTATTTATGTTTTATAAAATAATATACAGTTGACACCCATGAACATTTGTGCTCCAGCAAATTGTTATACCCATTCAAAGCAGATTCACACCCAATAATGAAGACACAAGTTCGCAATCACAATATCACGACTGACCTTGTTTCTAGACGAATTTGGTTCATCGTCCTCTGATTCCATCATGACGCGACGGCGTTTTGCCGGTCTGAAAGGGTACACTTTATTAAAAAAAATAACTATTAGCGTTTGTTTACTTCAAAGCGTAGATCAAACCGGGAACATACTTTCGGAGTATGGGACTCTTCTCCTCGGGTGCGTCTCTCGATTCTTCGTCATCTCCATGTTCAAAGCTAACGTGTGAAGTATGACGGGTTGAACGACGAGTGGGACGGGGACGCTGAATGACACAATGTATTAACAATCGGAATTGATAAGAAAAATACATGTATTTCAATGAAAGACTAAAGCCTTACACTTAGTTTTATTAGAACCTGTTGATTGGAGAAATTATCCTAATTAAACTAACTTCATCCTCATCATCTTCCTCCGTTGACTCGCCGGGAATGACGAAACGAGCGGTCGAACGAGTTGGATAGCGGCCATTGCGATGACGGAGTTCTTCCTCATGTTCCTACATAGTTCAAAGATCAATCAAACATTTGAAAACTATATCAAAAGATTCGAAAATGGGCGAATATAAACGGAACGTACTCTGTCGCGTGTATCATTCGCCAAGGCGATCAGTCTCCTCATATCAGCTTGGGACACTCCCAAACTATTCTCCCCCAAGCTCTTGTACACCGAGGAACGATTGCGTTCCGAACGGCGACGATCCTGCAAAAACGGCTTTAAATTGATAATGTGTGTCTTTTTTTTGGGAGACAAGGTAAGACAATGTTTCAGAGCACCTTATAAAGTCGATACTATTCAAATTAAAAGAAATTGTAAATAGAAAAACGAGGAAACATCATTTCGAAGTTTTATGAAAAACCAATAAAGTACCTTGTGAGGCGAATAGCCATCATCTCGGCCCATCTGGAGGATGTGAGGCCTAAACCAACCAACCGTTAGAAATCATGGCACACGGAGGACACGTTTAAATCAATAAGAATTATGAAATAAGGAAACATGAGAAGATCTAGGCTCAATCACCCGCGAAACCCGTGTTTCAAACTAAAGTTTACAGCTCACAAATTTTTAAGCAGCACAGGCGCCTAAATGCAGTAAAAATTCAAAAACCGTACTTGACCAAGCGATAACATGTTCTTCCGCGTGGAATTTACTACGGTACAATATTTGAGGCAATTTTCTAATTTTTTGAGTTCCAACTTTACAACCCAATTTCACATGTTTTGTGGTATTTATTTATGGTTCTCTCATTTCTATGTTATCTCATTTCGTTATATTACAGAAATGCAAGGCCCACTCGACTTCAAGACCACGCCAATCAAGGACCTAGTCCCAAATATGGGACAAGTAAACTGTCACTTCATCGTTATCGATAAACGTAAGCATGCGCTGGCCAGTTGACGATGCTAAACGCCAATCCCTATTCCAGAACCCGCCGGCGGCTTCCGTAATGCGGCGGGCGAATTCATACAACTGCGAGTAGGCGATCCCACCGGTAAGCCCATTTATTGATTTATTAATCGTTTTCCAGTTCTGCTATAGTTCGCTTTGCTATTTCCATTCAGAAAATCTATACGATCTAAGCATCTGAATTGCATATCTGTATATTCATGTCATTAGCAGTTATTAAAAGAAATAGCGCCTTTTTAACATTTTTGTGAAAGAATAAACATTGAAAGTCAGATCAAATTTGAAGGTGCGATAAATCTGAATTTGATCGTTGGTGAGTGCAGCGACTTGATACAGCCTGGTGACATCTGCAAGCTCAGGAATGGCCACACCTCCTTTTTTAGAGTAACGTTTTATTTCTATTGCTATTTTCAAATGTATTTTGAATAATTGCTCTATATAAAAGGTCTATATTTCAGGGCTCAATGTCATTGCAATGCGGAAAGCAAGCAGAATTGTGCAAGGTTAGTTAATATTAAGTGTGTTGGTGCTTATTCGGTAAATTATTATTACTTTATTCATTGACGGGGGCTATTGTTTTCACTCAACCCGCTTTAAAGCATCTAAAGGTACAGTGACGGCACAGGAACCATTTTTTTGTTGTTGCTGATATTTGGTATAATCAAATTTCGATAGCAATAGTGGAAAATCGGTCCTTTGGAAATCCCTACCCACCAGCAAGTAGATTAGTCTCGGATACTAACGATATTTTCAATCATTTAAATTGGCTGATTAGGGAAGATACGCTCGTCAACCAAGCCTGCCATGCTTCCGCGGATAGTCTCTTGCGAGTGATTCGCAGCACAATAATAAAAATATTTTTTAACAGTGCGATAATGTGATTCATATTGCAGATCGGCGAGTTGACAATGATCTTCTCTGAAACGCCCAATATGAGCGACTACAATTCCGATTGGGCCAGAGATTTCCCACCCAAGACAAGGGTCAACCCGGTCAGTATATTTTCTTTGAATTGTTTCTCACATTTTTCTTAAATTCTTCGAACATCTACTGTTACTCTCATCAGAAGTTTGAATGAACGTTTTTTTCATAGTGACAATGCGAATGCCAGTTTCACAAGGGTTATATACATGTTGATACACGAATATGTCGGTGTTGTTGCGATTTCATAGAAAAATTATTTATCGATGGGATAAATGCATTGCAGGTTCCATCGAACGATCTCAATTCGACGCCCGTCATCGGTGCCCCTCCCAGGAACAGCGGCCAACCCATTCTGAATCTATTGCCTCCAGGTACGAGATGAGGGTGTTGTGCGGTGATTGTGGTTAGAATGATTGTAAAGATGGTTTTGTTGGTTATTAAAAAGTGATGCAGGTACAATGAATTAAAGTAGTGAATTGCTGTGGGATATTGAGGAATCTGTGAAACATGGATCGGAAGGGTTTATGCAAAACGTTCTTTACTTTTTTTTTGCCTAATTCAACTTGATCCTAATACATCTCCTTTCAACCTTTATCATATGAGGAAAGTATGAAACTCAAGATGGCTTGTTTTTTTTTCCAGTCACTCACTCCCACTTGCAGGTCCCTCCTCGCACGGTCAACCTTCGATGCCTCGTGATCCCCGTGCAGCCAAGCGATTCCACGACCCTCGATCTGCAGCTGCAGCCGTAGCCAGAGATTAGGAAGGAGCGGTCTCTCCATTTCGCACACTATCTCGCCTGTCGAGAGTGAAATAGTGTTGAAACTGAAGAGAGTAGGGATGCTGTAATCGAAGAAAAGATCTCATCAGTTATTATCATTCATTATCACTAATTTGTTCTTCTGTGATTGCGAACAGCGGGTTTTTTTTCACGATCTTTTCTCGATTTTGCTGGATTTTTAAGTTGCCAGAATAAAATATTCATTAAATTGGAGTGGTTTTGTCATGTCTACAACGAGTTGAGCGTCTCGCGATGGTATCTGATATCTTTTCCCTCTCGTCGGTTAGAGAGAGCGAGAGAGCGTGTGAAAGTGAGAGAGTCCCTCCTGCTCCCTCTCTCCGTCATTGCCAGATTCATCCATAATTCGTGCGTTGGGAGTCCGCTTTTCTTCTCCTTCTCCTCTTCCTTGGCAGGCTTGTCTTCTTCTCCCACAGAATCGATGGAAAGATACGGGAAAATGGGGAGTAGGAAGGGGAGAGTGAGTGAAAGAGAAGGACGTGAACCTCCCTAGTCTCTCTCTCTCTCTATTGCTATGCCCACTGCCTGCCCTCTTTCTCACTCCCCTCCCCATGTCCTTCAATAGTCCTCTTCCACCCCATTCCCCTCCTCCTTCTTCTCGTCTTTCTCCCTCTTCCTGTCTCTCAGACCTTCCTCTAGACGGAACAGACTCATTTCGAGCAGTCCATATTCGCTTTTATTCCCCCTCGGGCATTTTTCGTATTCGCGATTTGTACTCGTCAGTAGGTGTTGGAGGATGCAGGGTGGGAATGAGTTATTTAGTCGTGTTCATTGATAGATTTTGTATCGATATTGCTCTAGTTTCACAATTAACCATTCATGTTGAACCCTTGAAACACGAGTAGACGGGGCACAAGAGAATTTCCGGTAACGCGAGAAAGTGGGTTGTGAAAGATAGGGAAGGGGATCGATCGCTCATTTCGCAGTTTGATTGCGCGACAGTGTTCTTTTTCTCTTGAATTACCCACGATGACACATCGGCCACTATTTTCCCCAATGGATGGATGAGTCGGACCAACTTTTGTTTGGGTTAGGGGAGTGAGAGCAGGGAAAGAGGAGAAGTGATAGAGATGGAGATGGAGAGATAGACTGTACAGGGGAGGGAGGTAGAGATGCAAACAAGTTTTTCCGATAAACTGTCGTGGTTGAGAGAGAGAGGAAAGTGAGCCGATGCGTGCTACTGTGTGACCAGTGAGAGTTGCGCTTCGGAAGTAGGGAAGTAGGGAATTGTTTCTCGTGGTATTTGATGATCGTACTATTTCCTTTTTATTGAATATATTGAATCATCTCTGTTTTTATTGCGCATTTTTATTGCTGTTTTTATTATATTTAATTTAATTAAAAATACAGTGTCGCATGCGCTAGCCCTGCCCGACGGGTGAAGCGGACACTACCTAAAGGTTGGGATTTTTTTTTGTTTAATTCTCTCTTCCGCCTACCCATTGTTCCATGCCGCGAATCGCGTGCTTTGGTAGATATTTGAAGCAGCAGAGAATCTAGTATTTCGATTCGATTCTTCAGATGGAATTTTTGTATTTATTTATTTATTTTATTTAAATAACT
This sequence comes from Pristionchus arcanus, assembly GCA_900490705.1. NCBI lineage: Eukaryota > Metazoa > Nematoda > Chromadorea > Rhabditida > Neodiplogasteridae > Pristionchus > Pristionchus arcanus. The sequence goes on along the minus strand of LS488684.1, from coordinate 80,348 downwards.
AATTGTAGATGGCTTCTAATCCAGCGGAGATCACGGCCGTCGAGCACGAGGGCAATATGGTCCAGTTCAATATGTGCGCCCCCGTCAATGGAAAGGTTCATTCAATTTCTTCCGTTTCTTTGTATTTTTACAAGAAATTTAATGAGATAGATCAATAAACGGAGGTTATAAATGGGATTAAATCCACTCTTATTTCGCATGATGTATTTGCTTATCTGGCTAGTAAATCAATTGTGAATATCGAAATGCTAACCGCATCTTGATTTGTAGTTTCAAGATGTAGGTGTATAGGGTTAGTGAACAGTGCAGGTAATTGATCTATTGATTGTAGCATGTTCAAGAAACATTTTGTGAATCATTCTTCCGAGGATTTTTTTATGTTGCACGTAGGGGATATCATGGGTGGTCGACTGAGTTTTATAATAGATCCTCTAGGCCTCTTTGAATGAATTCAATCAATTTCCTCATCAGATCACGGGCGAGGCTGCACGTACGGTGCTGATGAAGAGTGGACTGCCACCGCCAGTGTTGGGACAGGTATCTATTTATTATTAAATAGTTATTGATTATTTTTAGAATTAATTTTTGGGTAGTGAGTGAGTGATGGAGTGATTCGGATGGAAGTTTAATAGTCTGTGCATGATAGAGTGGTATAGGTTAAAAAATAAGAGAAATTAATTAGACGAAATATGATGGCACCCGTGAGTTTGATGATGCAGCGTTGTTTTAACTAACTTGTGGTTCTTGTGATTCCTTCACGTTGGGTTTCCTAGTCATAGAAACAATAATAATAATAATAACATCCTCAGATCTGGTCGCTATCCGACCTCGATCGCGATGGTCACCTCGATCAGAGGGAATTCTCCATCGCCATGAAATTGACCAGGTGAGGACGGGTTACGAGTGTGAGTCATAGAGTGATGGCCGTTCGATTATTAATGAAACCTTCAGAGACAGATCCAATAACAAATATCATAAGATACGGACATAAGATACGTTCCTACGTTCACCCATTATTTTGATTTTTTTCGTAATACCATTATTTTAACGGAACGAACATTGAATAAGTAAGCGAGACTTGCTGTATGTATTCGACTCCCAATTACATTGTCCGTTTCCATTGCATACGTAATCGACCTAGGAGAATTGGAGATTAGCACGCTGTTTATCTTTGCCGTGCTAGTCATCTTTCGATTTCGTTAGCATCTATTTATCAATATCTCAACATTATCAATACCTGAATTACAGGAACTGTCTGGCTGGTCTTCCCCTCCCTCCCGCCCTTCCTCCTTCACTCCTCAACGTTCCTCTCTCTGGCTCGGCTCCTCGCGCACCCGCGCCCCTCCCAACGATGCCCCCAATGATGGGTGGAATGGGAATGGGAATGATGGGAGGTAAGGAATTATAGCATTAATAAGTCATTCAACGATCCGAATTCCTGCTGATCTTGTGCAAAATAGAGTCTAGTCGAGCCTACACAGACGATGGTAAAAAAATCATATATCTATAACGAACTAGGAAAAGGCCGTACAAGCTGCCGGTTATTATGTTACCTCTTTTTTCACGTATGATAACCAATGAAATACGTTTAGGTGCCCCTCCAATGATGGCCCCACCGGTTCGTCCAATGGGCGGTCCTCCTATGCCGGGTGCATATCCACTGGCAGGAATGGCAATGGGAACTCCTACTGGAGGAGGAACGGCCTTTCCTCACTATGCAACCGGACCAAGGGGAAGCATCAGCAGCATGGGAGGAAGTATGGGAGGAAGCCCCGCAAAGGGTGAGTTACAAGTTATTATCACGAACGAAAAGGGAGGTAAATTGTATCACGGGGTTGTAATGGGTGGTTGAGGGACTGGTGAGACAAGGATGTACCGGGGAAAATTAATTTGTGTAAGAGAGTTCAACGATGGGCTACCATTATGAGCAAATAGGTCGAGTAGAATTTTATGTATGCATGCAACGTCGATCTGTCAGGCAAGAATTTGTTGTACTAGTAATATTTTGCTGCTTCACTACAATCCAACGGTATCTCACATTTCCCATAACCTATGTTAAGATAGTGAGACGGTGATGTGCCTGGGTGAATCTTTTTTTTAATAAATAAATAAGAAGAACTTTATTTTACGGGCTGTGGGGGATTGGGAAAGTTTCGCCATCAATACAGGGCGGCCACACTCTGTTGAAATGATTAGGTCGTCCGGAGTCCGGACTGAAATTGAATAATCCTACATCTAACCCCTCCCATTTTCAGCAGCTCCGCCCCTTACTGGCCGTCCGGGTGCAGGGGCGTCGTTCCCCGGGAAACAACTGGAGAATTGGACGATGCCACAGCAGAACAAGCTCAAGTACGCCCAGCAGTTCAATGCAGTCGATAAGGTCAGTTATTTTTAACTCGTGAATCGTTAAACAATTGGCGATGTGGTGATGTAAGGGATGTATAGGAGTGGTGAAACGGGGGAGTAGCTAGTGAATTAGGGACTTTTAAATTATTTTTTCGACTTAAGCGGCCAGCCGATCAGTGTTCTCTCACAGTTGTGATATTGGGTGAAGGATGAAACGGAAGTATGTCTGGGAACATCTGATTAGTTGTAAAAAAATGTTTTCTCTCGACAAGAAAAAACAAGCACTTCATTGATTGAGAATTTAGTTTCAAGTTGGTGATCTTGTGCCACACGCACATTACAAGAGCATTGCGATCGTTGCGCATCTAGTAACATCCGGCTTGTGATTTCAAATACCAAATCTATATTCCTGAATCTTTACAAGCCATCCGTTTTTTGCTCCTTTGGCATTGCTGCGAAAATGGGTTTGGCATTCTGTCTCAGTAAATTCCACTAGTGTGAAAATATTTGCCACTCAATTTTTATCAGCAGTGTTATTTTGGAGAACTAAGCGTTCCGTTAGGTCGTGGTGATCTCGCGTTGTACGAATGATATCAACCCCTCAAAACTTGACTCGCCATTAATCTCTTGTGCTCGTCATCATCAATAATAACGACCATTTCAGCAACGAACTGGGTCCCTCAACGGGCCGGCTGCTCGGAATGCACTCGGCCAATCGGGACTGCCCACTCATGCACTCGCCCATGTGTGGACACTCGCTGATGTGAACAAGGTGAGAGACAGGGGGGAGTTGAAGGGGCAGGATGAAGGATGGCGGTAGTGAGGGATTAGAGTATATCAAGAAGATGTCAAATTTATCATAGAAGCCAGGAGTGACGGAGTAGTGTAGGTAGCGTGTAACATTGAACAAGCGAATGGAAGTAGCTATTTATTAATGAATCATCTCGATAAGTACTGATGTGAACAATTTTTCAAGTCTGTGCCATTCTTATCGTATCGCTAGAGGTGCCAGAGTAGTGTAGATAATTTGTAGCCTAATTCCTGGCTGTAAGTACGAAACATTTTTTTTTACATGTTGCTGGTTGAGTCGATATAGTGCAGAAATGATATTTAACTGAACTTTGGTTGGTAGCAAACTAATTGTAAACAAAAATAATTAATGCTATTTTGCCCTTGTAGGACGGTCGTCTTTCGGTGGAGGAGTTCTCTATTGCCATGTGGTTGATCGATCAGCACAAGACTGGATTCGCTCTTCCCGCCGAGTTGCCACCCGAATTGGCTGCCATGACACACCATGGAAGTGCCAGGTACTGTAGGAGGAAAGGGTAGGGTACTGTAGCAATGGTGGGATACGGTAGTGACATGGAGGCTAATCTGGTCGATATGAAATTTTTTACAGTACTGTAGGGATTACGGTAGTAGACGCGGGTCGTAAACAAAGTTGATCTTTGATCTCTTCCCTACTTCAGATCTGATTCTCCGGCGACGCCATCAGGAGAGGCGCCAGCACAGAAAGTGTCCACACCCAAGACATTCGAGGTTCGTGGTTTGGCAAACGGAAAGCAACTCCATTGATTTGTCTAGTCACCTTTGAGACTTGAGTAGACTGTGAAACGTTAATGCAGAATGTTGAGAATTGTATTTTTATGTTAGATCGTGCAGCTACATTGATTTATTTCGTGAAGTCCTGGATGTGTATGGATAGTGAAGCGTGAACCAATAGGGTGTGCAATTGCTATTTTTTTTAAAACGCCGATGTAATTCACACATTGACAGGCTCTGACCAAGCGCATTCTAGTAATATTGATGAAGCGAGAAAACTGCGAGTCGAAATCTGAAAGAAATATTATAAAATATTGCAGGACAAGCGGAAGGACAACTACGATAGAGGACAGGCGGAGTTGGATAGGAGGAGACAGCAATTACAGGTGAGGAGAGGGAGAGGGGGTACGGTAGGATGACGGTAGAAATGGTATATTCAAGAATAGAGTTATCACTAACGAAGGAATATTGTTCTTCCATTGTATGTCAAGCTTACGTATTCCAAATGAGGCACATATTCACCAGGTGTTTTCTCAATTTTCTGATTTTTTTTACTTTATCCGCACTTCACTTTTTTTGGGTTGAAAAAACTGCTTACGCCTTGAACCTGTTTTCGTGCGAAAATAGTTGGGAAAGAAAATTGGCATGTGAAAACGGGCGATAATTACAGGAAGAAGAGGATAGACGAAAGGCTGAGATTGCAAAGAGAGAAAGGGAAGCTGAAGAGAAGAGGGAAAGGGAACGACAAGAGCAGGAAAGGAGGAGAGAGGTACGGTACTTATTGATTTCGGTAGGATGGGGGAGCACTGTATCTGACTACGGTATAATTACTGTAGGAGGAAACGGAAGAACCAGTGGAGGTTGAGCAAGAAGAGGATACGGTATGTGATAGTGGCGATTTCGATCAATGGCTTGTACCGTGTGATGTCAGTAGAAACCCCGAGAAAGCGCCCATTTGAGAATACCATCCAGTGAGGGACAGATTGATGGACGTGGTGTATGTAGAGGAAGTGATGTGAGGAGACTCAACTGTTGTGATGTCTCCTCACTTGCGAATATTCATTGAGTTATTGCCTAGTGATGATGCAATCGTTATTCAGGCGGAACGACAGGCAGAGATGGAACGGCATAGACAGATGGAAGAGGAGAGGCTGGAGCAGGAAAGGAAGAGGGCGGTATGTTGGAGTTATTTTTACCTCAAGAAAGCAGATCTATTGCATCTGGTAGATTGATTGGAACAAGTAGGATAGATGCAGCAAAAATGTGGCATTATGTAAAGCTACGAGATACAAGTCAATGTCATTGTCGATCTTAGAAACTATGAGGTCAAGTAGAATAGGTGAAACGGAGCAGTGACGGGTGGTGTGCAACCTGTCATCGAGTGGCACAAATGTATTTCCAATACTTGCAGGCCGAGCGTGATAGAATTCGATTGGAGAAGGAGAAGGAAATGAAGAAAGTGATGTTGGAGAAGAGGAAGAGGGAGCTCATGGTTGGTTATTGATTATGTATTTTTTATGACAACTCATGCCATCTATCGCTGTAATTGTGTCTACTTGCTTTATGACAGCAACGTGTAACACGAAATGTATAGGTCCCTGAAAAAAAAGTAAAAAATAGAATATTTCCCCCAATTAAACCTGTAGAAATCGCATGCTCTCGTTCATACTTGCTATGGCTACAAATTGAAGCCTGAAATGCCCATGCCACAAATTCAACAAATATGCTGTTGCGGATATATTTTTACCTTTATATCCACCTGAATATTAATTTAATTCCTATCAATGTCACTATGGTTATAGTCCGAAGCATGAAACCTAAGGGCCTTAAAATATGAAAACGATGAGATTGTTTCTTATTTTTCCCTTTTCCAGGCGCAAAAGTCTGCAGCAGCCGAGAAGACTGCGACTGCAGAGCAGAAGAAGAAGACACTCCAATTCCAACTGCAGGTATCGATTGATTACCGTAGGGCTACTATAGCGAGGGGAAATGGTTGATCGATGACTGATTTTTCTCCCGATCTATCGCAAACTGATTGCAGGCACTCACGGAGAAGCACACGGACCTCGAGGGAGAAGTGGGCAAGGCGAGACAGGGCATCGAGAATATCACCAAGGTACGGTAGGATTAGGAGGGGTTTTGATTTTTGTTTGTATCGTATTCTAACCTCTTGAGTTTGTGTCCGTGCGAGTTGTGAGTTTCAAGTGCAGCATATTAGAGGCAGGGTTCAAATACGTAGGTCATGAAACCCTGGATGTGGTATGTTATTACAAGTTGTGAGGGCTATTGCACTTGTGGTGGTAAGGTTTCGGGTAATTTTCTCCGTTTTTGTCGATCGGTGGTATGGTTTTCTCTAATTTTTGTTCAAATTGGCCTAAAAATGTGGCATGCATGGGTGCTTTCGGGAGCGGTATTTGACCTCTGATTAGAGGTGGAGCTATTTAGTGAGCAATATGAATGTGGTATTCAGTGTGTAAATAATTATTAAATTATTTAAATAATTAAAATTAAATAATTGTAGGAGATCGAGGGAATGCGGGCGATTCGCGACGAGAAGCTGGCAGCGATCGCAGAGGCACAGAAGGAGAATCAAGCGGTGAGGGGGATTGATAGTGGATTGGACGTGATTACAGCACTTGTTGAAACGTCTAACCAAGTAGAGACAGTGAAACATGAGTGTGATTGGGAAACTTGAATTACATAGTATATATTTGTACGAGCAAAATACTCTTTTTGAAGGAAGTAATAGGTGAAATGGTTATAATTATATCACTTGTCGAGACATACAGCCATGTAGAGGCAAACATGAGAGTGATTTGGAAGTTCGAATACCTTATGAATATTATTTAAAGAGAGAAGTGTTCGTATTAGGTGACTTTATGGAACACAGGAGCAGCAGGTGAAATTTAAAAGTCGGGGTTTTAAATAGGGAGTCATATCGCAAGCACAGAAAAAAATCCCGTGTGATCAAGTATCCTGATTGAGCACTTGGGGCTGGAGAACCATTGGTCTCGATACAAAATTAAAATAATACACTGAATTCGAAACATCAGTGTGTTGGGTTAGAACTACTCCGTGTTTATCGATCAATTGGAAACTCATTTATCCCTAATCATCACTTTCTTCCCTTGCAGGCAGCCGTGCAAGCGGAGCAATTGGCCCATCAACTACTGCAGTTGCAGGGAGCGAATAGAGAGGCCACCGATAGGGCTCAAGGTGAGATATTGGGTTGATTCATATTAGCGAACAATTCAGCCATCAGAAAAGGAGGCAAGACCCGATTGTGGAGTTGATTTCAGGCTTTGAGATGTAAAAAGCAGTTAACTGAATATAATTATTGTAGGTCTGGACGAGCTGATCAGTCGAAGGGCGGCTGCGAAACAGCGAGTGGAGGAACTGAAGAGACAGGTGAGGAGGGAGGATTGGGATTAGATCAGCCTAACAAAGGACATATTGCTGTTGTGAGACGCTAGTCTAGATGTATTCGTGGTGTAACACTAATTGGCTAGTTGGGTGTTGAGAGATTGCTGCTGGATAATTGTTTGATATTTGATGCTACAGAAAGTCCGAAGTATTGAGTTTGGGAGAAGTGAATGTACTTGGGATATAAGTGCGGCATGAGTTATGCGGGTTGAAATTGAGAAGGAAATATTTGCAGATCGATGCGACGCGCGAGCGGAGCGTGCAGCAGCGAGGGAATGTCGTGACGAAGGAAGAGGAACTGGCTAATGGATTGAGACCGCAGGTGAGGGATGGATGGGACCTGCTACGGTGGTAGGTACGATAGACAGGGGGGAATGGAGTTTGATGGTGCTTGGAAACGGATAGGCCCATTCAAAGCTAGGTGTGAGTGTGCAATCGAATAGATTACGATTCCGGCGCGTGGTTTGTGTTTCACGTGCAGCCTAAGTGCCACGCAAATTATTCTTTTCGATTCTTGCATCGCCTTTCGGGGAAAATATTCAAACAATATTCGAATATTTGCAGGTGGAGAAGCTTCGCGTGGAGCACGCTGCGGGTATCGCACGAGCGACGGAGAAGCAGAAGGAGCTGCATGGAAGACTGCAGAGAGCAGCGGCTGGTGAGTGCGGAAGGGGATGATTGGGAGGAGAGAGGGATGGGACTAGGCGGAGATGGGCTGCGCAGATGATTTGTAACGAGGAGACTGAGGCTAGTGTTGGTTCTTCCTTCTTTGGTATCGTAAAAAAATATCAAGAAGCAAAATACTTGATGCAGTCCGGGGAATCGATGTAAGCGACTCATTGTCAATGTGATTACATGCTTTACGAATGTTTCATAGGAGGAGGACGGAGATTGTAGATGATGATCCTCCCATGATTCTTTTTAATATCACTCCTACTTGCAGCAAACCACGCTGCCACTGCAGCCACTGCAGCAGCAGCATCTGCTGCACCATCAGCAATGTACGATGCCCCACCCGGAGACATCTCCTTCCAGCAGCAATCCATGCAACAATCGTGGCATCAAAGCCCCGCCAAGGTACGGTAGATGACGGTATATGGGATAGAGATTACGGTAGCCTACCGACGGTAGGTAACGAATTCCGTGCAGGAGTCGCCAATCTCCGCAGTGCCTCCCTCCTCCCTGTACGATACTCCGCCCGTCGTGCCCGATTCCAGTTTCACCAATGGTCATCATGATACGAGTGAGTACGGTAGATTTTGTGGGATGTTGATCGAGAAGTGGTTAATTAATGGGTACACGGTAGGGTTGCATGTTCGGGATCGGTGATCCCGAGAATGTCGGTATTACCGACAAATGTCGGGAATACCGACCCTTTTTTCTCTAGACTCTCTCGCTTGCGCGCGCTATTTCTTGTCGCTACCCGTCTGGCGCGAGAGGGGTCGGTAATACCGATCCCGAACCTGCAACCCTAGTACACGGTAGAATACAGTAACCTTTCCAGGTATGAATGGTCCTCTTCCGTCTTCCTCTGCAGCGACGGTCAAGTATCGCTCCATCTACGCATTCGAATCGAGAAGCACGGACGAATTGAGCTTCCAACCAGGTGAGAAATGGGGATTTTATGTGATAATGATATTGACTAGGTGATTTCGAGTTCATCGAATGTGGTAACAAGCTCGTTGGTGAGGGTGATTTGATCTCACGATGCTCCCTCGTCATAATATGAAGTTAAAGTATGAAGAGATTTCATCCTGGCGATTTCATGTTTGCACATGTGTATTATATGGTGCACATTCACAATAGAATTGATTAACGGAAGGGTAATTTGTTTGAATAATTGTCGATGAGCCAATTAAAAAAAATTATAGTCTGCACTAGGTGATTTTGTGCCAAACGTTTTTGCTAAAGATCACGCACTTACGATTCATTGATTGTAATCTGTTTTCAAAACTAATAACATTCTTACAGGTGACGTCATTCTCGTCTTCGAGGGTCACGCTGCCGAACCCGGATGGTTGGCAGGACAGATTAAGGAGAAGGTACGGTAAGGGGAAGGGGTACTGTAGATGGGAGTACGGTATCTCAGTATCGATTGATTCTCTCTCAGGTTGGCTGGTTCCCTGCAGCATTCGCCGAGCCGATCGCTCCGGTCAACACGAATGTCACATCGGTGAGTGGGGACTTTTTTTTGCGTATGGGATTTTAAAATGAATATCCATACTGGATCGAATACCAAGCTAGATTTTTGGGCATTATTGCAACCTCGGTAAGCGAGGAGGAAAAGTTGGATGAGAAAGGAGTAGGGATCTTCGTAAGATCTAGATAATCTCTTAATTGTTTTCGTATCGATTTTTTGTTGTGTTTTGGGAAACATTTCCTGAAGGAATGATTGATAGCTCACTATCGAGATGGCCTTTGATATAGTGGTGAAACATGGGATTTGCAGGAGCTGTTTTTATACATTATGGATAGATTTTTGTTTTTGAAGAACGTTAGGCAGTATAATCTGTCAAGTGGCTGTCAAGATGACCTTTGGTGTAGTGTTGAAACATAGGATTACCAGGGGATCTTTTCACATTTTCTGAAATGAGAAATCATCCTGATGTGGTAATTACAGCCGATGCAGACTGTGCCGGCGAACGTGACGCCCTCTCCGAGTCTCGAGAAGATTCTAGAGGAACCAAGTGAGTGATTACGGTAGGAGGGGTACGGTAGCTATTGATTGATGGATTACGGTAGTTGGTCACTGATTATTGATTGTCCTTTTAGACGCTTCGTCTCCTCCCTCGATGACCTCTCTGCTGCAATCGCCCACTCGCAATGGACATACGATGGTGGAGGGAGTGACTGCTGGTGAGGAGTTTGGAGAACATTTCTTAAGTTATTGACAACGAGGATTCGAAAAAGCTTTTGTGGTAGTGGTGAACCATTGGATTCGTGGGTTAGTTGCCAAAATTACGAGAAGGAATTGTAGAAGAATGTTTCAAGAACTGTTATGATAGCCATGAAACATGAAACCTAATTTCTGGTTTTTGTAATTTACTTGTACTTACGTTACGATGTTTGATGCTCTGGAAATTATTATTTTGTTTTTCTATTGTAATAATTTTAATTAATAGGCGACGAGCCGGTGCTGTGCGTGTGTGCAGCGCAGTTCCCATGGAAGGCAAGGAACACGGGAGATCTCTCCTTTGGAAAGGGAGATCAAATTGAGGTGAGGAGAGGGGGTGACTATGGGATGATGAAACGGAAGATGACCTGGAAAGTTAAATTCGTTTGAACTGAACAGCGGGAAGTGGAGATTGCTCAAGTGACGGTATGGCCCTGTTATAGAGATGGCGAAGCGCGAAATATTTGGGGATTTGGTAGGAACAGGAAAAGATTCAATAACTGATTGAGATGGGAGAAGTAGACCTTCATAGTAGGGGTGAAACGCGAGATGTTCTGGTGAAAATTCAGGATTGGTTGGAAGTAGATTGGCAGTAAATTCATCGACAGCCTCGTTCAACTTGTCCCTTCAGGTCCTGGAGAAGACGGATATGAAGTGGAGAGGGCGGAAGACTGTCGATGGAACGATTGGATGGTTCCCCAAGAGCTATGTAAAGGTCACCGATGAGGTCAGCTATTGTTTTTTTTCATGTGCAATGATACTCACATATTATTGACCTAGCATTTTCAAAAGGTCTTATTGTAGTAATGAAACATGAAACACTCTCCAAGAGTATGTCAGGGTAGCAGATCAATTGAGCTATTTCGATTTCGGAGACATTATTTGATTTAATTGAAAATCTTAAGCAGTAGTGCACCATTTAGTTAATTTGATTTTTATGAAGGAATAACTTCTCTTGATCAGCTTTCTCATTTCACAACTAGTGCATACTAACCATGAAACATGAGATCATCTTTAGTTTTCCGAAAGCTCCCCTCATCAATGAAGCACTAATCTCAGACTCCACGCGGTTCGTCAGCCGGTTCCCGTCAGGCGAGTGTCGTCTCAGGAGGCGGAGCTTCATCCTCGGCCACGCCCACTTCTGGCTCCGCCCACTCATTCCCTGCCACTTCCGCCAGTTCACAATCCATCAATAGTGTGATAGCCGTCGTGCCTGGAGGAGGAACAGCGGCAGCTGCAGGTGGAGGATCGACAGCTGGTGAGTATGAAGGGGAGGGGGGAATGGGGTTATTGTGTTATGGTAAAGGGAGGTGTTAGAGTTGTGAGCAATGTCGCATTAAATAGAACTGCTAATCGAGTACCAATCAAAAAGAGGAAAACAATACTGGTGAGAAAGAGGGGGGGGTGGGAGCATAAAGGGAGAAGATGGAGCTGTGGTTGATAACTGGTTGTTTGAGTTAGGTAACATAAATCTGATGAATGAATAAGGGAGGGTTGGGGTTATGATGAGGAGTTAAATGATTTAGTTGTGCGAGGTTGATGATATTGTAGAGGTTTTCCTTTAATATTTTAATCATTGCCTATCCAAAGTGCCTTGATCACTCTTGTCAATGAATCATCATGAGTCGGTTTTAAACAAGACCTAAATTGCTTGAATTGTTCAATTATTATTTCATTCTTCGATGCAGGTACTCCGATGTCCTCGGCAGGCGAATGGTACGTTGCCAACTACGATTTCGATGCCGCCGAACCAACGGATCTTCCCCTGAGGGCAGGAGATCGAATTCTTGTACTGGAGAAGAACGACGACTGGTGGAAGGTAAGGAGGAAATGATGATCTTTGATCTTTAGTGAAAGAAAATGACATTATCAAAATAGTCGCTTTTATTTTAGTTTTTTTCACTCGCTGATTGGAAATCTAGGAAGCTCAGAGATCTTGAGGAAACGTTGAAACTCCGATGTTGCAGGGCAGCGCAAACGGTCGCGAGGGAATCTTCCCTGCCAATTACGTGGTCGCTCTCGAGGGTGCGACTCATGCAGCAGCTGCGATCGCCCATGCACAAGCTGCAGCAGCTGCAGCACCCGCGACGCCCCTTCAGAAGGCCAAAGTCATCGCTGCGTTCCAGGTAGAGTTTGAATTGATTTGTGATTAGGGACAGGAGAAGCGGTGTTTCAAGGGATAGTGATTAGGCTTAACGAGTAATGTAGTGCCTTCAGGTATAGGTTTCCTCGAAAATATAAATATCGATAGTTTTACTGACAATGAGTGTCGGATGTTAGAATTTGGTATGGATCGTTTGCGTTTCAAGACTAGTACTAGTGAGATGTTAAGCGGAGGCTGTAGTTCGATCTCATAAACTGTTTCTAAAAAAACTTCTACAGGCAGCCGGGGAGAATCAGTTGTCGCTCGCCATGGATGACGTCATCTTCGTGCGTAGTAAGAGCGATGCCGGATGGTGGGAGGTGAGAGATGATCTTTGATCTTTAAGCCTTGATCTTATTGATATTTCAACTCGAATCGAGTGTTGATTTGAACGGCTAGTCATGCAGATGCAATGGATATTACGCAGTAATGTTGTTAGTATTTGTAGTTTGAAGGTTGATCTCCAATATTGATCTTTGATCTCTGTCAGGGCGAGTTGCGAGACGCTGCGGGCGGTGTCAAGATCGGCTGGTTCCCGGGAGACTACGTGCAGTTAGAGGTACGGTAGGGGACAATATTGATTGATTGGGGAAGGAATAGGTGTGGAGCACGCTTAAGGAAAAAATGTTATATTTTGATGGAGACCCAATGTGTAGTTAGTCTAAAATCGTTTGCGAGTACTTGGAGGCAAACGTGTATTCGGAAATCGCCTGCTCAATTGTGTTGCTGATGATGAATTATTTTGTAAACCGGCAGATGAACAGTGATTGGGGGTTGGGATCTGCGCTAACCTTTGTAATCTTAGCGTAACTTGGAATGGCGGTGTAGATTCATTCTATCGTCTAATCCTTCCTTTCCTTCCAGCCGTCCTCCTCCTCCGTCTCATCTCCCATTGGTCACACGTTCGTTGCCATGTTCGATTACGTCGCATCACAGGGAGACGAACTCACCTTCAAGGTATACCCTTATTTTCAGTGTTCGAAAAGTCATGTCAAATGCACCGGGTAAACCACATAGAAGAAGTTGACATTGGTTGCATATTTTTCGATAACTTCTTCTTTTCAATATCTGGATATTATTTTTGTTATTCAATCTCACTTAGGACAACTACGGCCTTTCGCCTCGCGTTGAATATTAGCTGTTCGTGAAACACAATACTTCCCGGACGATTGGAGAAGATGAATTGAGTAACGATCACAGATTAACCCCCTCTCCTTCTTTCAGACAGGCGACTCCATCACAGTGACTGCACAGACGGACGGTGAATGGTGGACGGGTCATTTGGTTGGCACTTCGCCCGCCACTGCCGGCCTCTTCCCTGCCAATTACGTGCAGCCAAGGTAAATGAGGGACGCCAACTTGGCCCCGCCCACTTTCCCTTCCCCTCCCTCTCTTTCTTAACGAGCACTAAGCGAATGTATGTAGGCAATGCACACATGCACGTAATTATTAGTTTGTATATTTATCGAGTCCCGCTCCCTTTTCCTTACCCGCCGATCTTATGTTGCTCATGAATCTTACCCTTATTGAACAAGAGACCGTGTGCTGCCGATTATTCCGTTCCGACCCTGTTCCTCGTTGCCACCTTAATACTTACGTTATTTATCGATCGACCGACCATGTACCGATGATTTCACTTATTCCACGCAATACTCCGTCTCTTTCATTGGTAAAAGAAAGCCTCTTCACACTTTAATAGCGAGTTTGATTCATGTTGCCAATAATTCTCCCCTTCCTTTTGCCTTGTCAGGTGTTAAATCCGGAACGTTTACGATCATGTTTTATTGTAATCTCAATGTGCTTTGTTCAATTTTCTCAGTCGGTTGTTGAATGGCCTGCCCTTATCCGCATAACTTAATTATGTTAATATATATTTTACAAAGTTGTAAGTAGACATAGTAACTAGAGTCTATTCCGATTGTATCCATACAGAGGTTTTATCGATAAAGTAGTATGATCCATAGAATATTCTCGATTCACATCTGAGGGAGGAGGGAATACATCAATAATATTATCGTAATTAAAACTAATTTGTCCGAATGTTGTGTCCACAGCAGCACACGGTCCTCTCTTGTGTTGTACCACCCCATTGATTGACTACTGTATTATGGTTGCGTGGTGATTCGTCGTTCGCACTCTGCACTCTCCTCACTCAAGCCTGCGTGTGTGGTGCGACTACCGTAATCCGTTGCAGTCCTCCGATTCCGTCGCCTCGCCGAATCGACCATGCCGTATCCTCCTCGCTGTATGATGCACCACCACCAGAGGTCTTATCACCAACTGAGAAGAAGAAAGAGGATAGATTGGCTAATCTAGTGAAGGTTACTGACTGAAAGTGAGCGGAGTCTAGAGAACTAATCGCTATCAGGAATTGATCGAGACGGAACTACGGTATCACGCCGATCTCTGCCTAATCAGGGACCTTTTCTATCGTAGTCTCCAGTCGGTCAGTTTGTGATTGAACAGGATTACGGTAGTTCCAGAATATTGCAGGTACTAGATATCGCGACGCTCAATTCTATTTTCATCAATCTATCCGAGCTCATTGAGCTGTCCGATATTCTCTCAAAGCGTCTGAGAAATGAATCTCCCGGTTTGTCACGAATCTAATTCCCAATCTAAACCGAACTAACTGAATACCGTACCTACCGTATCCCCTGCAGGTACGGTATTCTCCGCCGAGATCAATCGATTGGCCGCCTTTGTCACGTTCTGCTCTCAACAGACAGCAGCCTTGCAGACACTTGAAACGGTCCTGCAACGACCGGAGGTACGGTTGGAGGATTACGGTAGTCAGGGGAGATCGATTATTGATTGGCTATCGTATTCATACAGGTCCGCCGTGTCTACACAGTGTGCTGTCAAGCAGAACGAGCCAGGGGACTGTCCCTCTCATATTTCCTACTCCTTCCATTGGGAAGGGTGACGAGGTGGGGATTGGAAAACACGCGAAAAGTCAGAGATCAAAGATCAGCTGAAGAAACAATTTCGAAAAGGATCAAGACCGATTCACAGTGCAATGATACCCAAACGGGTCGAGCTCGTTCTAATTTTTCTTGGAGAACAGCGCGAAATATCATAATAACCGATCTGATCTCCCTTTCAATCTCTCAGATATCCACTCCTCTTCGATAAGATGTTCTCTTCATCTCCTCGTGGATCTCAACTTCATTCCTCAATCGATGTCGCCATGCAACTACTGAAGAGTCTCGTGTCGGAGGTTTGATGATTCAGATAGTTTTAAATTGTCAAAAATTTAGTCAATCTGATGAACCAAAGAATGAACTATTTCATTGAAAATTGCGAAAACACACAGAGAAAACAGGAACAGTTTCTCCATTCCTCGCACTATCTTGCCGCCATTCAAAGTGAAGAGATTGCACGGGGAATGAAGACACGAATTCTTACCCAATTTCGACATCGCTACTCTCCTTTCAGGTGAATCTATCCATCCGAGAGAGGGATAATCTCCAGATGCTCTGCTGGTCACAACAACACGTGAAGATGGAAGGATTGAGGGAGAAGATTGAATTTACATCGAGTACGAGGAGTCAGGTAGGGCAACTTCCTGTACAAAGATTGAAAAATCATGCAGAGGGTTTCTAAAATTCTGACACATGTGAACAATAAAGGATTGATGACAAAGTGACTATCTATCACAAATCACAATCCTTTTCATCCATCAGGGTCCTCGTGAATTCCTCCATTCGGGAGTTCTCTACAAGGCTCGATCCGGTCGAATGCTCGTTGCCATTCTCTACAATGATTTCCTCCTTCTGACCACGCCCGATGAGCATATTGAGGTTATTTAGATCTAGATTCAGATTACGGTACCATTAAATTACTTCATCCGATCGAGTACTGACTTTTTTCTCTCAGGCCGACGGCTTCAGAGTAAGCGCCTCGACGGAAGTCTCGCTGTCACTGTACAAAACCCCGTTGTTGTTGGGAAAGCTGGAGGTGATCTTTGATCTCTTGCAAAACTGTCAAAATGAATTCTTCCCAGGTGGTTCCGATCTCCAAGGAGAAGGACGACGATGTTTCATTCTCGCTGAAATTGGGTGTGTTTCACAGTGGCCTCTTGAATCGGATCGGTGTCTTGTCTTTGATAAATCAAAGACCTCTTCTTCAAAAACACATATATTCTGTTCCGTTTTCGGAGAGTATGAATCTATTGTCCTTCCTTTCAGGTGAGGATCTAATCCATCTCCGTGCTCCCAATAGGAATGCACGTACTCTCTGGCTGAGACAATTGGAGGAAGCTGTGTCGAATGCATTGATTGCACTCGCGGAGATTGCTAGGGTAAGGATACCTAGTCGGAATGACGAATCCGTCTCTTCATTCATGCTCCTTCATCGATCATAGCTCACTGCCCACTTAGAAACTCGCTCTGGGAAAATAGCAGAATAGAGTGACAACCGAACGCGTATAATGTGGATGAGGATTCTTCACCATGACATCCATACTCCTAATCAGTCCAAATCCTTCAGAAGGCCACTGTCGTCACAGATGACAATCCCGCTGGTCGTCTGATGGTCGAAGTGATGGAATTAAGGGACGTCGATGCAAGGATGGCTGAGAATTCGGTGAGAAACTCAAATCTCAAGATAGTGCGAAAAATGAAGAAGAACAATTCAAAATCAATCGATTCCAGCTCGTTTTCCGAATCGCCCTCGGCAAAGACAAGGCGCAGTTTGAGACGCAGCAACAGGTCAGACCTAAAGAGTGATCTTTGATCTCTGATCTTTCATCTTCAGCCCGATCTCAAGGAACTTCGATTCACTACTCAATTCGCCTTCGCATCAACCCAGCAACCACTTCGATTGGAGATTTCAAGGAAGCGATTCTTCGCGCCGGATTCGCCTATTTATGGTGAGATCTTTATTGCTGTTGAAATAAATGGCTCTTACATAGACTAAATGTTCTCATAATCCGGGCACGTTCATATCTGATTACTCCTTCCTTTCAGACGACGTTTCTCTTCCTCTCACTTCAATCGTTGCTGATTGTGCTCAGCATCGCGGACCTCAACTCAAGATGATTACACTGAAACCGCGTAAGTAACGCGACGCTACCGCAACGCTTCGCCTGATTATTTATCGATTTCCTTCCAGTTTACACACATGCCAAAGAGCGGAAGGACGCCCTCAAACTGAAGCTCGTTGTACAAATGTTTGATCTTTGATCTCTCCCTTCAAGAGCATTTTTCTGTGATTCCCATCCGGTTTAGATTCCGCATTTTACATCCTAATAAGTGTATAATAAGCTCATAATAATAACAAGATGCCATGACGTCACAAGTGAAATTCAATGCAAAATAAAAGTGCTGTTTGTGATATAAACTGAGATAAATTATTTATTGTTGTAACTGATGTCGTTATTGGACATTCAAAGACATTGGTTTGCAACCTGCATTGTATCGTTGTGACTATATTTTTTTCCGTATTTGAGACAATGAATTGACAATGAGCTACCAAGCTGAGCCAGTGGGTTGCCCGGGCCAACTGTGTTGACTCGCCTCCTTTTGAGGGGATATCTTACCTAGCCAGAAGCACTCTTTTAGCTTTGAGACTACTCCATTAGCCGATGGCTCCACTAGGCAATCAACTGATAACAATCTTCGTTTTCTCTGTACTCTATCTCTTATCTCCACACTATCTCCACACTATCTCCCCTCTTTCTTGTCAGACGCCTCTCCTCTTTTCCCTTTCCTCACTGAAGTTACGACACAAGGTGCTTTGAGGACGATTTCGCTCCGTTTTGAGTGCATATCTGTGGCAGAGAACAGTTTCCCCTCTTGCTAGTGAACAGAAATGCACGTTCCTTCGCGCTTTGGATGTCGAAATTTTGTTCTTGTTCAGTGCTGAATATTTGACTGAATTCTAAATGGAAAATACTATTATTTAGCATGCGATTATGGCTCTTTCCTCTTGTATCCGTCGTATTTTCACATTGGACGGATGAACTTGATCTACCGAAGGAACTGCTAGAGTATACCATCAGGTTTACTAATTAATCTAATAAATGAAACTAATACATAAATTCAGAAATCGCCCAGATCTACGAAAGAGATGCGAAAGCGATTCGAGTTGCCCGATTTCGGTATGTTTCAATCAGTCTCCAACTGCCTATTTCGTTGATTGTTATCGTTGTTAGGCTTCCTTCTTGTATAATAACAACAATTGCTCATTCTACCGTACTCAGACGGAAGTGCTCTCGAACGGTCGTTGCTGGGGTCATGAACCTGATTGTCCCTTCGACAAGAGCTACTCTGCAGAGAGGATAGTCTGCAGTCTGCCTGTGGCGGCGGGGTAAGCTCGTTTCTATTCTTTCTGGGTCTTCTCGTTCTTGATTCGCGATCTCAGTTTCTTCATTTTTGTTTCTTGTTAGTCAGAGAAATGAGAGAACATTGTGCAACGAGAGACCCAAACTATTCCATTTCAGGAAGATCCAGAACCGTAAAGTTCAGCGCGATCTCTTCTTCGAACAAGCAGATTGGGGATATTTAAGAGGCCATGGAAGGAGTGAGAGAAATGAGATTTGCAACAGTGGAGATGCAGTGAGTGTGCGACGTGTTAGTTGAAAGATCAAAGATCAATCCCAGGAAAAGACCCGTCTCGTTTGTTCCGATCACCTTGCTCATTGCACTGCAGAGAATATCTTCTTCGATTTTTCCAATCTTCACGCGAAAAGATCAAAGCGGTTAGAGATCAAAGATCAAAGCAAGAATAAAATAGCATTCCTACAGATATCGTGATGACGTCATTCAAGCAGGTCAAGTGGGCGGAAACTGTGACAATTTCAACAAGCAACTGCTCGACTCTCACACTGATCGTCAAAGTTATCTGCAGAGTTGGTTAGTTATCGGTCGCTATTCTACCGTAATCCCAATTTCGTCATCAGGGGAGCTGAACTGAAGCACTTCGAATCGTCCTCTGAATTCGTTGTTGATGATGATCATTGTGACGTCATCTTCGAGAAGCCAACGATCGTAATCAAATTGGACGCATCGATCAACATGTAATCGTGACTAGACTCTAGTCTCGATTAACTGATCTCTGCTCAGGTTCCATCACTTCTGCGACTTCATCAACCTCTACGCCTCACAGCACATCAACGGATCGTTGTTCGACACAGATGTCGAAATTTTGTGGTGGGATACGGTAAGTGACGATACGGTATTCGATCGATGATTGACTTAATTCTCAGTTCTCGAATGGCTTTGTTGATCCGTACTTTAAACCGGCCTGGTCTGCATTCACTCAGAACCCTCCGGTGGAATTGATAGCGTTGGACGGAAAGAGAGTTTGCTTCAAAAAGGTGAGGAAATATTGAAGTTTGTATTAGGAAGTTGTGTTTGCAGGCACTTCTTCCACTTCTTGCAAGGCAACGGTACGGAATGTACTACAATATGCCAATGGTAAGCTGCTATTTTTACGGCTATTATGCGCCCATCTAAGTCTGTTACATTCTTAATGATTAATTTGTTTTAGACGGACGGTTGCACTGGTTCCGGTCTAATGCACGCTTTTGCCCATCACATTCTGCATCGATTGAGAGTCCCTCAGAGAGGACCCATGAGGGATAAGGTCAGATTAAATTGATTTTTTCGCATTTGAAATTTTTTTGAGCTGAATTTTTTCACGGGAAAAATGATGAAGTTATTAGCGTGAAAACTTGGCCGTGCACCTTACACTAGCTCTGAAAATCAACCAAATTCATCACATTTCCAATTCTCATTCCTTCACAGGTCCGAGTGACGATTCTCTCTCGCAGTACCATGCATCGACGAATAATCAATGAGAAGGAGGTACGGTATCTTTATTGATTGATTCCGTCTCATAAAATAATTGCAGTTACTCGCTCGTCTGCAATCGATGGATGGAGTGGAAGCAAAGATTGTCGATTACAATGGGTACGGTATCTGATAATACGGTAGCTCTGATTGAATATTGATTTATCCATGCTCATTGTCTTTTCTTCAGAAAAGTTCCCTTTCTTGAGCAACTCGAGTTGACGCACAATTCGGATGTATTCATCGGTAAGCATAGATCAAAGATTAAAGATCAAAGATCGATTTTCAGGAATGCATGGATCAGGACTGACGCATCTACTCTTCCTTTCCGATTGGGCAGCTATTTTCGAGATGTATAATTTATCTTATTTTATAATTTTTAATATTGTAATTTAGTTACAACTGCGAGGACGAGAGCTGTTACTATGATTTGGCCCGTCTGAGGGGTAATTTGATACTTATTTTCGAAAAAATCTGATTCTTAGGCGTTCGGTACAAGACGTGGAGCAACATGACGCTGCTTACGAGACATGGAGAAGTGAGTTATGTAATTGCACTTCTCTAAATATCGATTCCTCGATGCTATCTGAAGTAAATCGTAAAATAGAGTTACTATCGAAACCAGTTTCTTTTACTACGCATAATCCTGTTTTGATTAGGGTCGTCATCCTCACAATGGAAGTCTTCACGCCAAATTCACCGATTATTCATTCGATGTGGACGAATTTGAAAGGTGAGAGAGATAGAGTATCCGAAATCAAAGCTGAAAAGTCTTGTGCAGAATCGTGACTCAATTGGTCGAATACGTGAAGAGACATCCTAAATTTGTCGAGGCCAAAAGAAAATTGAGAAGAAAAAACAATGGAATGAAGGAGGAATTGTGACTAGCAAGATGATTGTGATAGATGCGATATTGTATTGAATCACAAGTAGCTTTTGTCAGAGTGAAGAATCCGACTCTTCATTTCTCTCGTCAATTTGATGGAATGACGAAATGGATTCTGAACTCTGACAGCCCTAATCATATGCACCCATCTCCATTGCTACCATTAATTGTTTACGGTTCCACTTTTGCCTTCTCAGCTGTGATCTCTGTAATATATTTTCGAATTGAATACTTATTTTTGGAACGGACGGATAAATGCAGTACCCCATTTTCAGAAATACAGTCGGATACTGTTTCTCACACACATAGATCAATACAGTTTCCCACATGGTCA
Source organism: Pristionchus arcanus (assembly GCA_900490705.1). NCBI lineage: Eukaryota > Metazoa > Nematoda > Chromadorea > Rhabditida > Neodiplogasteridae > Pristionchus > Pristionchus arcanus. The sequence goes on along the minus strand of LS488684.1, from coordinate 58,985 downwards.
GATTGATACAGCATCTGGGTAAGACAGATACACGCAGTACCTCCATTTTCACAATCACAGACCGATCCAGTTTCCCACATAGAGAGATCAATACAATACCCCACGTGGAAAGATTGATACAGTTACTGGGACGGACGGATAAACACAATACCCCAATTTCCACCATACAGATCAATACAGCTTCCAACACTGTGATATCAATACAATACCCCCCTCCCTTTTTTCACATACACACATGAATTCAGTAAATGGGACGGACGGATAAAGACAGTACCCCCATTTTCACATACACAGACCGATCCAGTTTCCCACATTGAGAGATCAATACAATACCCCACGTGGAAAGATTGATACAGTTACTGGGACGGACGGATAAAGACAGTACCCCCATTTTCACACCCACAGACCGATCCAGTTTCCCACACTGAGGGATCAATACAGTACCCACAAGGAAAGATTGGTACAGTTACTGGGACGGACGGATAAAGACAGTACCCCCATTTTCACATACACAGACCGATCCAGTTTCCCTCATTGAGATATCGATACAGTACTCACCAATTTTACACAACGCAGTACCCCCATTTTCACATACACAGACCGATCCAGTTTCCCTCATTGAGATATCGATACAGTACTCCCCAATTTCACAACGCAGTACCCTCATTTTCACACACACAAACCGATCCAGTTTCCCACACTGAGGGATCAATACAGTACCCACAAGGAAAGATTGGTACAGTAAATGGGACGGACGGATAAACACAATATCCCCATTACACAAAACACAAAACCAGACGGGAGAGGGAAGGGGGTTCTCTGTCAGAGAGAGGGCTGTGGGATGTAGCCTCAGACTCTGGCATCATCTTCGGCAAGGAGGAGGGGAGGGAGAGTGGAAACGACCATGGAGGAATGGAGCGACGGTAGACCACATCAAGAAAGGAGGAGAGAGATGGCCTGAAGGTATGATATATGGGTGTTTATTATTAATTGGCAGAAGCAATAAAATGTTTCGGATTATGCTCCACACGTCGTATTATCACCATGCAAATCAGTTGAATTAATGTTTCGATAGCCTAGTAACCTCAAACCCACCCTTACTTGCATCATTTCTCACCTCACTCCACACTTCCTTCCACCCCCCCCCCCCCCT